>CM062819.1:1532507608-1532844534 GCA_031772625.1 Pinus tabuliformis
CCTAATTTTTTTTTGCTTCTGATTAAGTTTAAATTTCATTATATATACATTTCTTAGAGATAACTGGTTCTTCTAGTGAATCACCAATTGTTGTGTCACTCAACAACCCCCATTATAATTAGATAAGTTAACTTAGCCATAATGGGTACCCTTTAAAATTTTAAGGTAGAGCCTTTTAAAAATTAAATAAAACAAGATTCCTAAAAAACCCAAAAAATATGTCATCTGCACTTAGGCATTAAATCTATTGAAATTTAAATGATCAAAGAAAAAAGTTAATAGGACCCCTCATGTATCACATATCGGCAATCACATAAGTTAGAAAAAAGTAGGCCTTTAAGCAAAAGCGCGATGCGATTTTCCCAAGACTCAATGAATTAATGATAGGTCTTATATAACTTTAATAAAGAGAAAACCCTCCACACACACAAAGGTCAGAATCGGCCCCGCCAGCAAGCCACGTCATCATCGCAAATAAAATCGTGCAAAGTTATATCGAAATTTTACATTTGTTACCACAACTCCGATCCCCCAATAAAAATTTATCTGATATCACGAGAAATACTCCATCACAGTTTCCTCATTGCAATACTCATATTGCATTGCAAAACTCAAGACGAGTCTTGCTAAGGGAACTTTCGATGCGATAATCCCCACTACAATCCTTTTTGTTGCATATCTAAAATGTTAGTCCGTCGCATATTGAAAAAAGGAATATTTTGCAAATTAGAAAATATGCGTGCTAAAGAAACTTGCGATGTGAAATAAGCCAACAGGGTGCTGACCTGTACAAAGAGCATGTGAACCCATGATTTTTCATTTATGATTTGTTATAACAATATTGATGGTTCTTGGTAATGTAAATGATTTGATTGATTGCATTTAGCATTTCAAGATTTTGCATTAAATGCCCATTTTCATGTTATTTCACCATTCTCACCTTAAGTTTATAATTCTAAGTTTTGCTCTTTATTCTCTGCGTTCTCTCTATTAAATGCTAGTCCTGATAAAGAAGAACAAGAAGCCAATAGTGCCTCCACAACAGGCTCCACCTACTGTGGAGGTCACTGAGATGCCTCCATTGTTCTCTGATACGACATGCACTACAAAATCTGTGTTCTTCTTGGGAAGCAATATATAAACGATTTAAAGAAGAAGAAACGAGAGTAGTTACGAGACAATTCACGACGCCATATGACACTACATCGAATTTAGAAACCACCTGGGCAGACATCACTAATTCCCATCTCCATCGAATTATGGCTAGGCCAAACATTGTGCCATACACATATTGGGTCAAATGGATTATTGACGATGTGAACATCACAGATAGAACTTTCATAGCCCTGAGGACATAGACGCTAATTGGATCATTTAAAGCTAAAGATTTAAGAAGGATTTATCATCTGCCACAACCACAAAAAATATATAATGCAAAGTTTCTTTCGAAGTTTGCTACAAAAAATGAAATTTATTCGGACCCAATAAGGCAGTGGAGGCACGAGCCGAGCAAGCACAAACATGAAGACAAGGGTATGTATTCTCTAGCCTCCCTTGCTGGTCCTCATTGTCACATTGTTGTTATGATGTGTAGACTGTTCGGGCAACCTAATACACAAAAATTCACAATAGAATGGGTTCCCCTAATGGAGGTTGCCTTTGAAACCTATATTATGGATTGGGCCACTATCCTATCCAAAAATCTAGTCTCTCAAATTCTAGCCTATCGAAGCAAGCACAATATTACTACCAGGACCGTGCCCCCATTCTACATGAGTTCTTATATTATGGACACAGTGTGTTTCACCTCTGATTTTCCATCTATGGGATGGAAATGGACCCTTGAAGACCCTACCCCAATCCATATTTACCATAAAATCCTCTGAGAGTCCAATTACCAGCCCCATTTTTATAAAATCTGCCATGGAATGATGTTACCCTTGTACCAAGTCATTTTTGATGAAAGACCTCCTAGGTTTTCAAGAGAAGCTTTGGATGACATTATAGCTATAGGCAAATGGTTTGGATAGGAATTATTCACCTATGTTAGGATTTATGGAAGCTTAGCCACCCCTCGTGTCCTTCCTCTCTATGTACCTGACAAGCTCCTAGCTCGAGAAGTTTCCTATCAAACTGTGGGCAATGGCTTAACCAAATCCCTTAAGGAAGCCAAAAAATCTATCTGGCCATCTTTTCCTATTCGTTGTGGAGTTTTTACTTTGGAGAATTTCAGGCATGCAACGCATGAAATTGATAACATCCGGTGTATGAAATTTCCCATTGTTCGACCCAGGCAGTATGACACAACCAAGGTAGCCCAGAATTTCATAGCTCAGGTCACGGTTTGACAATTTTAGCACGAGCTTGATGATTTCAATGACTTGTTTGAAACAATACGCGACTATCAACATGTAGAAATGTTAGCCAAAGCTCGCCTGAACTAATGAATCTTTAATGTGCTCTTATGATGTGTGTGTGAAGAAAATGTTATTAAATGGCTAAGGGAAGAAGTACTTCGATGTTTTTATCGTCAGTGAGGGTCCTTATAGTATTAAGGAGGCTTTTGGTTAGCTCATGTTTTCATCGAGTCTTAAAAAAAATTATGAGCTTATTTTTTTATCTTACCTTGCTTTAGAGAAATTTGAGAGACTAATTCCTTTTTAGTTTCTAGTTATTTGAAAATTTAGGGTTTGGGATCTGTTGATGCGGGCTTTTGGATTTTTTGTTAACAAAGGGGATGGGGTTTAGACAGAGATTGTTTAAATAACCCAAATTGTTTAAAGTAGTCACTCTCGACATGTTTAAAGGCTTAAGAAAAGTCTTTTAGTAGAAATCACATAAGAGAAAATTTTTGGCCGACGTGTTTCAAACCAACAAGTATGGTTCATCAGTAGGACCAAATGAAGAGGCAGACCATGGAAAAGGCTTAAATAGAGAGCAATGTAGAGACCAAAATTTCTAGTAATGGCTATATTTGAATAATAATATTTAAATTATGATATTAATTTATTAATATATTAAAAACAAATATTATTAAGTAACGGTTATATTAAACGACTAGTTTTTTAAAAATAATATTTAAATTAATAAGTAACGACTATATTAAATGGTCAGTTTTTGAAAAATAATATTTAAATTAATTTATTAAAAACAAATATTAATAAGTAATGGCTATATTAAATGACTAGTTTTTGAAAACTAATATTTAAATTAATTTATTAAAAAAAAAAAAACTAACAAGATTAAAAAATCAAAGTCAAACTCCAAACAAGGAGGGAAGTCAAAAATTATAAAAAGGAGTCATGACCCTAACCGAATCAAGATCATTTAATAAATAAAAATAATTAATGGAAATAAAATAAACTAAATTAAAAATAATTAATGGAAAATAAAACAAAAATATACATAAAATAAAGGCTTCGTTGGCCTTTGGGTCTCTTCCTCTTGCGAAGAAAAGAGCCAAGGGAATCCTAAGGTTACCGAGTTGTTATATGTAGACTAATCCTAAGCTATTTTCTATGTTAAATATGCCTAAACTACCTGTTAAATAGCCATTATGTATAATATACAAAACTAAATTACATTAATTGATACAATAATTATACAAAAGTATGATACAAAGGAATAAAACCAAAAACTATTGTAAATGGTGAAGAATGAATAATATTCACTTCATGCAATCACTACAAGGAAAATACCTTTTAGTGGAGGTTTTTGTGGAAGCCCTTATAAAAATAACCTAAAAATCTGTTTGTAGCAGAGGTCATTTGCGGAGGTGAGTAGGCGGATGTTTTAGCAGATGTTTTTTGGACAGTGCATCTAAACTTTACAAATTCATTGACACTTTACTATCCATATAAGCATTGGTGCTGCATATAACATGGTGCATTGTGGAAAATTTATTTTTATAAAATAAAATAATAAAAAAACACGGTGTGCTAAATACCACAATGCACTGGTGCTTGAATCGTCGATAGCACTAGTGCCCTTCATATAGTCAAACGTATCAGTGCATACCACTAAGGAGCACCACTCTAGTTTTAAATTTCAGAAAAATGCAGTGTTATTTTCCAATGACGCTTCAGTGCGGTAAACTTATTAAAATGCTCGAGGGCATTTTCTAAAGTGCACCACTAGGAAGTTTTTAATTTCTAAAAAAAGAGCGGTGCTATTGTTGAGAAATGGCAACAAGAATTTATAGTTTTATTCAAGGACAAATTAAACTGGAATTTCTTGTTGCCATTTCTCAACACTCCCTCTAAACAAGAAAATGATTATCCACTACCCCAATCCTGTCTCTGTGAAACTCGAATTTACATCTTGGCAATGCCTTTGTCAAGATGTCAGCATCTTGCTCCTCCGTGGGAATGTAATCTAACAACATGATCCGCCTCAATAAACTATCTCTGAGATGATGATACTAGATATTTATATGCTTGGACCGATCATGAAAAACTGGATAATCAGAGTTGTATCAAACTCTCTGATAATCTAGTTTTTCATGACCGGTCCAAGCATATAGATATCTGGTATCATCATCTCAGAGATTGTGTATTGAGGTAGATCATGTTGTTAGATTACATTCCCATGGAGGAGCAAGATGCTGATATCTTAACAAAGGCATTGCCAAGATGTAAATTCGAGTTTCACAGAGACAGGATCGAGGTAGTGGATAATCCATTTCTTGTTGAGAGAGAGTGTTGAGAAATGGCAACAAGAAATTCCAGTTTAATTTTTCCTTGAATTAAAAATCAAATTCAAACTCCAAACAAGGAGGGAAGTCAAAAGTTATAAAAAAAAGTCAATACCCTAATTGAAACAAGATCATTTAATAAATAAAAATAATTAATGGAAATACAATAAACTAAATTAAAAATAATTAGTGGAAAAAAAAGTATACATAAAATAAAGGCTTCGTTGGCCTTTGGATCTTTTCCTCTTGCGAAGAAAAGAGCCAAGGGAATCCTAAGGTTACCTAGTTGTTATATGTACACTAATCCTAAGCTATTTTCTATGTTAAATATGCCTAAAATACTTGTTAAATAGCCATTATGTATAATATACAAAACTAAATTACATTAATTGATACAATAAATATACAAAAGTATGATACAAAGGAATAAAACAAGAAACTATTGTAACTAGTAAAGAATGAATAATATTCACTTCATGCAGTCGCTACAAGTAAATTACCTTTTAGCAGAGGATTTTGCGGAAGCCCCTATAAAACTAACTCAAAAATCCGTTTGTAGCAGAGGTCACTTGCGGAGGTGGGCGGGCAGATGTTTTAGCAAATGTTTCTTGGATAGTGCATCTAAAATTTACAAATGCATTGGTGCTTTACTATCCATATAAGCATTGGTGCTACATATAACATGGTGCATTGTGGAAAACTTATTTTTATAAAATAAAAAAACACGGTGTGCTAAATACCACAACGCACCGGTGCTTGAATCGTCGATAGCATTAGTGTCCTTCATATAGTCAAACGTATTGGTGCATACCACTAAGAAGCACCACTCTAGTTTTAAATTTCAGAAAAATGCAGTGTTATTTTCCAACGATGCTCCAATGCGGTAAACATATTAAAATGCCCCAGGGCATTTTCTAAAGCGCACCACTAGGAAGTTTTTAATTTCTAAAAAAAGAGTGGTGCTATAGTTAAAACACAACACCGATGCGGTACCTGTATAGAAACACCCCGGGGCGTCTCGAGAAAATCACTGCGATATTTTTCAATTAAAAAGAAACGTGGTGATTTTGGATATATCCCGCACTGGTGTTTTAGAGAAATTCACTGAACGACTATTAAAAGAAAAAAACCCTCCCAATCGTAATTTTCATTTTTACCATCTACAGTGCGGGAGAGCTCTAAAGCATCGGTGCCACTCTTGCCACATACAAGTGCCCTTACTTCGGTGCTTCTCTTGCTCACCATCCCATACTGTGGTCACTTTTTGAGTTTCCAATTTTTTCAAACTGTGCTAAAATTTGTTTTTCTCCATTACATGTCCACAAAACTTCCCTAGCAACCAAATGTCCAGGTTTTCTTTCTAATTTAATTTTTAGCAGATTAGAATTACAAATTAGGCTTAATTTTCAACTGTTTTGAAAAAAAATCACCGCACAGTGCGCTCGATATGTTCGACTCACACCAATAGTGGTGTGCTTTGTAAATTTACAGGGTGCACTACATTTCGGTGCGTGAACATAATGCACCGTCGTTGTCGTGGTGTTTTTTGAAAATGAAAACACATCGGGAAACAAGTGTGCCACACCGTTATCAAAAGTTAAATTTGTGAATCAAAAACGATGCGTCATACTTATGTGCACACCGATGCCGGTGCATGACTATGTTTTTGAGCATACCAATGATTTTTTTTTAAGTGAAGTTATGTTTCCATATTTATAAATACATGTTTCATTTAATAATAAAAAAATTATTTTATGTATGAGGATGATGTATTTTATATGTCAATCATGTAGCAAATATGTCAGTAGAGGGAGCAGTAGCATGAGCAACAACAATAGACTGACCCATATAATATGGCCCGAACATCGTAGACTAGAGAGAGGGAGAGGGATTTATACCCTCGCCCTATTACTACAGTGACCTAAGCGCTCTTAAGGAATGTAGGCCTCCTCAAGTAATATGAGGAGGCTAGATCCTTGAAGGCAAATTATGTCTTATTGGTGCATATGATCCATCGATCGAGTTCCCAGGAGCAGGCTTTCCATTTCGGTCCTAGGGCCTGGTATAGGCCCACTGAGGAGGACATATACTTTATCATTAGACTATTGAGGAGAGGGGGGATTTTCTCCAGTTCCCTGATGTTCCCCATGGGGTTGCTACTAAGAGTCAGTTTGCTTACACTCAGAGATGTATAGGGCCTCATGCGGTCCATCCATAAGATTTTTAGGTCCGTAGTGGACATCTACGGATTTCTTCTTTTGCTGTAGAGGATGCTAGGTGCCTCTCATTATTAGTCACCACCATTGCACACTCTAGTAGTGATGGGAAATGCATTAGTTGCCCTATTTTGTATTATGTTGATTCTTTGATTTAGGCGCCATGTTGCATCAAATGATCTGCCATTTTTTTGAGGTCGTTTTGCATGGCTTTAGATAGATGTCATGCGTTGAGACATGGGAGGGAGACCTTCCCTTTCGCTTCCAATATTTTTTCTTTATTTTTTGAGAGGTTTCCAGAGACAAGGTCTACATTTGACTGTCGCCCTCCTAGGTCGATCACTGAGGTCCGAATGCGCATGTGGGTGAAGATGATGCCCAAGAGGGGTATGCCAGAGTATCCGACTAGGATTTCTCCTAAGGCACTGGCGCTATTGGTTAGTGAGCACGACCATGTGTTTGTCTCGTTAGCGTTTCCATACATGACAATTGATTGGAAAGGGTGTCCCAACATCCTCTTCATAGCGGCTGAGCCTCCAGATGATATAGGTAATATTAGTGTTTTCTTTAAATTAATCTAGTTTCATTTTCTTGTTTTAATGAATTAGAATAAAATTTATTCTAGCACATTCTTTAACTTGTTTTATTAAAAATTTTAATGACACTTTCTAATTATTTTTGTGTACTATATATTTTGCATACATCGGGTCATTTGATGGGGACATGCCTCCCCCCCACTGCCAGATGGAGATGAGGAGATGGGTGAGGCCCAAGAGGGTAAGGCACATCCTCGGGGGGCATGGGTGTCCGGGGCCATAGGGTTGGTCTGTGATTTCGGATGGACTACTACGACAGATTGGCTGAAGGTTTAGTTTGGCAGGGAGTCCACCCTACAAGGATTCAAGATATCAGCATGGATCCGATGTTCGTAGATCTCTACGGGGATTGTCTAGTAAGATGATGTCTCTTATGTGGCATATCATCAAAGCTAGTAGGGAACTGACAACGATGAGGGATGCAGGTCAGCATCATCCAGCGACAGATACATCAAGTGAGGGTGGTGATGATGATGATCATGTTGATGATCATGATCATGATGATGAGGGTGGTTATCATGATGCTTCTGGTAGTCCCACCCTATTAGATCATTTCTATGATTAGGGTGTCGGTGATCCTTTTGGTAGTACACCTCCTCATCAGTCACCTGATGATGAGATGCTAGAGCTAGAGGATGTGCCTTATGTTTCTCTTGACAGAGCAGACCAACCACCTATGCCTCCACCGCAAAGTTCACCAGATCATGTTGAGGGCACAATAGCTGACCATTCATTGTCTTCCACTGCATACCACCCAACTCCTCATCCAACTCAGCTAAGTTCAATAGATGTTGATAATGCAATAATTGACCATCCATCGTCTTCTACTGCAAACCATGCTGGAACTATGTCTTTTTTATAGGAACGTTTGATTTTAGTTATTTGACTTCAGTTAGTTAGTTAGTTAGTTAGATAGATGATGGTAGTGAATTCAAATGTGTATCTTAGATATTACCACTTATTGTAGATAATTTTTCACACAACCAACTACGATTACTTCTTCTCTTCCCACAAAGTGCATTACTTTTATGCTAGCATTAATAGAATTAGAAAAAGATAATATTGCACTAAAGAATTGAGAATTAAAGGAAATAAGATAAGAGACTGACAAATTTTTATTTCTTATTCATATGACCACCAGTTTATTCTTATAATCTATGTACATTCATACTCTATGTTGTGACTCTGCATATGCATCATTTTTTCTCCACTAGATACAACCAAATGTTTGTCTTATCTTTCTTCCTTTGATCCTTTTTAGCTTTATTATTTCTTCTACCCATTACTTCACCCATATTTCATCATTGATTTGTTCCTTGCTCTTAAATAGAGGTTTGGAGATTGAATAGTCACAACAGTTCATCTTGCTCATCCATTTCCAAAACCAATTAATAATTCCTCGCATAGGTGGTCCACTGATTTTTCATAGAATACAGTAAGGAACATGGAGTTATAAAAAGGCATGATCCATAATGTTGTTTGAAAGTATAAACATTGTAAAAATAATGTAGAGTCGCAACACTTAACAACAAGGTGGAGTTGCTACATTATAATAGCAAGGTGGACTTGTAGCATTGTTGCAACAAGGTGGATTTGCAACACTATAATAACAAGGTGGAGTCATAACACTCTTATTTCATACTCTAAAATACTAACTAGAAATGATTTATGTATATTTATTTAGGACAAATATGCTCCTACATGAGTTGATCCAAGCTTAAGATATTTGCGTTCGCTAGCAATGTTACTTCTCATACAACATTAATCCCATCAAAGATGAGTATTGTGTGATGTTGCCCCGCTCGAAGTTTGTGATGTTCTTTTAGGAAAACATTTTTATGTGGAAACATCATGTTGTTTATGATTCTTTACCCTATAGTGTCATTGTTACTCTGGGAGGTCATCTTTATAGGGTAACATAGGTAGCTCAAACTACTACAATTTCATTAACCTTGGAAAAATAGTGCCCACAAGTAATCTTGTAGACTGCAAAATTTATCCTCTTCATAGTTGAGTCAGAAGATGAATATATGGTCAATGTGACCACCATAGCCTTATCATTTGGCCTCTCCACAAAACAAAATTAGGTGGATAGGATTGTAAATTCATATAAAGATACCTTTGCTTCACTTGTGATAACTCCTCTACACTACTAGACAAAAAAAATAAATTGATTCAATACATGATGCTTCTTTCTCTAATGGCCCAATATATAAACACTCTCTTTTGGAGAATCAAGAAATAAAATGTTGGATTCATGAGCTCATCCAAAAGGGCCACATTTAACTGATATTCTTGCCATATAGGAGCCCAATTATGTTAGTGTAGAAGAAGGATGGGACATAGAGATTTTGTATTACTAAGCTCATCCCCCTATGGGAGCCCAATTATGTTGGTGTAGAAGAAGGATAGGACATGGATACTTTTTATTGATTATAGAGCCCTAAAAAAAATCAATATCAAGAGAAGATATTGGATCTCTAAAATTGAAAATATTCTTGATCAACTTAAGGGATCCAAGTTATTTAGTAATATTGATCTAAATTCATGCTACCATCAAGTTTGAATTAAACAAATTGATGTATTGAAGAACACCTTCAAATCTAGGGAAATTTATTTTTGAGTGGTTGGTCATGCATTTTGGATTTACTAATTCTACATAAACATTCATGAGGATGATAGATGATATCCTACAGAAATTCATGAACTCTTTTGTGGTTCTATATTTAGATGATATCATCATCTTTAGTATAACATGGGTAGAACATTTGTAACACATTCAATAGGTCTTGAGCACCCTACGACAATATAAGTTGTATGTCAATATTGATAAATACTCATTTGGCATGCAGAGAATTTAATATTTGGGATACATCATGGATGAACATGGGGTTCATGTGGACCTAACCAAGATCCAAGTCATTTGGGATTGGCCAATATTGATGAATACTCTAATATATCTCTATTTCTTTGTGTGTCTTGCTAACATCTATTGAAGTTTTATGTTGAGGTTCTCTCATATTTCTTGTCCCTTAGGTAAAGTGACCAAAGGTGGACATAAACAAAATCTTTCCTAGTTTGAGTCTGAACAAAAATCATTTGAGCATTTAAAATATTGAATGGGCTTTGCACAAACCCTTGGTATACTTGCATTAGTTATTTGAGATTGAGATAGATTCCTTCGACTATGTTATTAATCCATTCCTCACTGTTATAGACATATTTGGGCACTACAACCCAAATCACATATGTCAATAAACCAAGGGCTCTCAAACCCCTAAAAGTGTTTTTTCATACCCTAAAGGATCAAGGTCAGCTGATTACATCATTTCCCAGAAGTTCTCCCTGAAAAACTACTCAGAACTGGTCAAAACTGGACCATCTCACTTGCTCCATGTTGAGGGTGTGATGCATCTCACCTATTACACACGGGGGTGCGATTCATACTGAAAAGTCCTTTTATATGGTGCGATGAGCGAGAGTAGACAAATGGCAGAGGCAGTTTGCTAGGTGGAAACTCAGAGAATCTTCTAGAAACTGCTCATGTGACACTTGCCTCTCTGGATTCACCCAGGGATGAGTAAGAGATCATGAAATCTCCAAGTGGAACCAAGAACTATTAGTGAAATGACACTAATAAAAAACCCAGAAGTTGACTCACCTCTCTGCAAATATCTATATATATATATCCCTCATCCTAGAGATCCAGATGCTGGAATTTTGTAATTTGTAAGGAAGTGCTATTGGTTTCTCTTTGAGACATTGTATTGTTGGGTGATCTTTCTTTTTATGAGGTGAAGAGGGCTTTCATGCTGGGAGGATGATGCCGGATCAGACAACTAGGTTGTAATTCTCTCTTCTACTACTTCTATCAATAAAGCTATTTGAGTTTTCCTCCATATACTTGTATATTTATGAATCTTGTATTTGTGTATGCATTTGTATGGTTAATGTACATCTGATTCTATGTTGTTTATGGTTATAGATCTCTATGCTTTAATGGTATTTTGCTCTACAGGTGTTCTTTGAAGCGAGACAAGTGAGAAGTGGGTGGCGAAGCTCTATCAAAGGAGAGAGGAAACAAGCAAGGAGCCAAGCGAAAGACTAAGGTTGGTACTCTCTTCTTCTCTTTCATCTGTCTCTCATAAAGGAAAACACAAGTTACTTTGAATTGTTTGTTTCTAAGATAGCTACCTGTCTTAGTGGGACTAACAGCTCTGAATAGACACTAGTTTTCCCGGAAACAAAATGGCAACTCCACTGGGGAGCGAATAGTTTGTTTGTTTGTTACTTTTGTTTGCTTTATAAACTACAGACGGAGCCTAAAGTTAAGCCAGCAAGCCTTCAAACTGCTTTTTCTATGCAACTGCAAAGTAGATCAATGCTGCTTTAGTCAATAACCAGGTTGGTTCATGAACTGAACATCTGACTTGCAAACATCCTTAGTTCCTTGGTGGTATCTCAATAACCTTATTAGATCAACCCCTATACTTTATGTTTACTGTCTATCATTAGCTCAGCCTAAATCCCTGAACTTAGCTGCAAACTGTGTGTGAAAACCAAGCTCAGTCTTGTCCCTAGACCATCGCACTGTCTCTCATTGGCAATCTGGATGCATTGCACCTCCCGTGTGTTGCAGGTGAGATGCATCCATGTTTTCCTTGAGGACAGGTGCGATGATTGAATGAGACTGTTTCTGCCTCCAGATTTTGGTTTTTCCTTCATTATTTTCAGCTCTAATCAGTAGTTTTGCTGTCTATGATCAGTATATCACTGTTGAAACCTTCTTCCTTCACATTATTCAGCCTCCATTGATAAGGAATTTTGAATTTTTTTTAATCTATTTTTCATCATTTACAGTCCTCCTTTGCAAATAGTAGCTTAATCGAACTATCGTCTTTTGATTCGAAAGTTTCGCAACTGTCGTTTTCAGTCAAGAAAAAGAGTGTCGTAAAGTCTTCCTCTTTTAGATAGCTGATTACACTTTTTTCGTTGTACTTGATTTTGAAATTATTAGTATTTCAAGTGTCGAAAGCAGTTTAAATTCGAAATCACAAAGTGTCGTCTTAGTCTTCCTTTTGTTTCGAAAAGAGAAAATCGTTAGTATTGTTGCTTTGAAAGAAAATAGCTCAAATCTGTACTTAGTTTTATTTTTGTCATTCTCACATTAAGGGAACTGAAAAACAAATACATGCATGTGCATTTTAATTTAGACTACATGCAAAAATTGATATAGGAAAAGTGCATTTAGTGTGTGCTCTCTGCTCTATGTTGAAAGAATCATATTTTTCTTTCCTTAGTAGCTAGGATTTTCTTTGCTAAAAGAAAATAAATGACTGTTTATCATTTTAGATTGCATATGTAGGAGTTGTACATCTACATCATGTGGTGAATCTTGAAAGGCAAACTTCTTAAGAAAGATCAACTATAAAATAAACCTCAATGAACATAAAAACGCTTTGGAACCTAACACACAACATCTAGAAATCTAGGCTAGAGACGTATTCCAGCGTCGTAAAGCCTGGTAACTATCGTTTTCATCATAGGTTGGGTGATTCCTCCTCTTTGATACGACAAGTGAAAGTACGGACTTGTGCTCCCACGTACTGTCAAGTATATATTGGGAGACCATAATAAGTTGATATCCTTAATCCTTAGGAAGCCATGTCTGCCGCCCTATCGATCACAATGCATTGAACACAACATTCGGGAAGATTGACTGCCGTACGTAAAGTCCTAGGTGATTTCTCTATAATTTACCACCGAGGTGTATATTGTAGTTTTGCAATTGGTTTGGTAATTCCTCTGTCTAGATTTCTAGAGTAGTCACTTTCGTTCCTTTTTAGACTCCTTAAAAGAAAAGGTCCATCTGAGCACTAGTCACTTCAGGCTCATTAAAAATAGAAGGCGACTAGAGTCATCTTTAGCTTTTTCTCGACTCTTAAAAATTGAAAAAGCAAGTTGTGTTAAAGCGTCATAAAATTTATTTTATTCGGAATAACATCATTGTTCCCTCATTGGTCTTAGGTTGAGAAAATGGAGTCTACCAATCAAGGATTTCCCCTTGGGGGAAATCCTAGTCCTTTCTCCTCTTGGGGAGATGTTGGTGCTCCACACATGGCTACATTGTCCCTTCCTGGACTCACAATTGGCCTACCAGTATGCCTTTTCTTGATCTCTGTCATTCAAAACACCGTAAATCCTCAGCAATCAAATCGGCAACTAGATGATACTGAAGTTGCTCCCCCACCTTCCACTTCGTTTGTTTCCCCCTCTCCTTCTTCTTCTTCGCTTGGTGAAACTAGTAACACTAAAAACCAAGTAATCGAGAAGAAGAAGAAAGGGAAGGAGAAGAAGAAGAAGAAGCCAACGACGAAAGGGGGAAACCATGCATCGTCTAGCGAAAATCCACACACTACACCATCCAAACCAAAAATCTGTGTGTGGCATTTGCAAAGGAGACCACTATCATCGAGATTGTACCTGCATCCCATGGATCTTGAGAGACTGGTCTCCCCGCTTGCACAATCTGGTGTCTTCAACCTCTATCGACCATGTTGAGAGTACACCGTCAACTAGTGAAAATGAAGTCAATGGTCAAAAAGGAAGATCTAAGTTTCCTTGTAGGTTGTGTGAAGGCGATCATGCCCTCCACCGTTGCCCTTTCCTGGACGAAGCTAAAAGAGTCTTTGATAACCGTCCTGCTTCACCGTAGCGACTTCCTCTTGGATACAAGAAACTCTTGCCAAGTCCATCGCTAGTTGAAAATCTGACTAACACACCTCTATTGTCGGTTGAAACGCCTATCATTGAAGATAAACCTTCTAAGTCCACATTAGACCAAAGTCAACAGGTCGAGATGGCAATCGACCCAGTTTTGTCTTCAGAAGGTCCACCTTTAGATGATACAATCTCCAAAGAGAATGAGAACGACACCGTTCAAATTCTTTTTGTGAACACAGAATCCGATCAACATGGGGGCAATCTACCCATGCCCCTTCCATAGGAGGGGAGTTCCTCAGTTCAAGAGATTCATTTGGTCGTTTATTCGATCCCTCCTCCAAGCAATCTAGTCATTTCCTTTTATTGGAGTCTACTAGCGAGACCCCGCCTACCATCTAATGTACCATTTCGAATCATAGTACAAGCTTACAGAATGATCATGGCCGGTACTATCATAGATGAAGGGGCTTCTGTGAGTATCCTTTCCTCAACTGCTTGGAAAGCACTTGGTTCTCCATCGCTTCTGCTTGAGATTCGAAATCTTTCAGGCTTCAATAAAGGAACCAGTCGACCATTAGGGATCCTTCCAAATTTGCCTATAAATTTGAGAAGGAAAACCGTTCATCTAAATGTGATGGTAGTCCAAGGGCCACTAGATTACAATCTACTCCTTGGATGTGACTACATTTACAACATGGGATTTATTGTTTCCTCACTCTTTCAGGTGATGTGTTTCCCGTATGAAGGCAAAATGGTCCAGCTCATAGACCAGCTTTCATTCCCCAGTTCAAACATGACTACTAGTCAAATGCCATCCCTAAATGGTCTTTTTGCACAAGGAATGTCTCATCAACCTCCAGTCTGTCCACTTGATGAGCGCGAGTGATTCGGTGAATGTGACTAAACCCAGGGAGCATGCGCCCTAGTCTGCTTCGGCAAGAAAACCCCAGATATAAGGTAGGTTTCCTCGTAGGATATATGACTAGTCTGACACACCCGTCCATTTAGGAAAATGGGATTAGTTTGGAAAAGGATTCCCTCATTAAAGGTTATGTGATTGGAAGCTCACACCATTCACCTTTGTCTATTTCGATGGACAGAGCCAAGGGAGTGTTTTGTCTGCTATGCGGATGGAACAATCTTGCTTTAATGCAAGAATTGCAATATGGTAACCTAGCAACTCTACTTCTCTTTAGACTTGGGGGCATGCAAACCTTTTTTACACAAGTGAAAAGTGACCAGCATAACTCTAACCCCGTAGTTCTACTAACTTCAACTGCTTCAGTTAGGTGATTGGTCTGATCCACCATTCACCTTTGCCAGGACCAACATAAACGACAAAGCAAAGGAAATGTTTCCCATCAGGAAACTATCCTACCTAACCTCAGTAGTTCTTTAACCCTTAGGACAGTAGTTGGTCATTCCTAGCTTGCATACAAAAGGCTCGGATCAAAGTTTCGCATGGGGCAAGCTTCCTAAAAAATGAACTTACTAATGAGAGACATCCTTATTATACGACTAGCACGTGCAGGTTTACGCGCGAAGTTAAATCTCGTTAAAAAATAAACCTAGCAATGAGCATATGTTCCCCTAGAGTTCAAGCTCATTAAAAAATGAACCCACCTTTGGTAAATAACCTTTGTGATGGCATTGCTATTAGATTTTGAGCCTTGGTCATGTTCTTACCATCACCTCCACCTTTTTAGCCGATCATACGCCTCCACTTGATTGTTTACCCTTTTGAGGAATAGCTGCGATGAGTTATTCTATTAGCCACCTTCTTTACATTGTTGTGATTGAAAAGTTCCAAACCTTACCTAGAATCAGTTGTGATCCAAAAACATCATCATTCCTAAAAAAACGAGTCTCCTTTAAGCTCTTTTTAGACTGGTAAAATATGAAAAGATTGTCGAGCAGTTGGCCTCTCCAGCTCGTTAAAGTGATTAGAAGTGCCATCCATCCTCTATATTTTAATCTTTTTGGACCTAAGGGATCATTACACAAAAAGATCAAGCGCTTGTCTTTTTCGGCTCGCTAAAGTGATCGGAAAAGTCATCCCTTTCGTATTATTTTATACTTTTTCGGACTTAAGGGATTATACTACGAAAAAGGACTATTGGAGTTTCCTTTCCATCTCTTTTCAAACTCTCTAAAACTGAAAAGGACCAAGTTATCTTTGTCGTTAAACTCGTTAAAACAATAGCGACAAACTTGTCCATACGGACAAGAGCGAGTTTCACTGTCGCTAGGCTCGCTAAAACATAGTGACAGGTTTGCTCGAAGGGAAAATTATAGAACAAGAATATGTTATCCTCCTCAAGCTTGACAAAAATAAAGAGGTACTGGTCAGCAATGACTGGGGAAAAAGGGAAGAAAACTTGAAGAACTTCATTGGTAGCAGGTCGCTCTTGAACATGACACTTTCACTCCATCACCATGGTTGAGTCAGGTTGGGTTATTTCGTTCACCGGTCATATCACCATTGGTCCTCCGTACCATCCAGTTTGGGGATAACGCTACCAATCCATTCCAGGGTTGCTGATATGTTCAAGAGAAGTCGCTCAGAGAATTCACCAACTTAGCTAACACCTCATCCGCTGCAATACCTTCACGCTCCATTTTTCATGACTGCCACTCTGAACCTTGTATCGTCAAATCGTTTTCACCTCCAAAAAATCATTTTCTCCGTTCCGTGTCATAGATGTGGGATTCATTAAGGCCCTCCTACGATGGGTTACTTCTTGTCGACATCAGCTCATTATACAAGAAGTTGACTTAGGAACAACCCTTTCAGTACTTTAAAGCTTGCATGCCTCAATGGCAAGTTTCTCACTTCCGGCGACAGGTTTACATCAATGGACTTCGACCAAAAGATTTTACGTGGTGTTCGACATTGACTCGTATATTCACACCACATGAATTGTACTGCAGTACCTTGAGGGTCATTATCATTGTTGGTGATTCCTCTCGCGCCTGTTAACAGCTTACATCATTGGCTGGTAATCAGGCGATGTCTTTCCATGTTTGACATTAGAACATCTTTTCACATGGATCGACTTGTACATCGGGCGAAGATTGAACAAGTTTGAAGACCCCGGATCTAGTTTCATCCATCTGGGCTACAATATATTCAGGAAAATAAAAACATCAAATGTACTCCATAGCTACACAGATAATCATCCAAGCTAAGGGACGATGGCTCTACCAGAATCATCAGTCTTCCATACAAACGGTTCTCTATCCTATGTACATGAAAATGAATTTATAAAGCTAAGCATGGGAATGCTCGCCTCAGCTAGATCATGAAAATATTATGAAGATAATGTATTGTATTGTATCTTATTACAGGTCACCTTCCAGTTCGAAAAACCTCGGATCCTCATGATAAAGCATTTCACCCGACATCAGAAGATTTACGACCTCATGCTTTAGGGGGCAACTGTTATAGACATATTTGGGCACTGCAACCCCAATCACATATGTCAATAAACCAAGGGCTCTCAAACCCCTAAAAGTGTTGTTTCATACCCTAAAGGATCAAGGTCAGCTGATTACATCATTTCCCAGAAGTTCTCCCTGAAAAACTGCTCAGAACTAGTCAAAACTAGACCATCTCACTTGCTCCATGTTGAGGATGTGATGCATCTCACCTATTACACACGGGGGGTGCGATGCATACTGAGAAGTCCTTCTATAGGGTGCAATGAGCGAGAGTAGACAAATGGCAGAGGCAGTTTACTATGTGGAAACTCAGAGAATCTTCTAGAAATTGCTCATGTGACACTTGCCTCTCTGGATTCTCCTAGAGATGAGTAAGAGATCATGAAATATCCAACTGGAACCAAGAAATATCAGTGAAATGACACTAATAAAAAACCCAGAAGCTGAATCACCTCTCTACAAATATCTATATATGGATCCCTCATCCTAGAGATCCAGAGGCTGGGATTTTGTAATTTGTAAGGAAGTGTTGTTGGTTTCTCTTTGAGACATTGTATTGTTGGGTGATCTTGCTTTTTATGAGGTGAAGAGGGCTTTCATGCTGGGAGGATGATGCCGGATCAGACAACTAGGTTGTAATTCTCTCTTCTACTACTTCTATCAATAAAGCTATTTGAGTTTTCCTCCATATACTTGTATATTTATGAATCTTGTATTTGTGTATGCATTTGTATGGTTAATGTACATCTGATTCTATGTTGTTTATGGTTATAGATCTCTATGCTTTAATGGTATTTTGCTGCTTTGACTCTACAGGTGTTCTTTGAAGCGAGACAAGTGAGAAGTGGGTGGCGAAGCTCTATCAAAGGAGAGAGGAAACAAGCAAGGAGCCAAGCGAAAGACTGAGGTTGGTACTCTCTGCTTCTCTCTCATCTATCTCTCATAAAGGAAAACACAAGTTACTTTGAATTGTTTGTTTCTAAGAGAGCTACCCGTCTTAGTGGGACTAGCAGCTTTGAATAAACACTAGTTTTCCCGGAAACACTCACTCAATAAGGACATACGTTGTCTTATCATAGTGAAATAATATCTGATATTGTTGGTAGATACCCACTTATGAAAATGAGATGTAATTAATCATGTAAACATGTCAATGGTAGAAACATTATATTTTAGGGAAAGAGACAACTATCCAAACTAACCAGATGCCTTTGCAATGATGCAAACATAAGAGGAGTTATAGAATGACCTCCATAAAAAATGGTACACATACTTGCAACAATTCCTCTTAAACATCAAGTGCAAGAAGGGTAGCACCAAGAAAATTATGGACTACCTTAGTCAACCCTTGGTTATGGAATTATCCATAATTTTTAACCCCTGTGGGATGAGACCAAATTCACTACTACATGCCAGACACTAATTGTAGGAACAAATGTTTGAGATTTCCACCTCTACAATGTGCTCTTGTACTAGCTAGGTGATCTTTATGTTCCATGACTTGGGTTATGATTATGGAAGAAGTCATGAAATTTATGCAGAAAATCAAAACAGACTTCAAGGGCTCAACCTGTCATCTGGCCCTCCTTCAAGAACCAGAAATGTTGACAGTGTTGGACCTACCAACATTCATGGGATGTTCCCGATGTGAAGTCCCAACTATACCTCACACCATTTGGAGTAGGAGTCTCAGCAATGAATGGTATTGTAATGCCTTGACCACAAAAGCGCACAGAGAAAAGTATGATAACTTTGGGTGAGCGCAAGTGTGTGACCCTACGGAGAATCAAGTAAAATGCATGAAGGTTCTAACACATGAAGGGGAAAGGAAATTGCAGCCCTTGGAAGCCTGTAATAGTACGCAACTTGAAAGGAACACACGAGCGAAATGACATCACAAGCTAAAATGCATAATAGTCCAAAAATTAAAGTCATGATTTAATCCAACAACACGCATTCAACAGGATTCATACAAATGCATACAAAGTAGTTCATAAGCATATGTGTAAGTTAAATAACATACATTGCCAATACAATAAGAATAGTCCTACTATATTAACAACATATGCATGAAAACATGTTGGCTCTCATTTTATTATTATAAGTGAAAGTTCCATCCATACATACACCATTGGAAACCACTAACCCCAATAGTGGAACATTAAAATCAAGAACACCTGCTCCTCCAAAGAAGTATACTTGCTTTATGCTATGGAGAAACCAAGGCTCTTCACAATACTCCCAAGCTTTTTCTAAGCCTAAGCCTAGCCAAAAGATTGGCTCCCAAAACCCTATTCTATGAGTTATGAGGTTATGTTTATAACAAGAGGGGGTGACCCTTAAACTCCCCTTTGTGACCTTTGGACTACCCTCGTGACTCTTAAACTTCTTCACAAAATGACACATTACATTACATGGTGACTTTTCATATTCCAATATTGACACATGGAATTTCACTTACAAGATAATTAAAAACAATATTACATTTTCCACTCGTACCCATATAAGACAAAATAGGGTAGAGACAACCTAACAAGACACAACACTATGATTTTGAAGCTTGGGGGAAGTCCAGATCAACAACCTCCACTTGCTGCTTCTCTGTCACATATTAGTGCCAAGCTTGGTAATGTGTGATGGTGTCCCAAAACTTCTTAACGGTGTCTTTCTGAAAGTGAAATCTAACCCCCATGGAATATGGGTACACTATCTTCAAACCTGTGTCCAACTCTCTCTAAAGCATGAGCAGCATTGTCTTGACCTTGACAGGACCACCAATGTACTTCTTCATGTTGTGTGCGTTCAACTCCAAGTCTTCCCTGGTGGCTTCTTGTCTTAACTGCTCCAAGTACAAATCGATCTCCTACCAGAATTGGTTCTTGGGTTTAACATTGGTGAGGGAACCGATTGATGGGATCTGGTATTTTCTCACCAAGACATCCAAACTACTATAAAACTGCACATATGAGGCCTGTGTATTGCCAATGAATGAGTCGAGTTTCTCGTTATTCTGAATCAACATTCGAACCTTCTCTTTCTCCAGCTCTACTTGTGGCTTCATCTTCTTCATTAAGTCAAGTGGGGCCCCTTTGTACCGTATTGTCCACTCTTGTACATGGGCGATGGAAGTATGTATGTTTTTGAGAGTTTGAATAGACACTTTTCTCCACTGTTATAGGCCATGCAAATGAAAAACTGATTTATGCACGGTGACGAATTTGTCATAGAGTTCTGCATGGTTTCTCCAAGTGTTGATACTTCTACAAGTATCATTGTCCTCATCTCCCCCAATGCGGAAACTGAATTCTACGTTGTTGCTCAAAGTTTTTCCTCTTACCTGGAATCCAGCAAGTTCTTTTCTAGTTGTTCATTATTAATCATCAAAGACTGAACATTTGAGTTTGTTTCTCCTGCATATGCCAAGTTGGTTTCGACAATGGATGCTTCCTGGTGTCTGACTTTATCACCCTTTCCTTAATGAATTCTGGTGATGCGTGATTTTCCGAGAAGTGCTTCCTTCGTGCTTGTACAATCCTCTTTCGAAACTCATCGAATGATAGATTTTACACATCCATGACTAGATCATCATCAAGGAGAATCTCCTTGCTCACTCAGGGATGGCTCTGCTACTAGAGTTGGTGGAGACTAAGGGATGACCTATGGTGCTTTCGACATGAGGTTAGTGTCTTCATGCTATGACTTCTGTTCCAACTCCATGTTTGTCACTTCAATAAATTGTTGAATATGTTAAGCAAGCTCATGATCCTACATTTGTTCACCTTCCTGATTAGCTGCTGATTTCTTCGGCTCATCAACTTGTATCGACATTGTTTCCTTTGTCATGATGCCTTGCCTTTGTTCTTCATCCTACTTTTGCTTCTCTTCTCATTCTATCCTCCTCAAATTTTGTTCTTCCTTCAACTTCTTTTATGTCTCCTGTAGCTTCAATTCTACTTCCTACAACCTCTCATTTTCTCTCTTCCTCCACTCCACTCTCTTCATTCATTGCTCCCTCTTTTCTTCTATTGCCAAAGCTACCTTCATGAAAATAGGATCTGCCATCATTTTGTATCTTTTCTCTTCCTCTGGATCATCAACAATCATCGTCTTTCCTTTGTCCTGCACTAGATTGTTGCCTTTTGTTGTTGTTGTTGTTGTTGGCTTTGGAGTGACTGTTGTCCATGGAGGAGCCTTCCAAGTCCTTGCTATACTGACTGTATCATTGAGTCTAGAGGCATTGTAGCAGTACCTCCAAGGATCCTGCTCTAGCCAATTAAATTCCCCGTTGATCCATGAAAACTAAACTCTCGTACAATGGTCCTTCCAAATATTGTGGGGATCATACATATTAAAGTCTTTGGTGTCGAAATTGAATTTCACTATGTCCTCAGCCTCAGCAAGTGCATCCATCAAGCTTTTAATCTCGTATAATCTGATCCGCAAAGGAAGAGTGGGCCATGGAACTTTCTTCTTCCTATCCAGTACTACTATCAACCCTCTAGCGAGGTGGTATGATACTTCTTACATGATCAGTTTGTCAATGGTGTTATGGTCCTAGGGTCTAGGGATCAAAATGTATTTGCCTCTTGCTATTCATTTTGGGGGTTTGTGTGTCAATTTAACCTATGATCACTGATTTCATAGTCTAGGGATCATTACATGGGGTTTCCATTTATCACAAGTTAAAACCATAGCAGTCAAGTTTCATTTGTTAAAGTTTTATATTTTTGTTAGTTGTGTCTATTATATCCCCATGTTACCATTCCCATGTCCATCATTTACAATTTATCATTCACCTTTATGTACTCCTTCCATGCACCATTTATCATCATTTCATCCCTCAATTCACACATCATCATCATTCCATTACACCCCCCTAAATTTATAATCCATCCTCATAATTCATAATTCATAATCCATGTGCAAGAAGGTTGTTGATCATATGTTGCACAAGCTCCAAGCCACACAATTGCTATGCAAAATACCATGTTTTATCCATAATTTTGAAACATTGTTTCCAAAAGCATGGAGCCAAATTTCAAAAAATCTAAAAGAGGTTTTTCTCAATCAGATAACAAAGAACAATAACCTCTTCCATTTTCTGCACAAGTGTCATAAATGGAGAGTTTCGAATGCATCTTCAAGGCCTATTTTTCGAACTGTGTATTTTCTTGTTTTATCCATGATTTTGTAGAACCTTTTTTGAGGAGCTGGGGAAGGATTTAAAGAAACTTAGAGAGGTTTTTATTAAAAACAAGCTCATCTACAAAAAACTATCTCATATTTTACACAGGTGCTACCATTTGGGAGTTACATGTGTCACTTGGTGGCCCATTTTCACAATTTTTGATGATAGAATGATGGAATTTTGTTGTGCAGCAAAGCCTAAGCTGCTTTTTCCTATTTTCATCATCAATTAAAGATTTTTAATATCAAGATAGGATCTTGTGAAAGAAAATTGTTATCTAGATAAGATAAATGGATTGATATAAATTAGTTTTTACGTTTTTCTCTTCGAAAGATAACGATGTTATATAAGACCACTTTATGTAATTTTTTATCAAAAAAACTCTTAGTTGATGGATAAATCATCCATTGAACCTAGTCAAGATATCTTTATGATGTGAGAAGATGAAAAAGGGGTTGGGTTGAGAGTGTTAGAAGCTAGACTACTTTTCTGTAAGTTTTGTATCTTTGTTGAATGAATTGAAGAAGGTAGGTGCATATTTATACAATGATACATGTTTCCATATTATTGGTATCTTGTTCCTCTTGTTACTTGATATGTATTATTTTCATATCTGCTTATATTTCTTAATTTCATACAGTAATTTTCTTTGTGTTCATGTTTGAAAGATTTCTCATAATTCAATAATTTTCTCTGACAAATTTCAGTTGATCACTATATGTGCGTTTTTTTCTTCCATGGAAAGTTGAATTCATCCTTGTATGGATGCTCAAGTTGTCATTTTTCCCTTTCCTCCCATTCATATTATTACTACAACAACAACAACAAAATTTGACCCATAGGTCTGCCTACCTTGCCACTGTGTGAATTGCACCATATCCCTGATTCATTCAAACCTATAACAGTGTTATGATCTAAGTAGTCCTGCCCTCTGCACCCACCTTAAACAAATCAAAATAAAAACATCCTCTGATCATCATAACCAGTCTAAAATCCATATCCTATTAGTCTTTGATTGATAGTTGATCCAATGAGAGAGCCCTCTCCAAGGTTAGGGGGTTGGACCTTAACCTACAAGTGGTTTGTGGTTACCTCTAGGATTTCTCTCCTCAGCCTGGAGAAATTTACAGAGTGATAACAAGTGGCATACCTTGGTAAGACATGCAGAGGCTTCTCTCTGCCAAACACTCTAATGAAGGTGCCACCTAGTAAGGCATACCAATCTGCAATGTCTACTATCGCCTCCATTTCTTCTCGGGACATGCAAAGTGGATCTTGCTCAAATATAAGCTTGTATAGTGGATGATAAAGGGGTCAGTTAGCCTTTCCATCACTACTCAGTAACTGCAGACATAAAGAAACTTGCAATAGATGTTCACGGTAGTCTCTTTTGGTGTCCATGTTCAGCTCATGCCAAGGAACTATTGTTGAGCGCAAATTGCATCTAGTAAGTATGCATACATATAGAACCATGCTTGCTCATTCTTGGACTAATTTTGAGCCTTAGCCACATGGTAATTTAATTGTTGAGCCAATAGATCTGACTAGTTGAATGGCCTCCCATCATTCACCAACTAGTCTAGGAAGACTACTCAGCCTTCAGGGAAGGTTCTATGCTCTCTTGACCATATATTCTAGAGGAAAAGATGATCAAGAACTGGTAAGCCTTCTTGAGGGACTTTGTCTTGAAAACATGGGTGGGTATCTGCTGAAACTTCAATAGGTCTTTTTGATCTGATTTGATTCAACTCTCGGATTTAACCAATATCTTTTGCTTTCGTGATGTGATTAGAATTGAGATTAAAATAGCATAAAGGAACATAAATGCATGTTGTAAAGAAGAAGGAACATGATGAGAATCAACAAAATAAAAATACAAGACGTTGATAACGGAGTTTGTCCAGGAGGGACTACATCGTCAGGCCCCAGTGTCAAGATGGTGTAGGTGGCTGCATTAAGTGTTGTCAAAAGTGATGATGTACATTGGTGGTGACGTCACTATCATACAAGGAAAATGCCCTCACGCAGGAGTGGCTCCAAGAGATGTTCCGTTGCAGGAACTCTCATCTAAAAAGGACTCCTGTCAATATGACCTAAACTCATGCATGATGATAATGAGCATCCTGCCAACATCGCATAAAAGGGATCTCAATGCAAACATACATGGTGACACATGAGTATCCCATCAACATCACAACAAAGGGATCTCAAACAAAACATGACGAATCATGACAACAAGTACATCCCACAAATTATTTCACGTCACATCAAACAGGAATCATGAAACAAGTAAGAAAATAAGATCCCACACCAAAGATCAAACAGGGATTTGTACAGCACAATGCATCTCATGGCAAAAAGAAATACATGAACACACTACATATACCTCATATCCTTGGGGCATCTGAAGAAAAGGATGTCAAACTGTTGAAGCTGGTCGTACCATCAATCTCGTGGCGTCGGATCTCATGGAAATGACTGCTCGCACATTGAATGCTGACACTTGCACTACACTTTGAAAAGTGGCTGAAAAATGAAATGATGGAATGGAAAATCTGAATGCACCATCAGATTTGTGGTGTTGAATAGTGCAAAATCGACTGTCAAATTTCTGAATTCTGAGAAAGTGAAAATCTGGGGCTTAAGGAATCTTTTAGATTCCTCAAATATTCCCTCCTCCAGGTCATCTGAAGACCTACTACTCAGATAAAAATTATAACTGTGCCATCAGGTTCGTGTCGCTGAGAGGTGTAAGATCAACATAAAATTTGTCCAATTTGGACACTGCAAAAATTTCACCCTCTTGAGAATTTCGCCCAATCATGGTTCCGCATGCCTCTTCTCTAGGCTCATGGTTCCACCTGCAATTAATTAAAAAATATGTGTCTCGATTTCTATGCCACACCTTGGCCTCCGCACACTAAGAAAATATGGGTTTATATAATGTTTTTCGGGCGGATAGTACATTGAATTGGTCGTTGGCCCAATGGAAAAAATATTGAATTACCCGAATTTCGTTTTGAACAAAACCCGCATATATTTGTTTTTTGGGGCTCGGGTCCACATTGGGTGCCGCGTAACCTTCGCAACATATTGGAATATACCGCGTTGTTAAATGGGGGTGGATTGGGTCATTGGCACGTTTAATGGTGGCGGGTTTGTTTAAATGGTTGGTACATGGTTTGGTTGCGTGTGAGGGTGCCCGGGAGGTGGGCTGGCCACACCAGCCAGGCAGGTTCAAGCCCCGCCACCCTCAGTTCATACATGTCATATGGAGGTTGGGTGTGGGCCGAGTCCATCGGAGGTGGCCCGCCCACAACCGATTAATATCGTTTAATGTGTGTTTGTTGTTGGGGGGACTGGCGGGGGTCATGGCCCGTCGGTTCCTTTGGTTATTTGGTGTGGTTGGGCCGGCGGGGGTCATGGCCCGTCGGCCCCTTTAATAATTTAAATTTTTCATATAGTTTGGGGGTGGCGAGGGTAGTGGCCTACCACCTCATTTTGTATTTATTTTTTTTAATAAATACATTTTTTCGAATTTGTCTAATATAGGGGATATTAGACAAATTAACGATCCACCAAATTCCCCGCTTTTGGGAGCTAGGTTTCATGCCTCGAGGTTGGTCAAATTGTAGGACACTTAAACCTAGCCCACAGTCCAACTTTGACCAAAACTTTGACTAGCTCGTTCTCCCTCATACAAGCTCGTATCGATGAACCGTTCACACCGTTACAATCAGGACAACAAGATCTACACTCTGGTCCTAGTTTGAAAGCATTCTTATCGCTTTGATTTTTGAGCTTCCATAAGCCCTCTTTGTCTTGTGTGCGTCTCTGGAGCCACTTGGATCAATCCTCCCCACTGAGGAGCTTTGGGTCCTCCAAAAGCATGAAAAATAATTTGCAAATTCTCTGTACCTTCTTTGCATCACAAGTGTCATGAAAAAGTTCTCGCTTCCATCTCTTTCACCTTTGTTCTTTGGAGCCTTACGCGATGAGCCAACACCTGCAACCTTTGCAACCTGTAGTACATTGTTTTTTGCAAATTACATGCTTGACTTTCATGACCAACTAATGACCCAAGCATCCCACACTTGCCACGAGTTTATAACACATATTCGGTGGTCAAGTTTACTTCGAAATGGAAACAATCCCCTAGCTACGAAAACAAATCCAACATATAGTTGTTGCTTCAACAAGTGATGGAAAACACATCATCACTGCAACACATGATTTACAAAATAAGGCTAAACACTATTTTTTCTTTGACAAGTGATGGAAACACAACATCACTTTCATAGTTTAAAATGCATCACAAAATAAGACCAGACATCATTGTTGCTTAACAAGTGATGGAAACACGTCATCACTTTTACATTTTGAAATGAAAAAAATGATTTACAAAAGTACGACCATGACAAGATAACATATCTAGAAACCATTTTACACTTATCGTTGTGAATGTGTCACCCCCCTGTGGTGGTTTTGCTTGTCGAACAATTGTTTCACCTGGTTCATGCACTAACGCTTTGCCTTTAAGGTGTTGCTCTAGATGGAGCCTCCAACAAGTGGCTTTTTGATGGCCACCTCTGTTGCAATGACTGCAGTACATCTTCTTCCTCCAGATCTGCTTAACATGCTTCTTTACCTGCCGTTGAGAGGGTTTCTCACGCCTCATCCTTTTTTGTGTTGCTATTCTTTTCCAACACTTAGAAAATGTATGGTTATGTAATCCACAAAAGGTACATGTTTTTCAATTCCATGATTTATGTTCATCTTTAACAACATGATTATAATTGAAGTGAATATTCAAATATCGAGATTGGTTATACATTTCCTTGTCATCTCTGGTGTCATTAGGGTGATGAGAGCTTGCCTCAGCTCTTTCCTTGCAATGGACACTGCCATGGGATGATGGGGATGTGTTCCCATCATTCTCTTTCCTCAACGATTTCGGTGATGTCTTGGAAACATTTGACACCTTCGAGCATTCTCCCTCAGTATATCTCAACCCTAAAAATCGAAGGCTCTGCACAACCTCTAATGGTTGAGTTATGCCTTGGTTATTAATACCAAGTTCTTTTTCCTCCTTGTAACTCATCCTGGTAAGGAGCCTCATGTTTTTCCTTGTAATTGGGACCTCCAAATCTCCAACAGAAATCATACTATGTGAAGATGAAACCGAAAGGAAATCAACATCTTTTACCTCCTTTGTCGATTTGGAAAGAACTAATGAGGGCTTCTCATCATCTGTTGTTGGCAGTTCGCTAGTTGTCTTGACGCATTCCTCAACTTCCTTTCTGACATACCCAAGTCCTGCCTGACAGGGTAATTCTTCTACTTTGATGGGGTTGACAATGCCTTGGCCATTAACGCCAAAGCCTTTTCCCTCATACCCCATTCTCTTCAATAGTTTGGAGCCAATTCCCGTGGTATGATTTTCAAAAACAGCGAAATCATCATTAGGACACATACATGAATTTAGAGAATTACTTTTTACCTCACATGGGTCACGTTGCAACTTTTCCAAGGCCTCGTCCTTTGCTTGTAGTTGTCGTAGCAGACTATGTTTCTCCTCTTTCTCTTCATGTAGAAGCATCTTCAATTCAACATTCTTTGTTTCAAGATTTTGGTTGTTGTGCTTCAGTTCTTCTAGGGCCTCTTCCGTGGCTCGCAACTGAAGCTGCAATTGCTCCTTTTCCTCTATCTCTTTTTGTAGAGCTTCATACATTATTTCCACTCTTTTGGAGATTTTGAGCATGGTCTCGTACATCGCTTTTTCATCCTCTATCGTTGCGTGTTCCATTGTCCATGCTGGCAATTCACATCCACACAAAGACCGCTCTGATACCAAACTTGATCCGAGTTGATTCAAATCCCGGATTTAACCAAGATCTTTTTCTTTCATGCTGTGATTAGTATTGCGATTAAAATAGCATAAAGGAACATAGATGCATGTTGTAAAGAAGAAGGAACATGACGAGAATCAACAACATAAAAATACAAGACGTTGATAACAGAGTTCATCCAGGAGGGACTACATCTCTGGGCCCCGGTGTCAAGATGGTGTAGGTCGCTGCATTAAGTGTTGTCAAAAGTGATGATGTACATAGGTGGTGACATCACTATCATGCAAGGAAAATGCCCTCATGCAGGAGTGGCTCCAAGAGATGTT
This sequence comes from Pinus tabuliformis, assembly GCA_031772625.1. NCBI lineage: Eukaryota > Viridiplantae > Streptophyta > Pinopsida > Pinales > Pinaceae > Pinus > Pinus tabuliformis. The sequence continues at coordinate 1,532,536,641 of CM062819.1, forward strand.
CCATTGCAAGAACTCTCATCCAAAAAGGACTCCTATCAGTATGACCTAAACTCATGCATGATGATAATGAGCATCCTGCCAACATGGCATAAAAGGGATCTCAATGCAAACATACATGGCAACACATGAGTATCCCATCAACATCACAACAAAGGGATCTCAAACAAAATATGATGAATCATGAAAACAAGTACATCCCGCAAATGATTTTACGTCACATCAAGCAAGAATCATGAAACAAGTCAGAAAATAAGATCCCACGTCAAACATCAAACAGGGATCTGTGTAGCACAATGCATCTCATAACAAAAAGAAGTACATGAATGCACTGCATATACCTCATATCTTGGGGTCATCTCAAGAAAAGGATGTTAAACTGCTGAAGCTGGTCGTACCATCAATATCGTAGTGTCGGATCTCATGGAAATGACTACACACACATTGAATGTTGACACCTGCACTCCACTTTAAAATGTGGCCAAAAAATTAAATGAGAAAATGGAAAATCTGAATGCACCATCAGATTTGTGGTGTCGATTAGTGCAAAATCGATTGTCAAATTTCTGAATTCTGAGAAAGTGAAATCTAGGGCTTAAGGAATCTTTTAGATTCCCCCTAGATTCCTCAAAGATTCCCTCTTCTAGGTCATCTGAAGATCTGTTGCTCAGATCAAAATTCCGCCTATGCCATCAAGTTCGTGTCGCTGAGAGGTGTAAGATTGACATAAAATTTGTCCAATTTGGACACTGCAAAAATTTCACCCTCCTAAGAATTTCGCCCAATCATGGTTCTGCCTGCCTCTTCTTTGGGCTCATGGTTTCACCCACAATTAATTAAAAATTATGTGTCTTGGTTTCCGTGTCATGCCTTGGCCGCCACACACTGAGAAAATATGGGTTTATATAATGTCTTTCGGGCAAATATTACAGTGAATTGGCCGTTAGCCCAATGGAAAAAACACTGACTTACCCGCATTTTGTTTTGAACAAAACCCACATATATTTGTTTTTGGGGGGTCGGGTTTGCATTAGGTGGCCCACCCGTAACCTTCGCAGCATATTGGAATATACCGTGCTATTTAAATAGGGGTGGATTGGGTCGTCGGAGTGTTTAATAGTGACGCGTTTGTTTAAATGGTTAGTACATGGTTTGGTTGTGTATGAGGGTGCCCAGGAGGCGGGACGGCCACACCGGCCAGGTGGGTTCAAGCCCTACCACCCTCGGTTCATACATGGCATATGGAGGTTTGGTGTGGACCGGGTCCACCGGGGGTGGCCCACCCACAACCCATTAATATCGTTTAATGTGTGTTTGGTGTTGGGTGGACCGGCGAGGGTCATGGCCCGTCGGTTCCTTTAGTTATTTGGTGCGGTTGGGCCGGTGGGTGTCATGCCCTATTGGCCCTTTAATAAATTAAATTTGTCATATAGTTTGGGGGTGGCGGGGGTGATGGCCTACCACCTCATTTTGTATTTATTTTTTTTATTTTTTTAATAAATACATTTTTTCGAATTTGTCTAATATAGGGGATATTAGACAAATTAATGATCTAACAAATTCACCTTCTTTCGGGAGCTAGGTTTCATGCCTCGGGGTCAGTCAAATTGTAGGACACTTAAACCTAGCCCACAGTCCAACTTTGACCAAAACTTTGACTGGCTCTTTCTCCCTCATACAAGCTCGGATCGACGAACCGTTCACATCATTACAATCAGGACGATGAGATCTACACTCTGGTCCTAGTTCGAAAGCATTTTGATCACTCTGATTTTTGAGCTTCCATAAGCCCTCTTTGTCCTGTGTGTGTCTCTGGAGTCCATGTGCTTCACCAACTTGGGAAAGAGATACATCTGTTCGAAGTCTTTCACCCTAAAGGTGGCAAGCTTCTTCCCACTAGAACTACTCAATGTCATAGTTTTTTTATCTATATGTGAGACAATTTGTGCTTCGACAATTTGTAAGGGGAGTGTGAAAAACAAGAAAATCTGAAAGATAGTGTGAATTTGAGTGCATATCTAAGTGTAGATACATGCATGTAAACAAGTGCAAAAATTGATTAAACCGAAGGAAAACGAAGCATATGAGGAGAGTCACTGAAACGACGACCATTGGTGCAAAAAATAGGATAACTCATGCGACATTTGGGAAAGGAAATCTATAACTTGAAACAACACTTCTACAATTTAAAAAAAGTTAAAACGCCAGCAATCATGCAAAGAAACAAGTGAAACAACGCTCACATAAGCCAAACAACAAAAAGGAACAGAAAAAGCAGCAAAAAACAACAAAAGTAAAACTCACCTGGAAAAGCAACGACGATCACACCGAAGGTTCCTTGATCTCCTCAAGAATGCTAGATCTCCATCGAATGTACAAATGATCTCTAGAAGTGTTGATTAAATAGATTTGGACAAATTAGGGTTTATGACATGCATGCCTAAAATCAAGGAAAAAGCGACACTTGGCGGAAGTTTCTAAAAATAGCATAAGTGCCTCCTTCGGGATACTAAAAATAGACCACTATTTTTTAGGAATGCTTTTTGTTTTTTTTATTTTTTATTTTTCTCGGGAAATTTGCCATGCACACTGCCGAGAAAGATAGCTCAGGTCTAGGAATTGGGCAACTTTCCGACTCATTGCACTGTGCAGTTTCTAAGCTCAATGAGGGTTGTGCAATTTATGGGCTCAATGTTGGGCTACCCCCTCATGACTGTGCATTTTCTGATCTCAAGGCTCACTAGTATTCAGGACTATGCATTCCCAACAGCAAGACTGGTTTCCCTCAAGAATTGCACAGTTTCCTAAGGCAAGCCCAGAACTATTGTGGGACCAAGTTAGGAGATCGGCTTATGGGTTAGAAAATCAAATAAGTAATAAATCACAAGCCAAAATAAAAATATGAGTCTAAGTCGAAGCACAAATACCTAGATCAGTGTGAGATCAATTGTTATGGTTAAAAAGGAAGGCTCCAAAATCAAAGCATAGGAAAAATTTTGGAGGGTGGTTGTAGTCGCTACAACAATGTTGCAGCAATTAGCTAAAGTATGTTTCACCCATCATATTTGTGTAGTAAGTGAGAAGATGTAGTGTGTATTGGTGTAGTGTTTGGGAGATTGTATTGTATCTTGTGGAGTATTTAGAGTTTGGATATTATTTTTTATTATGTGCTTCGATGTTATGTTGTTGTAGTGCTCATGTTGAGAAATTCTCGCTTCCAGTCTGAAACATTTTGAAACAAGAACCACATAAGGAAGGAGTTGGGTGACTCAAGCGAAATAAATATTACTGAGCATTTTTCTCAATCCAATGGTGGTTGGATAGTTTGGTAGAAAATGGGCAAGGATCATTGGTCATGGTCTCTTCCAGCAAACCGAAGTTTGTAGAGCCACTTGTTAGTTCAGGTGTAACAGGGTGAGGATTGTTGATCGTGGTGGCCTTCAACGGATGATAGTCCATAGATTCACATGAGAAAGCATCTCCATTTGATAGTATCCATATCTGTATCTCTATGTAATGAACTGTTTGACATAATATAATTTGAGCAGCATAGCAACAGTGGGTGGTTTTCTTCCCTGGAGAGTGTTTCCCACCAGACATACTAGTGTCCATTGTGTTGATTGTTTTTATGGTTGCATGTTTACTTTTGATGCTCTGATTTATAGTTGTGTGTTTCAATTCATGAATGGTTAAATATTAACTAATTGCAAAAAGAAAAATTATAAGTGCCATCACTTCTGATTCACCCCCCCCCCCTCTCAGTAGTGATCTAGTGTCCAACATTTTGGATCTAAGGGGTCGGGCTTGAGCATTGAGACTATGAAGTGCATAGTTCTGGGAGGCAGGAATTGTGCATTATGCAGTTCCAAGAGGAAGGGTTGCTACTGGAGGGCTAATACTATGTAATGCACAGTTCAAGAAGTCTGGGTGAGGGTAGATTGTCCAGTCGGGAAGTTTTCCAGATTTGACTAAGTGTGGGATCTATGAAGCGAATGTGAAAAGTAACAAGAATAATGTGATCACACACTTATAACACTTAAATACATGACATATATCACCCAGAACACATGAACAACATACCTCCCTCAGTGAGACAACTTATGCCAAGTGTGACACCAAAGATACACTTTGCGACGACCGTGAAGACACTTGTGCAAAAGTGCTTGAAACTTTGGAAATGAGTGTGACACATGTTTACATGGTAATACCAACTCATTTACACAAATATTACCCATCAAAACAACCAGAACTAGCTTTTGTACAACGTGCAACACTTGACATGCAAAAATACCACACTTTGCTTTTTTGCAAACGGGACCAAAACACTTACAGAAAACACATGCAATAAGTCTTAATACTTGCGATGACAGTATGCAAGGTAAAATTAGGCTCTGAAATTTGGGTGTAGGCCAAAATTTTGGAGGGTGTTGTAGCAGTGACAACACCGTCCTAAATTTATAGGCCAATAAGGGAGATCCCACGGGTCTAGGATTGAGGATTAACCCCCCATTTAAGGTGAGGGACCAAAACTACGATAAAAACCCTTTCTTCTTCCAAGCCTCCCAATAATCCATTCCCAAGATTCCCAAGGAAAAACAATCATAAGCACCCAATCACACAATCAAAAACATGCATTAAGGATTGGATTTCCCACCTTCAAACATATGCTCTCGAAAAATGACTGAGGTAACATATGACTAGTAAAGGTAATGGAGATCAAATGGCACAATACATCAACTACATTAGTGGTTGTCAAGGCTTGTTGGTTGTCATATGAAGAGATTATCTAAGAGAAAATTTCTCTTATGGGGTCACCCACTTTTGATGGGTAACATCTAGCTCCAACTGGGACATGAGCTCTGTGTAGAGTGCACAATCAATGTACTCGAACGAGGAGGTCATGAGAACACCAACAATCCCTTGGGTCTATAGACTTGTATCCTACAAAACACAAACCATGTTGGAAGCATGTGTCCTCGACGTAATTTTATCACCCATGTTATCATCAAATAATAAACCATATAGAAAAGAAAACATATTCTATGATGAAACTCTAATCTAATGCATCTATTCTAGCTTGAGAACATGGTATGATGATAGTAGCTATGCAAAATAAATATGCAATGAATTGTACTCTAGTATACATACTATACAATGTCAAGTATCAAAGAAAGGGGTGAAATGATTGGCCTTGATGGGGAAAATTGAATTAGTTTACTTTTCATCAAGATAAAAAATTTCTTAACAACATATAAGCATCAGAATAGACACACAAATATTAAAAAACACAACACTCAAATTTACACAATTTTTTTCTCACGAAACCCAACATGGAAAAACCAGTCTCCTTGATGTGGTCTTATATTGATCTTGAGAAATTGAATCAAATATAAGTTAATATGTTCAACTAAGAACACATTTGAACCACCTTGCAATTACACTAACTCGTTTCCTACTTCCTTACGCTCTACTTGTCCCACAACTCCTAAATCCTAGCACAATTCTACTCTAAGGAAATATCCTCAATACTGCGCACTAGCTCCTCCAAGATACGCACTCCAAAACCCAAGAGATCTGTAATAGATCTGACTTACAGTTATATGAAAATGGAAATATGCCCAGAAATAAAAAGATAGAAATATATAAACTTCTCTTTATTAATATCAAAACCCTTAAGGTAGGGTAACACCATACAATCACTCTTTAAGGAAGGAGAACACTCCACAAGCCATATGCTTTCCAATACAATAATCATTGACATCTCTCAATGGGGAGTCTCTAGCCTCTATATAGGATTCATGCATACAATACCATGGATCATTACCATGGCTCTCTTAATACCATATATCTAATACAATGGGCTTATCACATTATTGCTAACTACTTGTGGTCCCTTACATGATGTGGGTTAACCACTTTATTTATTAACTATGGCCCATTACATTATTACATTATTCCCTTGGGTACTTCCCTCTGTACCCCATAATATCCCCCCCAGGTATACTGCATTCCACCCCCCTTAAACATGTTTCATCCCTGAAACATAAGAATAACAAAAATAATAAGATCTACTCAAAAGATTAGTCCACTTGTACCATGCACGTCCATCTAGCCATCCCAAAGACATGTGATTACTCGATCTAGCTGGTGTCTCGCACGCTTGAGATGGGAGTTGATCCTGGTGGTTCCTCTGTGTTGATGTGTTGTGGTTGGATCTTCGCACCTCTCTATCTGTGGTGCAGGGGTTGTTGTCCTTGTTTCTGATTCATTGCCATCATGGTGGTTGTTTTCTTGTTGGGTGATGTGGGTGGTGATATGTTGAAGTTTTAACCAATGGTGTATCTTTCTTTAATTCACCACCTAATGGAGTCTGATGGGTATCTGGTACATGTTGTGGCACCTACAATTGTTTCTTGCCTTCCAGTATTACTTCAACCACGTACTCCTCATTTGATGTATCAGTACCTGTAACATTTTCTACTTCAGCCTCCTTGGACTCTACCTGTTTATTGATGGAAATTTCCTGTAATGTAATTTTCTTCTTTTTATACCAGAGCTTCAGGAATTTCTTCAGCACATTAATATTTATAGTACCAACAAATTCCATCCAAGGGTATCCTAAAACAACATCCACATTAGCTATATCTGAAGCATAAAAGTCAGAATTCAATGCATACTTATCCATAGAAATATTCAAATCTTTATAAACTTGCACCTACTCATTATTAACATGTGTGTGCTCCATTTGTTTAGCTGGGACTTACAACCTCTTAGCCAAATGAACACTAATAAAATTATGCTTTCTATTAGGGTTGATAGACATAATTATCTTCTCTTTCTGAATACATCCATGAATCTGTAATAAGGAGATACCATCAGAAAATAACCCCTTACATGTCTCATTCTCTTGTTTTCTAGCATGAGACCATTTTTCTAAAAGGACTTTTTCAAACTCTTCATAAGGAAGGCTTAAATGCTTATGGCAGTCAGGTGATTTCCACCATATGGCAGCCTCATCTCCAAACTTAAGCCATGTAAAAGGTCTCCAATATTGCCCAACTTATGACTTTGCCATTTTTATGAATTCTTCAATAGTAGGGCCATCATATTTTCCTATAAAAATAAAATCCTTGCTAGAAGCCATGAAGAGGGTTTTGAAAAAAATCACTTACTTTGGCGAAAATTTAAAATGGACACAACTCGATCAATATGGCTTGGAATCCTTATTAGAACCTGTTTTTGTAAATGGAAAGACCATTTTTCATCTTCTCATGTGATAGAAATCTTTATCTAGGCACTCTAGAAATTCAGATTCGCTCTGCAACTGCCCCGTCATAAAAAAATTCTGAAAAAAAAAGAGCTGATTTTAAATTAGCAATATTTCCCTCATCCAGACTCTGATTCGACCGATTTTTTTTTTTTAATTGAGTAATTTTTCAAGAGGATCTCAGATAAGCAATTATTTTCTTAAAATTCCCTACAAAAACTACAAAAATTAATTGGAGATCCATCGTCCACAAATTTTCGTCAAAAAATTTCTACAACACAACTGATTTTTAAATCAGCGATATCTCCCTCATTCGGACTGCGATTCGGCCGATTTTTTTTTTGAATTTGGGTATTTTTTGCAAAGAATCTAGATCTGCAATTTTTTCTTCAAATTTTACACCAGAAGTTTCATATATTATCTGCAAACTCTCTGCCCCAAAATTTCCTGGAAAATATATATACATATATATATATATATATATATATATATATATATATATATATATCTGCTTGCCCAAGAAAGTGCTCTGATACCACTTATAATAGATCTAACCTACAAATATATGAAAATGGAAATATGCCCAAAAATAACAAGATAGAAATAGATAAACTTCTCTTTATTAATATCAAAACCCTTAAGGTAGGGTAACACCATACAATCACTCCTTAAGGAAGGAGAACACTCCACAAGCCATATGCTTGCCAATACAATAATCCTTGACATCTCTCAATGGGAAGTCTCTAGCCTCTATATAGGATTCATACATACAATATCATGGGTCATTACTATGGTTCTCTCAATACCATATATCTAATACAATGGGCTTATCACATTATTGCTAACTACTTGTGGTCTCTTACATGATGTGGGTTAACCACTTTATTTATTAACCATGGCTCATCACATTATTACATTATTCCCTTGGGTACCTCCCTCTGTACGCCATATTGTCCCCCCTAGGTATACTACATTCCACCCTCATTAACATGTTTCATCCCCGAAACATAAGAAACCACAAATAATAAGATCTACTCAAAAGAGTAGTCCACTGGTACCATGCACGTGCATCTAGCCATCCTAGAGACATGTGATTACTCAATCTAGCCAATGCCTCGCTCGCTTGAGATGGGAGTTGATCTTGGCGGTTCCTCTGTGTTGATGTGCTGTCGTTGGATCTTCGTACCTCTCTATCTGTCGTGCAGGGGTTGTTTTCCTTGTTTCTAATTCGTTGCCATCGTGTTGGTTGTTTTCTTGTTGGGTCATGTGGGTGGTGATATGTTGAAGTTTTAACTAATGGTGTATCTTTCTTTAATTCACCACCTAATGGAGTCTGATGGGTATTTAGTACATGTTGTGGCGCCTGCAATTGTTGCTTATATTTCGGTATTACTTCAACCATGGACGCCTCATCTGATGTATCAATACCTGTAACATTTTATTCTTTAGCCTCCTTGGACTCTACCTGTTTATTGATGGAAATATCTTGTAATGCAATTTTCTTCTTTTTATACCAGAGCTTAAGGAATTTCTTCTGCACATTAATATTGATAGTACCAACAGATTCCATCCAAGGGCATCCCAAAACAACATCCACATTAGCTATATCTAAAACATAAAAATCAGAATGCAATACATGCTTATCCATAGAAATATTCAAATCTTTATAAACTTGCATCTGCTTATTATTAACATGTGTGTGCTCCATTTGTTTAGTTGGGACTTGTAACCTTTTAGCCAAATGAACACTAATAAAATTATGTTTGCTATTAGTATTGATAGACACAATTATCTTCTCTTTCTGAATACATCCATGAACCTGTAATAAGGGGATACCATCAGAAAATAAGCCCTTACATGTCTCATTCTCCTATTTTCTAGCATGAGACCATTTTTCTAAAAGGACTTTTTGAAAATCTTCATCAAGAAGGCTTAAATTCTTCTGGCAGTCAGGTGATTTCCACCATATGGCAGCGTCATCTCTAAACTTAAGCTATGAGAAAGGTCTCCAATATTGCCCAACTTTTGACTTTTATCTTGTTATGAATTCTTCAATAGTAGGTCCATCATCTTTTCCTATAAAAATAAAATCCTTGCTAGAAGCCATGAAGAGGGTTTGGAAAAAAATCACTTACTTTGGCGAAAATTTAAAATGGACACAACTTGATCAATATGGCTCAGAATCTTTATTAGAACTTGTTTTTGGAAATGGAAAGATCATTCTGCATCTTCTCATGTGATAGAAATCTCTACCTAGGCACTCTGGAAATTCAGATTCGCTCTGCAACTGTCCCTCCATCAAAAATTTCTGAAAAAAAAAAAAAAAAAAAAAAAAAAAAAAGAGTTGATTTTAAATCAGCGATATCTCCCTCATCCAGACTCCGATTCGACCAATATTTTTTTGAAATTGGGTAATTTTTCAAGAGGATCTCAGATATACAATTATTTTCTCAAAATTCCCCACAAAATCTACAAAAATTAACTGGATATCCGTCGTCCACGAATTTTCATCAAAAAAAAAAATTACAACACAACTGATTTTTAAATCAACGATATCTCCCTCATCCGGACTCTGATTCGGCTGATTTTTTTTTAATTTGGGTATTTTTTTGCAAATAATCCAGATCTGCAATTTTTTTTGCAAATATTGTACTAGAAGTTTCAGATCTTATCTTCAAACTCGTGCGCCCCCAAAAAATATGCATATATATATATATATATATATATATATATATATATATATATATATATATATATATATATATATATATATATATATATATATATATATATATATATATCCACTTGCCCAAGAAATTGCTCTGATACCACTTATAATAGATCTAACCTGCAATTATATGAAAATGGAAATATTCCCATAAATAACAAGATAGAAATAGATAAACTTTTCTGTATTAATATCAAAACCTTTAAGATATGGTAACACCATACAATCACTCCTTAAGGAATGAGAACACTCCACAAGCCATATGCGTGTCAATACAATAATCATTGACATATCTCAATATGGAGTCTATAGCCTCTATATAGAATTCATACATACAATACCATGGGTCATTACCATGGTTCTCTTAACACCATATATCCAATACAATGGGTTTATCACATTATTTCTAACTACTTGTGGTCCCTAACATGATGTGGGTTAACCACTTTATTTATTAACTATGGCCCATCACATTATTACATTATTCCTTTGGGTACCTTCCTCTATACACCATAATATCCCCCCTAGGTATACTACAAGATCTCACACAAATTGGTGCACTCAATAATGATTAACCTTTGTGCTTTCATTCTTTTCCTTTATAGATTTGGGCCATGCTAAAATTGCCTAGTAAAAAATTAGAACTCGTGTGGTTCACAAGTTAACTGAGTTTGAACTAGTTCTCTCTCCAATCATAACTAGAGTCATAACTCATCCTTACTTCAATCAATAATTGAAGCTACAACTAATTCTATTTGCACTCATAACTACCAATCGATCCTATAGTCAAACTAAAGAAGGACCCACTTAATTAATCCTCCAACACTACACATGAACTTGTGAGTATTATTCCTGCAAACTGGAAATAAACTCAACATGTCCATGAACTTGCTCCATGGTCAAAAGAAAGAAAATTGTGGTTTTTCTGTCTAAGGCACGAGTAGGAGAAGACCTTCCACACACTACACTTTTCAACACTCCCTCTTAGCAAGGAAGTGATTCTATACAACTCCCAGCCTGTCTTTGAAATAGATGAAACTGATTCTTTCTAATGCCTTGGTCAATATATTTCTTGTTTGCTCCTTTATTGGGATGTGTGGTAGCTTCACTATCTGTTTCTTCACACAATCTTTGAGATGATGATACATGATCTCGATATGCTTGGAGCGATCATGAAATGCTAGATTCTTAAAGAGCTTAATGCAATTATGATTGTCACATTGTATCACAGTATGTTCAATCCCATGTCTAAAAAGTCCCACAAGAAACTTCCTCATCCAGATAGCTTCGCACATTACCAGACTGGTTGTCATGTACTCGACCTTCTCTGAACTAAATGCAAATGATCTCTGCTTCTTGCTAAACTAGGAAACAACTACTTACTGAATGTTGATTCTAAATCTTGGAGCATAACCTCCACTATGAATCTCTTGTGTCAATTTTGTATGGTAGCTTATAAGGTAAGGAGATTAAATTGTTATTCCCGATAAGTTTATGAATTGAAATTTTCTAGTAAAGGTAAGGTGGATGACATAACAATGGTGGAATTCCTCATGAGCTGTTTTGTGAAAGTTAAGGTAGATAATTTTGGGCCAAGCATGAATAATGATTTCCATTTCAATTACCCTCATAAAGGCTACGATAGAATGTAAATTTTGCACATAAAGGATCTAATAACTATTTCTTAGCAAATGTGATTACCCTAATAAAGGATCCTATATACTATGAACATTGTGTCGAAATGAATACACTATCACTAACCAAATGCATAAAGAACAATATAATCAAATTTTGAAATTAATTTAGTGCCATTTACTATAAAGGGATTATTGTAGTAGCTACAACAACCCCAAATTTTTGACATTTCTAAAATTTGGAGTCCCTCCTTACTTTTATTTTCAAGAAATGAGCACCCCTATTTGTCTAAGTCAACAAAGTCAAATAGTTGCACTGGCACATTTTGTATAAAGATCTTAGTGCCCCACACCTCCTTATCACAACATAACTCATACTAATAGCCTAGCGCAATTTATTGTCTTAGTGTTATACAGTGTTATTCGGTGGCGCATCACAATGTCATTCCTTAGCGTGGCACGTTGTAAAGCAATTCTCTAGCATGATGCATCGCAAATCAATTATTTAGTGCCCCTCCTTAAATCTTAGCGCACCTCTCTTACCTAATCAATCATGGAGTCAATGGAAATATATTTGTTAAGGAGGATCTCCCATCACAAACTGGACTTGAAAATGAAATTCTAAAGAGATCGAGCTACAAGTGACTGTCCAAAAAGATGGGCATTCTTTAGGCCCCATCCTCCCCATTCTTTTGGAAGGCCAATCCTTTTCCAATTGGCCAAATGCAACCTTCTATACTCCCCACTACCTCTCCAAATATAATTAAAATATAATTTCCTTATATTTTCTATGATACCTTTTAGTATGTACACTAGGAGCTGTTAATAAATTGGTAGACTTCTAGAAATTATTTTACCAATACCAACCTACCTAGTCTGGAAAACCACCTATTGCACCGAAAATGAATCCTTTTACACACTTCACCAACCAAGTAGTGCTAATTAGATTTATTATAGTTATTTGGCTGGATATTAAACCTAAGGTATCTTATCCCTTCTTCTGGATTTCCTCGAGCATAGGGTAGTACAACCTCTAGCTAAGCCAAAAGATTGTCATCTGGAGAAAAAACATAAGCGATTGACTTATGTCTCTTCATCTTCATCCTATTCTAAAACAATATAGGTTTAAATTATCCATCACTTTTCCCCAAATACTTCTAGAACAAAAAAGTAGAATATCATCGACAAATAATATATGTGTTCTTAAAACATGTCTGCCAACCAGTACACCCCTCACCATCTTTCTAGCCTTTGCATTTAGTAAGCATCTGCTCAACCCCTCAGAAAATAGTAGAAATAAGTATGGGGACAAAGGATAAAAGAGGGTGCATGTTAATGGCTCTTTTAATCCTATGAGATGGTTATTGAAAATGTCACTTGTTGCTTGGATCTTTTCTCTTGGATATTTTGGGTTTTATGTTGAGTAGCTAGCATTGTTATTCTTGGAAATGATCTCTTTGAAGACAAGTCTTTACCAATGAGAAGAGACTAAGTGTGATGATTTTGTCCCTCCTTAGCCCTTGTTGTAATGTTGATATTGGGGAAGATTTATGTTTTAATAAAAAATGGCACATGTTAATGGCACTTTTAATCCTATGAGATGGTTATTGAAAATGTGACTTGTTGCTTGGGTTGTCCATTCATTTGAAGGTTGTCTTTCTTGGTCCTTTCCTTTGTCATCTCATGGTTCTTCCTTTACTATTTGGGTTGCATGTTATTTTGACTTTAACATATTCATTGCAACGGTGCATCTATTGCTAGGGCACTCACTCACTCTCATATAACCTAAAATTCATTTGGACTTGTAATGTCCCCAACCACCCTTTGGCGACGTCACTCACACAAACCTTAGAATTTACCATTTCACTCAAAACCCTAGGTGAAATTAAACCAGGAATAGATACACAAATAGACCAGATTCATTTAACAGATTACATTAATTTCAATACCTATATATATATATATATATATATATATATATATATATATATATATATATATGACAGAATAAACTGTTGAAAATGGCAACAAGAAATGCTAAAAATAGCATTGCTATAAATAGCATTTCGGGATGGATTCCAATTTTAGTTAGTCCCTGAACTAAAATTGAGAAGTAAAATTCGAATTTGATCTTAGCAGTTGTTTGTAAAATAATTAATTAATGCATCTTGAGTTAATTAGTTGTAGAAAATCAAACATGAAGTCTAGGTGAGGATATGCAACAGTTTCTCCATTGATTGAGGAATTTATCCATCAGTTAAAGAGATAAGGATGAGTTGTAATTAGTTGGCCCAGTTAACTGAGTCAAGTCTAGTTAGATTAATTCAAACAGTTTGTTGAATTAATTGTGAGTTCAATTAGTTAACGCTTGCATGCATGTAATTGCTACTCTCCAGATAATTGAATATTCTCTCATAAATAACTCATGCATGTTAGTTCAATCAGAGACCCAGTTGAGATCAGAGGAAGGGACAGTGTACTATCAGTTGGAGGATTTTTCCTAATAGGAAACTCATCCATGCATAAGGAATTATCTCCTTCAGGTTTGTGTAGTTATTTCAGAGGTCAGAGTAGTGTGAGGGATTATTACACACAGGTGGCAGCTTGAGGACCCAGGAGAAACTACGCAAGGAAATAGGAGGCTTGGAGGGCAGAGGAGAAGGTTTGTGAGAAGCCTTTGACTGTCTATAAGCAGCAGAGGGATTGTACTGAGAGCTAGATAGCTTGTGAGCTAAAGCTTTGTGTATTCTGAACATATTTCCACTTGTATGATAATACACAGATCGGGGTTTTTAGCTGAGGATTTCCCCAGAATATTCTTCTGTGTTCATGTGTGATTTCTTTCTCATTCTCAGCTATATTTGTTCTATTTTATCTTGCTCAAATCGATTAAGCTTCCGAAAGTTTGTTGTAAAAGTAGATCTTGTATTTTGCTTTAGTATATTGCATAATCTATTGATCTACACTGGGATCTTATACAACAAATTGACCTCCTCATCAACTCAGAGGGGAAAGACATGATAGTTGAAACAAAGACCACAATCACAGGCCTTGATTCCACACTAACGCTGGTTGTGCACTAATAACCTGCTTTATAAAGCTTGTTACCAAGCCTGGATGTGCATTAGTGACCCTACTAAAGCATGTTACTAGTATGGGAACAGCGTTAGTGAAACTTGGTGAAGTTCCAAGGGTCAAAGGAACGAATTGACTCAAAAATATCTAGATATTTGTCCCTAAAATTACTCAAGAAAAGCAAGGAAACATCCAAATTCAAGATATTTGGAGGATTTCTAATCTAAAAAAAGGAGGCAAATGGGAAAGAGTTGAAAAGCATGGCAAGTTCATTGCTTTTTCCCTAGTGAACTCAAGGAGGAGCTTGGCAACCCTAACTCAATTGCTATATAAGCAAGGTGAGGGTTATTGTGAAAGGGGTTAGAGCATTTGAAAGGATAGCCTACTTAGCTGTTGAGAACTGTCTCATATCTGAAGAAGTGAGCTAGAAGGGGGAGAGAGAGAGAAGCGGAAGGGGCAAAGGAAGACTGATACAACAGATGGTTGTAATCACTCTTCCATTATTAATACAGAACTGCAGTTGTGTTCCCTACTCCATGGTGAATTGATTTGGAGCCGGCTTTGAGGGAGTTCTTCTTGGCTGCATTGTGATCTCCAAACAAATATAGAAGGAGACTTGAGGTAATACTCTTTCCATACTTTGTTAATTGATATTTGTCTATGAACATGTGTATAACTTGGTAGCATCTGCAGATAATCTTACAGTCTGTCGAAGGTCATGGGAAGGCCTTTGAGGTTATTTTTCATTCTCCATACACCGTGCATTTTACCCCATAGCAGAATTGGCAACTCCACTGGGGACTATACATCTAGTTCCAAATTTACCCAGACTCTTCTCAGTTTTATCCTCCTTCTAAGAGCTCCCTATACTTTTGCAATCTCTTTCTGACCCAGCAAAGATCTTGTTGCATCTTGCCTACAAGTATTCACCTGTGAATCTGATCTTGAAAGCCCTTGGTTTGACTGATTTCCTACACTAACACAGGTTAGCAAGCTACACAGAGCTTTATAAAGCATTTTGCCTGTTCACCAGGAGCGTTAGTGGGCCTACTAACTCTCTATAACCACTGTTACAGAGCGTTAGTCTCCCAATACCTTGATTTTTAGCAGTGTCTGAAAGCTAAAAGGGATAGGAAGCCTTCTCATGGACTGAAAGAAGATCTGTAACTGCATTTTGCTAGCAAAATAGGTGTCCTGAAAAAAAATTAGGAAATCATTTTTGTTTTTCTTTCTTAAAAGCATTTCTTTTCGAAAGAAAGACTCACATTTTTATTCATCCCTCTGTTTAGCTGGTTTAAAGCTGCTCTATTTTGGTTTCAAGTAGTTGTTAAGAAACATTGGAAAAGAAGTTCGTTGGTTATGCATGTGTTAAATGACTGAAATGCATGGAAATAATATGAATATGTGAAAAACTCTCACTTGTAGAATACAGCTTGTTTTCATCGAATTGAAAAAAATTTAAAGCATTGTTTTTTGCATGATTTATTGAGTCAGAGTCTCATCACATTTCATACGTCAACTCCCCTACCGAAGACAATAATCAAGTACACATAAAATTTACCTAAAATCAGTTAATAACTCTTTATTTGAGCAAACAAACATTAGTTAGGCTAGGATCTTGGGATAAGCAGAGTGAGTAAAACTGCCCAAGATCGAACACCAAACTAGTGTCATTAAAAGAGAGAAAAATTCCTTCTGCACTCATACTACTGATACCACTCCAGTAAAAGCGGAGCAAAATACGAGACAACATCAGACTATAAGTGAAGGTAGCCCGCCTTCTCTTACAAATCCTTTGGGTATTCTGTGTATTGGGGATCCCTTCAGGGATTTAAGAGCTGAGTCGAGGACTCAGGTATCCTACCCACACAGTGTGCTGTCTACGACTATGTCCCCCATGGTGGTGTTTGTGATCTGAGGTATCTTTAGTGGCCAAACTTATAGGGACTTACACAAGGTGACTGGGATGAGTTGTCTTGGTACCTAACACAAACAGACCTACTCTGTCTTCAGTTTTTGGGACTGTGCTCGTCTTCACGAGAGTACTTGGCCCCTCAATCCGAGGTTCAGGCAAAGCTCTAGAGTAAATGTAACTGTACATCTGGCTAGCCTTCTTTGTTATTCATTGAGATACTAGGTTTCATCTCCAGTGATCGGTGTTTATCAGACAGGGTCATTTCCCTCTGTTTTTTGATTGATCAATTTAGTGTATTTTTTATATTTTTTAGGTACGTGAGTGCTATCATTTGAGACTTTAACGAATATCACGATAAAATTTATTGATAAAAATTAACGGTCACCACGGCTACATCCGGCCCTCATCATCACTCTAGATGATTACTAGGCCTTCCTCCACTCATTTTGAAAGATCCGCCGAGTTCCACTGAACCGGATTCCCCTTCTTCGGGGGATCAGTCTCCTAGATCTCACACAGGATCTATTTGGACAACTGACGATTCAAGTTTGCTGGAGGATTTCTTTATCTAAGGATTTCTTCCTCCCTTTAACCCTCTGCTCACGAATCCATTGGAACCTGTCTTCACTCCTGTGGTACCTATACTTCCTGCTTCAGTAGTTGGAACATTTCCATCTACCCGGTCGACAACTAATAGGTCGTGGAACTTTGAAGACGCTTTCGGTGTACCACCACTTCCCCAGTCAACAGTCACCACAACACCGTTGATGGAAAACCCCACTATCCCATTTGTCCCAGGTACAACCACTCACATGACACCATCTACGAGTGGAACCTAACCGATGCCGGATTCCACCCCTTTAGTGTCAAACTACATACCTTTGACAAGTGCCACATACAGCACTCCCTATAACGCTCAATGTGGCACTATGGGTGCAGTTCCCATCTACCAACAACATGGTCGGCCGCCGTTGTATAGTACAAACCCCCAGATCCATATACCTAGGGGGGTTCCCAATATGCACATTCCGGTAGGGAATGTAACAATTCCCTGTCCATTCTCAGGCATGCATGGTCAGACGCTAATTGACATGAGCATTCCCTCTGTCAATCAAGGATAAATGGTTAGTTTTGTGTCAGGCGGGAATCCTCAAGGGGTTCCCCCAATCCATGGGGTCACCCTACTCACACATTCAAATGAGTCAAGGGGACACTGCTCCTGGGGGCAATTCTATACCCCAGTATCAAAATCCTCATGGAAATCCACTCTACAACACCATACCTCAAAGCAACTGCTACACCACGCAACCCATGTATAATATTGGGAACCAAACGATGGGAGGAGTGCAAGTCTCCTCAAGTCATCCATCATCACCATGGTCCGAGTCAGGGGCACCTAACTCTCTGCCTTTCTTGGCAATGTTGGATATACCCAACTTATACAAACTGACAAACGACCCCATCTACCTCAACTTACAATGGTCGCCGATCCCGCATAAGATACCAACGAACATCCCTAAGTTCAATGGAAAGCAAGGGGAGGATCCAGGCACCCATATCACCACCTACCATCTTTGGAGTGTTTCAAACTCTATGGTGGATGATAGTGTCCGGTTACGTCTTTTTCCCCGCACCCTCACTGGAAACACAGCAAAATGGTATATTGAGTTACCACACGTGTCAGTAAACGCCTTTGACGCTTTAGCGATGGAACTCCTAAAGCACTTCCAGCTACCCATCCGCTATGAGACTGGGACAAAGCTTCTCACTTCATTTCATTAGGATACCACCACCCACATATCTGATCATATACATGAATGGAGATGTAGGCGGAGGTTATTCAAAGCTCCCCTCCCAGACTTTCTCTTAATGGACTGGTTCTACAGGTCCTTACTTCCGCAAAGCACTCGAGATGTCACTCTAGGTGGTGTGGTCACAGAAGACCAATCCATACGCCGTGCCCAGCACTTAGATTTGATATATTCACAGTCAGGCACTCTTTACAACATAATCCCCAATGCCCCTGGTAACCCCAATGATTCCACTACTACCAAATCGACTGCTCTTCCTACCACTAAGATAAATTTTGTGCAGTCTACACAAAATCTCGGTGGTAAGAAAAAGAAGAATAAGAAAAAGACCGCTCCTTTTGAAGAGCAATCAACAAAGCAGCCAAACCCAAAACAGAAGGCTGTTGTGCCTATTGACGATGGAAAGGATAAACCTGCCACATTTCCCCGCAAAATATTTGCTGAAGACCATATGACCTATCGTTGTCCGCGTCTTCAGGAATGCACAAAATACATTGCTAGAAAGGATAATGGCCGGACCCCCGCTGTCCTAAAAAATCCTTTTCCCGCTCAGCAGCAACAAAATCTTATTGCAAACCAACCGCAACCCTCACAAGGGGGCAACGATGGTTTGCAACATCCTTCAGCTGGAGAAGGATCTTCTACCGTTTACACATTTGAAACGGTAGAACTCGCCGCAAGAGCCAAATCTTATGGAGCTCCTGTTTCTCATGTAGCGGAACCTTCCTCAAGTCCAAACCCACCACCGCCCAACGATTTGCATATTGAAAGGCTGGTTTCAGACCTTGCAATTCAACCCCCAAAAGGGGCACTTCGACGCACAACGCACAATACATCTACATGTGCCGCCCAAAACTACAACATTGTAGAAGATTTGGCGCAAGCACCATCAGCTATGTCGGTGCTCGAAGTATTACAAACATGCCCAACACAACAGAAATCTTTGCTTTCGGCTATTGGTGGTATCGACCCAGAGGATTCCATGCTTGCTATTTTCAACATGGACAAGTGTAAACCTCCCCTTTCTCACCAGCTTGCATTTCAAGTGCACATAACTTCGAAAGGTAAAGGTATACACAGAACTGTCATCGACAAAGGTGCTTCTACCTGCGTCATGTCGACTTCATGTTGGCTCGCCTTGGGTTCTCCAACCCTAACCCCACTGTCGAACTCCCTTAAAGCCTTCGATGGCCACACCTTTATCCCAAAAGGTTACCTAGCTAGCTATCCCGTCACCTTGAGTGGGAAAGCGGTAACGGTAGATATTGAAGTCGTGGATCATAAACTCGACTATAATCTGCTTTTGGACCGCACTTGGACTTATGCCATGAAGGTCGTTGTGTCTTCGGTCTTCTGTATCATACTCTTTCCCTTCAATGGAAAGATAGTCACAGTAGACCAGTTGTCCTTTTACACCCCAGATTACTCTTTGTTACCTAGTAGCTCTATACCCTTAGTGGGCGATGTACCTGACCCTTACGTTAGTATCAGTACCGGTCTACTGAAGGCTTCTTCCCTCATTGGTTGTTTCCCTCTTCAACCGCCGAAGGTTTCACAAACAGTCAATATTCTTTCATCTATTCCTTATGAACAGACTAATCCATGGATCCTACCGGCTCCTTCAGACATTGACACTTACGGAAAACAAATGCCGCTATCACCAGCTAAATTGGCATGCGAAGCCATTCAAATTGCATCCGAATCTCCGGTCACTTTGGTTTCGGCCAACAATACCACTGCCCCTCCCATAACCGCTCCTTCTTTCGATCCACTCAATCAAGTCCTACCTATGGACGAAGCTATTAGAGAGATCACGAGTTTAGAAGAGCGACCTTGGGAGGACTCGCACCATCATGTTTTGATATCTGATTTGGACATGATGCCTCTTCAAATCCTGTCACCTGACGCACATGAAATCGTTTCCTCACCATATACGACTATCCAACCTTTGGACTCGGAAGGAAACAAGGGCAATATTTTAAAAACATTTCTCATCGATATTTCTGTCATGACATGCATCATGGAAAACATACAAATTGGAGCCAATCACAATCCTGAAGAAATTGTGAGCTTCACCTACCCGTTTAGGGACTTCCGCAGTGTTTTCCCTTGGTCTTATGAGGAAATGCATGGCATAGACCCTTCTATTGTCAAGCATGAGATCAAGGAAGATTGAGCATTCTTTTTCTGGTATTTTTCTTTCTCATTAATCCGAAAAATCCTCGGGTCTCCTTCTTCAGGCTCATTAAACTACCATGAAGAAGATCGAGCGTTCTTTTTATGGTATTTTTCTTGCTCGTTAATTCGAAAAACCTCGAGTCTCCTTCTTTGGGCTCATTAAACTACTACAACGAAGATATAGAGCACTTTTTGAGATATTTTATTGCTCTTTAAAAAATAGAAACATCTCTGAGTTTTCATCGTTGCGCTCATTAAATCTATACGATGATGCTCTGAGCAACTCTTTTTTGATCTTTTTCTAGCTCATTAAACTGAAAAAGACCAAGGGAGCATTCTTTTTAGGCGCTTTTTTCTCGCTCTTTAAACTGAAAAAAAAAAAAAATATATATATATATATATATATATATATATATATATATATATATATATATATATATAAATAAAAATAAAATATATCCTGAGCTTTGTCTTTAGGCTCGTTAAACTTTATAAAGATGACCCGAGCATTCTTTTAGGTACTTTTCTCGCTCGTTAAACTGAAAAATCCCAAGTTTTTGTCACCGGGCTCGTTAAAAATATACGGCAACAACCAGAGCACATTCTTTTTGGGACCATTTCTCGCTCTTAAATTGAAAAATCCCCGAGTTTTTTCCCTCCTTCAAGCTCGTTAAATCTATGAAGAAGGAATGAGTCGTTCTTTTACCTCTTTTTCTCGCTCACTAATCTGAAAAAGATACCCTGAGTTTTCTTCATTTGACTCATTAAAAATTTTGATGAAGGTATTGAGTTTGTCGTCACATGACTCATTAAAAATTCACGACGAAAAACGAGTTTAGTCCATCTCCTCGTACTCATAACAAAATGAGGTCGACATCTATTGAACATAGGTTTCTCTTTATCCAGATTCAATAGATTAACTTATGGAAAAGTAATTGATCCGGGTATACTATTAACATTTTGTTGCACCCGGTTAACAACTATGACAAAGGAACCACCATGGAGTCTCTCTTTACGACCTTTTCAAACTCTCTAAATATGAAAAGACCACCGAGTTGTCTAGTTTGGATTCGTTAAATTACACAGACAAGATATAGAGTCACTCTTTTTACGATACTTTTCAAACTCTTAAAACATGAAAAAATCGACGAGTTTGCCTGTCTGGACTCATTAAACTAATCAGATATGGCAAAGAGTCGTTCTTTTTGCAGTCCTTTTCAGACTCTTTAAATATGAAAATATCGATAAGTTTGCCCATCTGGACTCATTAAATTAATCAGACGAGGCAGCAGTCGTTCCCTTGAACATGGCACTCCCTTAGATAAACCTTCCTTGTGATAGCCTCTCAATATGAATCCTACCATCCTATGAGTTTAGCCTAAATACCCTGATGTAATTACATCTCTATATCCCAACACTCTATAGTGTTCATGAGTCTAGTGCTGCATGGTTAAAACGGTTGTCGTGCCTTCTATTGTTCAAGGGTTAACCTTTTGTTTCCTCCATCAAACGCATCAAGCATATCCTTCCATCATGCCATCCATTGTTTAGACCCAAATGCTCAAAAGATTCCTCAAAAAACAAAATCATTCTTGTCCTGCTTCGTGTTGATTGATGTAGGACACATTATTGCCTACCATTCGATAGGTTTCTTCCTATCGACTTAAACACTCTATCTAGGAAGATAACCCAGAAACACATTCAATGCCTTGGTACTTGCAGACATTAGTGGCAAGTTACCTTGTGTTTGATCAAAGGTTCTCATTATTGGCTCCTGGTTGAGCGATTCTACGGTGTTCGACGACAAAGACATCTTTCACACTCGTTAGATTGTATTGTGCATCTTGGAGACCATCACCATTATCGGTGGCCTTCCTCGCATCTATTAACGGTCTCCATTATTGACTGGTAATCAGATGATTTCGTGCATGTTCGACGTCAACGCATATTTTCACATGTATTGATCTATGTTGTTCGGTGAAGCAGAAATCAAGACCTTGGGTAGAGGCTTGCATCATTCAGCCTTGTTTCCTCTCCCAAGTTGTGGATATTGTTTTTTGGAGACAGTTGTTTCAGGATGATCCTATTATGACACTGGACCTGCATTGTGCTTATCGGCGGCCAGTATCATCATATCTCTTTGGAGAAAATCACTCTGACATAGCTACTGAGCATGGGAATACCCGACTCAGGACATGATTTTAGCAGTTTTATATATATGTGTTGTATCAGGTTTCCCTTGCCACCCGAAGCTTCTCTCTCTCTCATTTTGACAGGAAAATTACAGTTTTAGTAAATTATTTCAGCCATCGTCTCTGCCTTTGATATCATACTTTAGGGGGCATCTGTTATACAACAAATTGACCTCCTCATCAACTCAGAGGGGAAAGACATGATAGCTTAAACAAAGACCACAATCATAGGCCTTGATTCCACACTAACGCTGGTTGTGCACTAACAACCTGCTTTATAAAGCTTGTTACCAAGCCTGGAGATGCGTTAGTGACCCTACTAAAGCATGTTACTAGTATGGGAACAACGTTAGTGAAACTTGGTGAAGTTCCAAGGGTCAAAGGAACAAATTGACTCACAAATATCTAGATATTTGTCCCTAAAATTACTCAAGAAAAGCAAGGAAACATCCAAATTCGAGATATTTGAAGGATTTCTAATCTGAAAAAAGGAGGCAAATGGGAAAGAGCTGAAAAGCATGGCAAGTTCATTGCTTTTGCCCTAGTGAACTCAAGGAGGAGCTTGGCAACCCTAACTCAATTGCTATATAAGCAAGGTGAGGGTTATTGTGAAAGAGGTCAGAGCATTTGAAAGGATAGCCTACTTAGCTGTTGAGAATTGTCTCATATCTAAAGAAGTGAGCTAGAAGGGAGAGAGAGAGGGAGAAGCAGAAGGGGCAAAGGAAGACTAATACAACAGATGGTTGTAATCACTCTTCCGTTATTAATATAGAACTGCAGTTGTGTTCCCTACTCCATGGTGAATTGATTTGAAGCCGGCTTTGAGGGAGTTCTTCTTGGTTGCATTGTGATCTCCAAACAAATCTAGAAGTAGACTTGAGGTAATACTCTTTCCATATTTTGTTAATTGATATTTGTCTATGAACATGTGTATAACTTGGTAGCATCTGCAGATAATCTTACAGTCTGTCGAAGGTCCCGGGAAGGCCTTTGAGGGTAGTTTTCATTCTCCATACACGGTAAGGCTTGTGAGCTAAAGCTTTGTGTAATCCGGACATATTTCCACTTGTATGATAATACAGAGATCGGGGTTTTAAGCTGAGGCTTTCCCCAAAGTATTCTTCTGTGTTCATATGTGATTGCTTTCTCATTCTCAGTTATATGTGTTCTATTTGATCTTGCTCAAAATCAATTAAGCTTCTTAAAGTTTTTTGTAGAAGTAGATCTTGTATTTCATTTTAGTATATTGCATAATCTGTTGATCTACAGTGGGAAATTCTACATGGTATCAGAGCAAAGGTGATCAAAGCAGAGAACAGTATACACGAAGAAGAGAATTCGAAGTAAAAAAAATTGGGCCACGAGTTTTCAGAGCAGATCTAAAAAAAATTGTGCAAAATTTTTAGAAACAAATAGCATATCTGGATTCCTTGCGAAAAAGGACCCAAATTCAAAAATAAATGGCTGAATCGGAGTTCAGATGAGGGATATATCGTTGATTTAAAATCAGCTCTTTTTCCAGAAAATTTCGTGACGGCGGGAAAGATGAAACAGATTGGTGTGCTAGCCAAGAACCTGTATGATCTTGAGGTTCAAGATGCATGCAAAGTCTTGAGGAGCAAGGCAAAGGTTAGAGACTTGGTGGTTGAGAGGGAGAGTAAATTACCTCTCAACATGCAGCCCCAAAAGAAGTCTCAGAAAATTGTGGAGGAGCCACAATTGGAGATGCCGAGAGGAGATCAAGTCGAGGCATTCACTCATGCAGAGACCTCTAGTAAGGGGGAATTTCGAGCCAAGTGGGCAAAGGGATCACATGCATCCATACCTCCAGGTAGGAGGTGGGGCGATGTGGAGTGACAGTCCCAAGAAGGCTGGAATAGGGGTAGGATCATTGAGGTACCCAACCTCTTTGATTAGACCTTGCTACAGGAGCCCCAACGAGGAGTAGTAGGACTAGCTAAGTGGGTACAGACGGATGCGGATGGAGCGCAAAGAGAGCTACAGTGCAGGAATCCCAAGATAGTGCAGAGCTAGCAGGCTGCAACAATACGAGAGGCACAGGAGTTTTGCACCAGTGCAGGATGGCACAGAGAGGTGTGCAACGGTACGAGATGCATGGAGTGTTGCAGCAGCTCAGAGGTTAGAGAGGGAGCACTTGTCAGTGGCAGAGGGAGCTTCAGCATCAAAGGATGTTTCTAGCCCAACAGGGAGGTCAGTTGGGAGATTTTTCTTGTTTCTAGAGTTGCTGGAGCAACAACAATTGGAAGAAGTGTTGCATGCAAAACATTCCAAAGGTTCAGGATCAGGTTCGAGTTGATTGCCTTTCTTGTTGAGAGGGAGTGTTGAAAATGGCAACAAGAAATACTAAAAATAGCATTTCTATAAATAGAAATTTGGGTACCAGTGTTGGAAATAGCAACAAGGAATGAAAAATGGAAGTTCTAAAAATAACATTGCTATAAATAGCATTTCGAGATGGATTCCAATTTTAGTTAGTCCCTGAACTAAAATTGAGAAGTAAAATTCGAATTTGATCTTAGCAGATGTTTGTAAAATAATTAATTGATTCATCTTGAGTTAATTAGTTGTAGAAAATCAAACATGAAGTCTATGTGGGGACATCCAACAGTTTCTCCATTGATTGAGGAATTTATCCATCAGTTAAAGAGATAAGGATGAGTTGTAATTAGTTGGCCCAGTTAACTGAGTCAAGTCTAGTTAGATTAATTCAAACAGTTTGTTGAATTAATTGTGAGTTCAGTTAGTTAATGCTTTCATGCATGTAACTGCTTCTCTCCAGATAACTGAATATTCTCTCATAAATAACTCATGCATGTCAGTTCAGTCAGAGACCCAGTTGAGATCAGAGGAAGGGATAGTGTACTATAAGTTGGAGGATTTTTCCTATATAGGAAACTCATCCATGCAGAAGTAATTATCTCCTTCAGGTTTGTGTAGATATTTCAGAGGTTAGAGCAGTGTGTGAGGGATTATTACACACAGGCGGCAGCTTGAGGACCCAAGAGAAACTGTGCAAGGAAATAGGAGGCTTGGAGGGCAGAGGAGAAGGTTTGTGAGAAGCCTTTGACTGTCTATGAGCAGTAGAGGGATTGTACTAAGAGTTGGATAGCTTGTGAGCTAAAGCTTTGTGTAATCCAATCATATTTCCACTTGTATGATAATACAGAGATCGGGGTTTTTAGTTGAGGCTTTCCCCAGAGTATTATTCTATGTTCATGTGTGATTGCTTTCTCATTCTCAGTTATATGTGTTCTATTTGATCTTGCTCAAAATCGATTAAGCTTCCACAAGTTTGTTGTAGAAGTAGATCTTGTATTTTTCTTTAGCATATTGCATAATCTGTTGATCTACAATGGGAAATTCTACATAAACATCAATAAGTTTTCAAATACTTGTCTGTGAATTTTCCTAGCTAACTGCAGACCTCTAACATTCCTCCCAGTCACATACCTTGTGGTTCATAAACTCTCAACTACGAGTCAGCCCTGAGCTAGGGCCTCGACTCCATTGCCACCACAACCATAAACTAGAGCCACCAAGGCTCTCACACTAGGATGCATCCTCTATGACATGATTAATTGAATAACCATGCCTCAATTGGTTACAGAGACCAAACCCAGGACTCACTGATTGCTCAACTAGTTATATAAATCAAGCATAAGGCTCGCCATCTAATTGCTAAAAATGGAGGTCTTCGGAACTCCAGTCAATTCCAAAGTCAAATCCTAGGACTTTTTAACACACAATATAGTGGGGCCCTAAGGATGGGAAAACCTAATGGACCACTACTGGACTAAGTTACAACAATGCGAAAATGACCCACTGTCACCTCAATCAGAGTCCCCTGCTCTTTACGGACTTTCATTGATATGAGGAGTCCTGGTAGGAAGGGAATCACTTATAATGGATAGATCAATGATTTAGGTATGTCGTGATTCCACAAATCCCATTGAAGGAGAGACACAACAATGGCTCAATGCTTCAAGGAAGCTAAACGCTCTCCAAGAAAGGCCTAGGAGGAGATCACAACTTAGGGTTTGAGAGTTGAAATGATAACATGTATTCCAAAGATCAAAGCTTGAAGTGATAGGGTAGGACCTCCCAAAGAAGCCTAATGTGATGCTTTGATACTTCTAAGAGGCTCTTTGCTTCCTTTGAGAGACCTAGGAAAGGCTTGCGCTAGGCCTAGGGTTTTATGGATAATCGTGGGAAGAAATACTTCCAAAGTACTCACTATGTCAAGGCAAGGGATGAGAAAGGGTTTCTTATGATTTATTCCAACGAATATTATGCTCATACAACACTCAAAAAAGTCCCTTATTCTAGTAGAAACAAGCAATGCTTTCCCTTCTATGCCACACCTAGGGCATAATATTTTATGGATGAGGAACAGTGAAAATTTTAGCAAGCTTCGATATCCTCTAGGCAACACCCTAAGGAAGAGTCGTGTCCTCACAAAATAAAAAATTTCACTCTATAAAGGAATTCGCTTGATCCCCTAGCCTAGTCATCCTAGAAAAAGAGGCCAAAATTTTGAGGAGAAAATATGGAGAAGAGAGGAGTTAATCACTAAGTTTCTTGGACTAGTGCATAGTCCTTTAGGCTATGGAGTCCTAGATTCTTTTAAATTGGCCAAAATAATCCTTATGGAGGCTAAAGATTGATGCCCTAGCAATCAGCCTTTAAAATTTACCCACTCAGTATATATGGAGTTTTATTTAAGAAAGAAAAATATTCATCCACTAGAAACATTCATCATTTTCCATACAATGAGTAACATATGCAATTGTCGACCAACTAGATTTCCAAAAATGGTTTTTAATAATTAGGGCATGATAACATTAACCTTGTTGCTCCAATTCCATACAGTAAACATTATTTCAAGAAACTATTCAAGAATAATAACTTACAAGCTCACAATATGAAATATCCACCCGCAAATCATGAGATAGCCCCAAAGAAGATCGAAAATTTCAACTCAAAAAGTCAAAATGCATCAAAGAATCTCCAATAGCTTCGAAAGAAAAAGTGAGTTCTTTTACAAAAGAATAATCCACAAGTGATGATGATTATCTCTCACAAATGAGAGTGAGTTTTATTTATATGAACCTCACTATGTCGAGTTAGCCAAATTAGCCCCCAAAACATTAAAATAATGGGCAAGTAACAAGCCTTGGTCACAATTCGACCAAGTAACTTTCACAAATTATAAATTAGCCATCCAAATTTTAGCCGAATTGATTATGTAATGTTGATGTAGGTCCATTTTAGGGCCACGTGGATTCCTATTTGAGCCAAAATGTAAGAGATGGCTCTATAAATACCAAACAAGGGGATGGTCCCTGATCTGCATGCAAGACATCATGTGGGGCCCTAAATTGGGTTTGGACCACAATAACTAGTCTCATGGGTCTCCTGATGATAGAAAAGCATGTGATGCTCCAATGATGAGGGCTCTTAAAATGGTGATTTCTCTCCCATGTCTCAAGGGCGAGACAAACCTCCTTTGGGCCTTGGATCAGTTTTCATAATATGCTAAGTTTGTTGGGGCTCACTGGTCCAAGTGTTATCATCTCTTGAAAAATGTGGGGCAATGAACAAACTTCTTACGGTGCAATGAAGGCACCCATGGCATGAAATGATGCTCTAACACATGATGCAGTCTCATGTCTCTCGATGCTTCCACCTAGGGGATTCAATATGATCCTCTAGTGGGCTTGGGCCCCAATTAAGTTTCCAAACCCATGATGAAACCACTTTTCAATTACATATAAGATCCAATGTTCTTCCTCACCATCAAGTACAATAATTATTTAGGGCATCTAAGTGAACCAAGCTTGTTAATCAATGGCACATTTAAATTTCATAGTGGGATTCCCTTCCAAATTTAGGTCTTTAAGTTTTTAATAGTGTTACCTCCCTAGGTGGGACTGGCTAATAAAAAACCCTCTTAGGTGTTCCAAACACCAAAAGGGAAATAAATTTCCCTGGTACATCCTTCGATTGATACATGCCATGTGAATGATGATAAATGGATGGGGAAATGGAGGTCTAATGGCCAAATGCCATGGGTTCAAGGATTTTAATGATGAGTTTTGTCCACGTATTTGGGTGTATAGATGTAGGAGGGAGAAATCAGGGATACGTGAGTTACCTCGGCCTTTGTTTTTTACCACCCTTATTCCTTATCCATTTTCCTTTTCTTGATTTTTCTTTGCATTACTGCTCATGGCTTCGTGTGATGATAGCATGTTGTGTATGATGTAAGCAGTTATTACCCCCTTAAGGTGTGTTAGTTCATCGCCCACTAGGGTTTAGGACATGCATGGGTTCCTTAATGATGTGGGGACACTCATGGGGCCTTAGGACCAGGGTGATGGCCATAATGATAAGGGGTAGAGCTCATGTTTGGGATTTTCCCATGTGTTATTTTAATGTCCCAACCATTTTTTGCATTGTATAATATTCCTTTATTTTATTTCTTTCTTGTGGTCCTGATATGATTTTAACATTATTTTAGCTACATCAACCTCCAGGGAAACATTTCTAGGTATGATCCAAACATGTGGAAAAGGGGAGGTGGGTGCTTGTGCCTTGTGGACCCAGTGATCATGTAGACCAATAGAGGGAATATGATGAAATAGGGCTTGCAATATGCCTAGGGTAGTGAAAATTATGGAACAGGAAAACGGGATTGTGCTATCAAAATCAAGGCTTCCAAAGTAGTGCCCTTCCTAAAGCTATAGGCCAATAAGGGAGATCCCACGGGTCTAGGATTGAGGATTAACCACCCATTTAAGGTGAGGGAACAAAGCTATAGTCAAAACCCTTTATTTTTTCAAGTCACCTAATAATCCATGCCCAAGATACCCAAGGAAAAGTAAGCATAAGCACTCGATTGTACAATGAAAAACATATGTTTAGGATTGGATTTCCTACCTTCAAACATATGGTCTTGAAAAATGGACAAGGTAACATATTACTAGTTCAGGGAATGGAGATAAAATTTCACAATACATCGACTACATTGGTGCCTATTAGGGCTTGATGGATGTCAGTTGAAGATATGTCTAAGAGAAAAATTCTCCTATCGGGTCACCCACTGTTGATGGGTAACATCTGGCTTAACTGGGGCATGAGCTCGATATAGAGTGCGGAATCAATGTACTCGAATGGTGAGGTCATCAGAACACCAGCAATCCCTTGGGACTGCAGACTTGTATCTTGCACATCACAAACAATGTTGGAAGCATGTGTCCTGGGCGTACTTTTATCGCCCATGTTTTCATCAAATAATAAACCATATAGAAAATAAAATATATTCTATGATGCAACTCTAATCTAAATGCATCTATTCTAGCATGAGAACATGATATGATGATAGTAGCTATGCAAAATAAATATGCAATGCATCCTACTCTAATATACATAGTATACAATGTCAAGTATCCAAGAAAGGGGTGAGGTGATTGGCCTTGACGAGGAAAACTGAACTAGTTTACTTTTCACCAAGATACAAAATTTCTTAACAACTTATAAGCAACGGAATAGACACACACAGATAAAAACACAACACACAAATTTACACAATTATTTTTCTCAAGAAACCCAATAGGGAAAAACTTGTCTCCTTGATGTGGTCTTTTATTGATCTTGAGCAATTGAATCAAATATAAGCCAATTTGTTCAACTGAGAACACACTTGTTCTTTGTTATACTAGCTTGAACCACCTTGCAATTACACTAACCCAACTCATGCTTCCTTGCATTCTACCTAGCCCTATTTTTTTGCTTAATAGGCCTCATATTTCCCAGTGCACAAGACCTCCTATTCTTTAGGACAAAACTCCTAAATCCTAGCGCAATTTTGCTATAAGGAAGTATCCTCACTACTGTGCACTAGCTCCTCCAAGATACATACTCCACAACCAAAGAGATCTCACACAAATTTGTGCACTCAATAATGATTAACCTTTGTGCCTTCATCCTTCCTTTATAGATTTGATCCATGCTAAAATTGGCAAGTACAAAATTAGAACTCGTGTGGTTGACAAGTTAACTGAGTTCAAACTAGTTCTCTCTTCAATCATAACTAGAGTCATAACTCATCCTTACTTCAATCAATGACTGAAGCTCCAACTCATTCTATTTGCACTCATAACTACCAGTCAAACTAAAGAAGGACCCACTTAATTGATCCTCCAACACTACGCATGAACTTGTGAGTATTATTCCTACAAATTGGAAATAAACTCAACATGTCCATGAACTTTCTCCATGGTCAAAGGAAAGACAAATCATGTTCTTTTTGCCTAAGGCACGACCCAAAGAAGACCTTTCACTCGCTACACTTTTCAATACTCCCTCTTAGTGAGGAAATGATTCTATACAACTCCCAACCTATCTTTAAAATAGATGAAATTGCTTCTTTCCATTTCCTTGGTCAATATATTTGTTGTTTGATCCTCTATTGCAATGTACGGTAGCTTCACTATCCCTTTTTGCACACAATATCTGATATGATGATACATAATCTTGATATGCTTATAGAGATCATTAAATATTAGATACTTAAATAGCTTAATACAACTCTGATTGTCACAATGTATCACAGTAGGTTCAATCTGAGGTCTAAAAATTTCCACGTGCAACTTGCTCATTCAGATAGCTTCGCACGCTGCCAAATTGGCAGACATTTACTTGACCTTTATTGAACTAAGTGCAATTGATCTTTGCTTCCTGCTAATCTAGGAAACAACTGCTTACCCAATGTTGATTCTATGGAGCATAGCCTCCACTATGAATCCCTTGTGTCAATTTTGCATGGTAGCTTATAAGGTAAGGGGATCGAATTGGTATTCCCAATAAGGATATGAATTGAACTTTTGTGTTAAAGATAAGGTGGATGACATCACAATGGTGGAATGCCTCATGAGTTGTTGTGTGAAAGCTAAGGTAGATAATCATGGGTCAGGCATGAATAATTATTTCCATTTATATTACCCTCATAAAGGCTATGACAAAATGTAAATTCCACTTATAAAGGATCTGATAATTGTTTCTTAGAAATTGCAATTACCCTAATAAAGGATCCTAGATACTATGAACATTGTGTCAAAATGAATACACTATCACTAACCAAATGCATAAATAACACTACAATCAAATTTTGAAATTAATTTAGTAGCATTTACTATAAAGGGACTGTTGTAGTAGCTACAATAACCCCAAATTTTTGACATTTCTAAAATTTGGAGTCCCTCCTTACTTTTATTTTCAAGAAATGAGCACCCCTATTTCTCTAAGTCAACAAAGTCAGATAGTTGCACTAGCACATTTTGTATAAAGAGCTTAGTGCCCCTCACCTCCTTAGCACAACACAACTCTTACTAATAGCCTAGTGCAATTTATTGTCTTAACGTTGTACAATGTTATTTGACAGTGCATCACAATGCTATTCCTTAGCGTGGCGCATCACAAAGCAATTCTTTAGCGCACCGCCTTAAATCTTAGCACACCTCTCTTACCTAATCAATCATTGAGTCAGGGGAAATATATTTGTTAAGTAGTATCTCCCATCACAAATTGGACTTGAAAATTAAATTCCAACGAGATCGAGATACAAGTAACTGTCCAAAAAGATGGGCATTCTTTAGGCCCCATCCTCCCCATTCTTTTGGAAGGCCAATCCTTTTCCAGTTGGCCAAATGCAACCTTCTATACTCCCCACTACCTCTCCAAATATAATTAAAACATAACTTCCTTATCTTTTCTAAGATACCTTTTGGTATGTACACTAGGAGGTGCTAATAAATTGGTAGAGCTTCTAGAAATGATTTGACCAATACCAACCTACCTACTCTGGACAACCACCTATTGCACCGAAAATGAATCCTTTTACCAACTTGACCAACCAACTAGTGCTAATTAGCTTTCTTATAGTTATTTGGCTGGATATTAAACCTAAGGTATCTTATGCCTTCTTCTGGATTTCCTCGAGCATAGGGTAGTACGACCTCCAGCTAAGCCAAAAGATTGTCATCTAGAGAAAAAACATAAGCGATTGACTTATGTTTGTTCATCTTCATCCTAGTCTCAAACAATATAGGTTTAAATTATCCATCACTTTGTGAATTTCCCAAGGATTTCTAGAACAAAAAAGTAGAATATCGTCGACAAATAATAGATGTGTTCTTAAAACATGTTTGCCAACCGGTACACCCCTCACCATTTTTATAGCCTTTGCATTAATTAAGCATCTTCTCAACCACTCAAATAATAATATAAATAAGTATGGGTACAAAGAATAAAAGAGGGTGCATGTTAATGGCTCTTTCAATCCTATGAAATGGTTATTGAAAATGACACTCGTTGCTTGGATCTTTTCTCTTGGATATTTTAGGTTTTATGTTGAGTAACTAGCGTTGGTATTCTTGGAAATGATATTTTTGAAGACATGTCTTTACCAATGAGAAGAGACGAAGTGTGATGATTTTTTCCCTCCTTATCCCTTGCTATAATGTTGATATTAGGGAAGATTAGAGAATATTTATGTTTTAATAATAAAAAATGGCACTTTTAATCCTATGAGATGGTTATTGAAAATGTGACTTGTTTCTTGGGTTGTCCATTCATTTGAAGGTTGTCTTTCTTAGTCCTTTCCTTTGTCATCTCATGTTTCTTCCTTTAATATTTTGGTTGCACATCATTTTGACTTTAACATATTCATTGCAATGGTGCATCTATTGCTAGGGCACTCACTCACTCTCATATAACCTAAAATTCATTTGGACTTGTAATGCCCCAAACCACCCCTATGCAACATCACTCACACAGAGCTTAAAATTTACCATTTCACTCAAAACTTTAGATGAAATTAAACCAAGAATAGATACATAAATAGACGAGATTCATTTAATAGATTACATTAATTTCAAGCATATCACAAATACATAAATAATTTAACCATAACATACAATTGAGCACAATCAACCACAACAATCCAAAACCATATATGTACACACACACACATGTGTGTGTGTGTGTGTGTGATAGAATAAACATCAAAAAGTTTTCAAATACTTATCTGTGAATTTTCTTGGCTAGTTGCAGAGCTCTAAAATTCCTCCTAGCCACATACCTTGCGGTTCATAAACTCTCAACTGCAAGACCCCCCTAAGCTAGGGCCTCGACTCCATGGCCACCACAACCATAAACTAGAGCCGCCAAGTCTCACACACTAGGATGCATCCTCTATGACATGATTAACTTAATAACCATGCCTCAATCGGTTACAGAGTCCAATCCTAGGATTCACTAACTTCTCAACCAGTTCTAGAACTCAAGCACATGGCTTACCAGCTAGTTGGTAAAAACTAAGTTCTATAGAACTCCAGTCAGTTACAGAGTCAAATCTAAGGACTTGTTACCACACAATATAGCAAGGCCCTTAGGACGGAAAAACCTAAGGGACCACTACTGGACTAAGTGACAACAATGGGACAATGACCCACTGTAACCTCAATCAAAGTCCCCTCTTCTTTACATACTTTCACTGATATGAGGAGTCCCGCTAGGAAGAGAAACACTTAGAATGGATGGATCAATGATTTAGGTATGTCGTGATTCCACAAAGCCCATTGAAGGAGAGACACAACAATGGCTTAATGCTTCAATGACATTAAACACTCTCCAAAAAAGGCCTAGGAGACGATCACGAGTTAGGGTTTGATATTTGAAATGATAACATGTATTCCTAAGATCAAGGCTCCAAGTGATAGGGTAAGACCTCTCAAAGAATCCTAATGTGATGCTTTGATGCTTCTAAGAGGCTCTTCACTTCCTTTGAGAGAGCTAGGAAAGGCGTGTGCTAGGCCTAGGGTTTTACGGATAATCGTGGGAAGAAATAATTCCAAGGTACTCATTATGTCAAGGAAAGGGAGGATAAAGGGTTTCTTATGATTTATGGAAACTAATATTATGCTCATACAACACTCGATAAAGTCCCTTATTCTAGGAGAGACAAGCAAGGATTTCCCTTCTAGGGCACACCTAGGGCACAATATTTTATGAATGAGGAACTAAGAAAAAATTACCAAGCTTGGAGATCCTCTAGACAAGACCCTAAGGAAGAGTCTTATCCTCACAGAATCCAAAATTTCACTCTATAAAAGAATTCACTTGATTCCCTTGCCTAGTCTTCCTCGAGAAAAGGGTGGAAATTTAAGGAGGAGAAAATATGGAGAAGAGAGGAGTTAATCTCTGAGTTTCTTGAACTAATGCCTAGTCCTATGGCTTATGGAGTCATGGATGCTTTTAAATTGGCCAAAAACATCCTTAAGGAGTCTCAATAATGATGAACTAGCAATCAGCCTTTAACATTTACCCACTCAATATTTATGGAGTTTTACGGAAGAAAGACAAAACTTCATCCACGAGAAACATTCTTCATTTTCCATATAATGAGTAACATATGCAATTTCCAACCAAATAGATTTCCAAAAACGATTTTCAATAATTAGGGCACAATAACATTAACCTTGTTGCACCAATTCCATACATTAGACATTATTTCAAGAAAATATTCAAGAAGAACTTACAAGATGACAATATGATATATCCATCTGCAAATCATGAGATAGCTCCAAAGAAGATCGAAAATTTCAGCTCCAAATGTCAAAATGCATCAAAGAATCTCCAATAACTTCCAAAGAAAAAGTGTGAGTTCTTTTACAAGAGAAGAATCCAAGTGATGATGATGATCTCTCACAAATGAGAGTGAGTTCTATTTATATGAACCTCACTAAGTCGAATTAGCCTAATTAGCCCCCAAAACATTAAAATAATGGGCAAGAAACAAGCCTTGGTCACAAGCCAACCAAGTAACTTTCACAAATTATAAATTAGCCATCCAAATGTTAGCTGAATTGATGATGTAATGCTGATGTAGGGCCATTGGACGACCATGTGGAGTCCTATTTGTGCCAAAATGTGAGAGAGGGCTTTATAAATATCGAACAAGTGGATGGCCCCTTAGTCTCCATGCAAGACATCATGTGGGGCCCTAAATTGGGTTTGGGGCACAAGAACTAGTCTCTTGGGTATCCTAATTATATAAAAACATGTGTTGCTCAAATGATGTGGGTTATGACAATGGTGCTTTCCTTCCCATGTATCAAGGGTGAGACAAACCTCCTTTGGGCCTTGGATCAGTTGTCATAATATGCTAAGTCAGTCGAGGTACATTGGTCCAAGTGGATCATCTCGTGAAAAATGTGGGGCAATGAACAAACTTCTTAGGATGCAATGAAGGTGCCCATGGCATGAAATGATGCTCTAACACATGATGGAGTCCCATGGCTCTCAACGCTTCCCCCTGGGGGAGTCAATATGATTCTTTGGTGAGCTCGGGCCCTAATTAAGTTGCCCAACACATGATCAAACCACTTTTCATTTACATATAAGATCCAATGTGCTTCCTCACCGTCATGTACAATAATTATTTAGTGCATCTAAGTCAACCAATCTTGTTAATCAATGGCACATTGAGATTTCAGAGTGGGCTTCCCTTCCTAGTTTAGGTCTTTAAGCTTGTAATAGTGTTACCTCCCTAGGTAGGAATGGTTAATAAACAACTGTCTTAGGTGTTCCCAACCCCTAAAGGGAAATAAATGTCCCTAGTACATCCTTCAATTGATATGTGCCATGTGAATGATGATGAATGGATGGGGACATGGAGGTTTGAAGGCCCAATTCTATGGGTTCAAGGATGTTAATGATGAGTGATGTCTACATATTTGGGTACATAGATATAGGAGGGAGGAATCATGGATACATGAGTTACCTCGACCTTTGTTTTTTACCACCCTTCTTCATTTCCTTTTTCCTTTTCTTAATTTTTCTTTACATTACTGCTTGTGGCTCCAAGTGATGAGAGCATGTTATGTATGATGTAAGCATTTATTACCCCCTTAAGGTGTGCTAGTTCATCACCCACTAGGGGTTGGGACATGCATGGGTTCCTTAATGATGTGGGGGCACTCATGGGGCCCTATGATTGGGGTGATGGCCATAATGATAAGGTGTAGAGCTCATGTTTGGCTTTTTCCCATGTGTTATTTTAATGTCCCAACCATCTTTTGCATTTAAAATATTGTTTTCTTTTATTTCTTGCTTGTGACCATGATATGATTTTAACGTTCTTTTAACTACATCAACCTCTAGGGAAACATTTCTAGGTCTGATCCAAACATGTGGAAAAGGGGAGGGGGGTGTGTTATATTCCATTTTGACACATCTAGTCAATAGACCTGCAAACTGGATCAATCAACATCTGTGAACATGTTGATTTATTTGGGGGGGAAGGGGGGGGGGGGTGGTGGTTGAATTGTGTATGAGTGTTAATCACCTCTTAGTGTCATCACCTATTTGATAAGATTTTATTTTGTTCTTTATTTCTTCTTGTCAATTCAAGTTTGTATGCATAGATTGATTGTTGAATTTCAAAAGTAACTTTTACATTACAATTAAATTATGTGTGTTGTTCCCTGATGGGGGTGAGATCTCAAGACCATTGTGGCTTCTCGTGGCCCATGTCAGTAGTCAGGCGGAAAGTGGAAGGGGGACCAGCCCCTCAATCCCCTCACTTCATTAAGCGATTAGAGGTGAGTAATGTCGAGCATGTGAAACAACCCAGTGCCTCGTCGAGTGTGGGAGGAGATGTTCTAAGGCGACAGATGGATAATTTGAATGGAATTCATGTTGAATTGGTGGTTCAAATTCATGAATTTGAGTGGTTTTATGCGCAGTAGCGAAGGCAGAGGAGTTTGGCCTTTTGGTTTTTGCGGCATTGGAAGCATTTTCTCTCTAGGTTAGAGCAAGGTTGTCTAGTCCTACACCTGTCCCTGGAAGGGTTCCCCGAGCTTTTCTGGTATAGCGTAGTGCACACTGAGGTAACAATAACTGCCCATATTTTTTCGTTCAATTTGAATTTGGAAGGTGTGGGATTCTGTTTCTCTGGTGGGCATAGAAAGTGGGTGCACGGGCGAATTTTCTAGTGGGTTGAGTGGAACCACAACATGTGGCTCTTGTGGTTTTCGGTACATACCGGGGGAAGGAGAGCTACTCTCCTACAATTCACTCAGTTTGGGTGTCGAATTATTCAGCGAGAAGGGTGTTGGTGTGCATTGGTCGAAGTGCGGTTCATCTAGACCACTCTGAGTCTGGAATTCGACCACCTTGGCGCTTTGTCCAGCCACTTCCATTGTGGAATCGATCTATTGAGTGGGAAAGGGTGGTGGGAAGCAAGGTGTTGCTTCGAGAGAGGTATTGGCGGTTCACATTATTTCTCGGGTGACAGGAGGGTTTGGATTTCGGAGAGGATACGGTCGTGGTTCAGAGTTCAGCTCGCTTGGTTAGTGGGTGGTCACTCCTACTTTCTTGTTTTTGTAGTGATTGTTGTGGTATCGCAAGCCCCTTCAGGATGAGGCCATCCCCACGGCAGGGTCATTCTTCACTCCCTGTGAAGCATAGTGCGATGGGATGTGAAGACCCGGAATTGGCCATCCCACCAGTGAATTCAGGGTAGGAGGGTGTTGAGTCAAGTCAGGGAGGAAAGGTTGTGGGATGTTCCAAGCGGTCGGTTGTTGGTGCACGAGGGGGACGCGAAGGTGGCGAGCAGGTGACGAGGAAATGTTGGAAACCTCCACAGCCTTAGAGGCGAGGAGGAATGAAGCGTGGTGGGAAGAGGATTCACAGGTCTGGAAGATACTTGG
This sequence comes from Pinus tabuliformis, assembly GCA_031772625.1. Classification (NCBI taxonomy): domain Eukaryota; kingdom Viridiplantae; phylum Streptophyta; class Pinopsida; order Pinales; family Pinaceae; genus Pinus; species Pinus tabuliformis. The sequence continues at coordinate 1,532,575,232 of CM062819.1, forward strand.
AAACCGACCCGCAAGAAATTCAGCACTGTTTCTTGGATAATTGCCGAGAATTAATCCAACCTTTACTAGATCGGATGGAAATAGCTAAGAGAATCAGAAGAGAGGAATATGCAGAGTTGGTAGCCACCTTGGACATAATATACTACTTCTAGTGCTAGGTTCACTAGCGAGTGGTGGTGGTTTGGCATGGCCATAAAATGCTCTCCAAAAAGGTGGAAAAGTTGGATTCGTGGATGGCTCACTTCGAAGGAAATATCTAATGTTCCTTTCACCCATCGGCTCCTCCAGGAACAACCCCAGATAACCCAGCTTCCATCACTTCTGATGAATAGCATGATTGCAGGTGTCCTCTTGGTAATACTTGTTTTTTGGAGTCACTGGCCCTATGAGGCTCGGATTATGTCTCTAGCATCCTCTTTTTTATTTTTGTCACCTTTTGCATACGATGGTCAACAAACCTAGTCGGGGTGAGACCACCTAGTTTTTGAAACTTCGCATGTATGTATTTTATGCCAATTGAATATAATATCGATTTACAAAAAAAAAAATGTGTGGTTTATTTTTGTCAGTGATCAAGTTGCATTCATATGTTTCTTTGCATTTGAAACATTAAAAGAAAATAAAAAGGATTATTTGCATTGCATATAGGGCTTTGATTTTTATTGGAATAGTGAAGTTGAGGAAATTTATTATTGCATCACTTGTTTGTTGCATTGTTGATTGATTTCTTCTTCCCCTACTTAGTTAGGCCATTCATTGTTAAAAGGAAAATGAAAAGATTTATTTTTGTCATATTAGTTTCATCATAAGTGTGTTCAGGTGACATCAAGTTTTTAGCCTTGAAATCGAAACATAATTAAAGATAAACTTTAAAATTCACCCAAGTAACCTAAGCAGAATTTGAAACACTAACGCAGACATCTAGAGGTCTAGGCTAGAGTTGTGTTCCAGCATCTATAAACATAGGAGTTGTCATTTTTTTCCAGCGTTGCATTCCAGGGGTGATATCTCATTCCATGTACGTAAGTGTATTGTATCATTCTCCACGTACCTTTGGGTATATCGGATGGCACTCCACACATGAAAAGTATATGGGAACACTCTCATCATATGGTTCTACATCAGGCATCACTAACACAGACTGCGCTTCCACATACCTTCGGGTATCTTTTGGAAGTGCACACTAGGTTTTTATCCTCACCTTAGGTAACCGAGTCAGCCGCCTTGTACACTATTATACACCAAACATAGAATTTGAGGAGATTGTCTGCTCGTACATAAATCCTTGGTTCACCAAGGTGGTATATTGCAGTTCAAAATTACTTGGTAAACCATTTTGCCTAGTTTACCCCTTTTTATTTTTATTTTGTGTCTTTCATTTCTCAAATCAATTAATTGACCATGAAACAATGTCCTCACCATGGAATAAATCCTTAGTGGATCTTAGGTTGAGACTAATGGCGACAGTTCCTGAGTCTACCAATCAAGGAAACCCCTCTGATGTGAAGCTTGGTCCTTTTCCTTCTTTTCGAAATATTGGTGATCTTTATATGCCAACATTGTCCCTTCCTGGATTTACCATTGGTTTGCAAGTTTGGTTATTTTTTACCTCTTTGGTTCCGAATGTCCAAAATTCTTCTCCACCAAGTAGTCCTCCACTTGAACAACATCAACCTCAAGTTGATCCTTAATTTAACCCTTTTCCTTCTTCACCTGTTGTTTATTCACACCTTTATTCCTCCTCACCTGGTGAAATTATTGATTCTAGTAATCTCAACTATCATATATTATGTATGTAACCATAACATCAAAAGACATGTACATAAACCTAATGTATAAGAAGAAGCAAAATAAGCAGGGGGGAAACCAAGCAACCATTTCTACAGAGGTAACTAGTATGGAGGAACCTTCCAATTAGCCCCACATAATTAAATTCACTTGCAAGTTATGTAAGGGTGACCACATTCTTAGAGATTGTCCTAGTATTCCCAAGGTATTAGAAGTGCAGTCCACTGTCTCACATTAGCCTTTGTCGGCGGCTTCTGAAGATCATGCTAATGACAAACCTTCAACTAGTGATAGTAAGGTCCATGGGAAAAAGGTTAAAGTCAAGTTTCCTTGTAGGCTATGCGAAGGAAATCATCCTATTCACCTTTGTCCTTATATGGATGAAGCCTCAAAAGTGTTGGAAAACCTTACAACTTCTCAGCCTCATCTTCAGACTAGTTATCGAAAGATTTCTCCCACTCCTCTCCTAGTTCATGAAGTGATTGATCATAATCAATTTCCAGTCAATCCCACTCTCTTTGAACGTGAATCCCATGAGTCCTTTCCCGACCAACCATCAATTGAGAAAATGGTTGACTCGACTCCACCTTCAGTTAATTGTACCTTTCCTATAGAGAGTGAACTTAATATCACTCAAGTTCTTCTCGTTTCTTCATATTCCAATGAACTGGGGGGGAATCCCCTTGTTCCAATGGTATAAGGGAACAATGCTCCCATTCCCATGGCACAAGGGGAAAATTCTCCCATTCCCATTGCACAAGGGGGTAGTTATCTCGTTCCCACGACATCCCCTCCAAGTACTATGGTCACGTCCTTTGATTGGAGTCGATCGGAAGGATATCGTCTTCCTCCTTACATGCCCTTCCTTATCATAGTATAGACTTATAATATACCCATACCTGGAACAATCATAGACGAAATCACATCTATTAGTATTTTTTCCTCAATTTCTTAGCAAGATTTTGGTTCTCTACAGCTTATGCCCATTACCCAGAATATGTTTCCTTTTAACCAAGGAACCAGTCAACCATTAGGGATCCTTCCTCAGTTGCTTATTACTTTGGGGACAAATAATGTCTATATCAATGTGATGGTATTCCAAAACCCTTTGGATTTTAATTTACTCCTTGGGTGTGACTATGTTTATGAAATGGGAGCTCTTGTCTCTTCACTCTTTTGTGTGATGTGTTTCCCACATGAAGGAAGAATCATGACCATTGACCAGCTTTTGTCTATTGGTCCTAATTTGACTCCCAATCAACCAGCTCCCCAAAATGGTCCTTATATGCAAGTGGTATCTCCCCCTCCACAGATTAATTATGTTGCAACTTGTTTTATTCCTGCATCTACTGATGATCTAGTAAGTGATGTAGTGCATCATGTATTGTGGGCATTGGATCCTGACCTTTCCATTATGTCCCTTAATATGTATACCTTCCATAGTTTTGTATTTCATCTAATGAGAACCTATTGGAGGTCATGATCAAGGCTCCTAGAGCAGAGTTCCTTTTCTTGTGTCAAGCTCATTAAAAAATGAAACAAGGTCCTCGAGCATATTTCCTTTTCTTATAGCAAGATCGTTAAAAAATGAAACAAGGTGTTAGAGCATAGTTCCATGTCTTGTGTCAAGCTCATTAAAAAATGAGACAGGTTCCTTGATCATAGTTATTTTCTTGTTTCAAGCTTGTTAAAAACAGAAACAAATCCCTTTCCAATTTGATTCTTTGATTAGATCTCGTAAATTCCCATTGGATTCTTTCACTTGAACACGTAAATGAACCTACATTCCGTCCACCTAACAGTAACCAATAGTCTACTTAGGTGAATGAAATGAAGCTTGGAGGACATATGCCTAGAATTGAGTCATTATGTTGGGGGCATGCAAACTTATTTCAAACATAGTTTTTCTCTATTTCGAGCTTGTGTAAAAATGAAACCACTCTGAAGCATAGTTTTTATCATGTTTCAAGCCTATCAAAAAATAAAACCATATTCAAGTATTCTCAAGCATAGTTTCCACATGTTTCAAGCTTGTGTAAAAAATGAAACCATTTTCATCCTACCTCTCGTGATTGTCATTTTTATTAGCCTATTTCTGCTATATGATCCTTGGTTTTCTCATTCCATCGTCACCATCTACTTGGTCAATCATACACTTTCACTTGGTTGTTTTACCCTTTCTTTAGGAACTGCTACATTGAGTGGTATTATTAGTTATCCTCTTGAACTATATATGTTTTGAGCAGTCCCATCATGATTGGAACTAGTTGCTACCCTTTATACTACTCATTCCTCAAGAAGGGGTCCTCTTTCAACTCTTTTCAGACCCCAAAAACATGAAAATATCACCAAGCACTTGTCTTTTCAAACTCGTTAAAGTAAATTAAAGGACATATGCACAGTATAAGTTTAACCCTTTTTCAGACTAGGATAGACTACTTACAAAAAATGAATAACTTAGTCAAACATGGCTAAGAGGTTCTCCTGAGTATCAATTTTTGCCTTTTCAGACTCAAGAGACTATTTAGGAAAGGGAACCTTTGGTGTTTTCCTTCTCACCTCTTTTTCAAACTCTCTAAACATGAAAAAGAAGTTGATTTATAACTTCATTGGACTCGTAAAAACATCAAACATTGATGGACTCATCGAACATGATGGGAATGAGGCACTCCTTTTCAGGGTTCATTAAAAATACTTAAATGGATTCATCTGAAGGGTGAACTTACAGATCAAGCACATGTTATCCTCCTCAAGCTTGTTAAAAAATAAAGAGGTATTGGTCATAAATTACTAGAAAATTTGGGAAAATGGGATAGTTTACCTGTTATTGGTTGTGAGTCACTCTTGAACATGACACTCTTTCACTTCATCTCTGTGACTATTGGGTTGGGGAATCTACTTTTCTTTTTGGTTCATCACACCATATTAAAGCCTCTGCATTTTATTTTGGGTCAATGCTGCCAAATCCATTCAATGTCGCTAATATGTTCAAGAGAAGTCCCTCAGTTGATATCTACTACAATACTCTTAAACCTTAATTCATGTTTGTTGTTCCTAAACCATCTTCACATCAGCATCATTTTGTCTCAAATATTGATACCCGTTTCTTGTCATTAATGAGGGATACATTAAGGCCCTCCTGCGATGGATCACTTCCTGTCGACATCAACTCATTATCCAGAAATTTTATTTAGAAACTCCCTTTCGTACCTTGGAGCTTGCATACATCAATGGCAACTTCCCTCACTCTTGGCAACAGATTTTCATCATTTACCTTCAAGCGAAAGATTATGTGTGTTGTTCAACTTCAACTCATTTATTCACACCATACATATTGTACTATGGTACCTTTAGATCCATTTAACATAATCAGTGGTTTCTCCCGCATTTGTTAATGGCTTACATCATTGGTTGGTAATTAGATGGTATCTACCATGTTCAACTTTATCTCCTTTATTCACATGGTTAGACTCATACGTTGGATGATCAAGTGAACGAGATGGAAGACCCCCGATCTAGTTCCATCCATTCGGGCTATGATTCAAGTACTAATGCATGATTACAAAGCATGATGGGCATGATCATTCATACATTCATCCAAGCATGGGTCCACTCTTTGTCATCAATGGACGAGACTTCTTGATCAATGTACATGTAATGTTAGCTTATGTGTTGAGCATAGGTATGCCTCCCTCAGCAAAGATATCATGATGAAAATGTATTGTAATGGATGATGATCTTGACTAATTGTTCTTGATCCAGACTTGTCACGAGGTAAAACACTTCAGTCATCAGCTGTCATTTTAGACTTTGTAATTTAGGGGGCAATCTATTATAGGCCATTTTGTCACATCTGGTCAATAGGCCTAATAACTAGATCAATCAATATCTGTGAACATATTGTCATCATCCCTTCACAAATCCATAAGCATGCCCTTTCCAAAAAGTTTGGGTTTCTAGGATTAATTGCTCAAAATTAAGGATTGTATCCCCATTGCACCCTGCCCCTTTAGCGACCTGCATTCAGCACTGCTTTTTCTGTTGGGTTTTCTTATATTCTTTCCATGACTACCCCACACTTGAGGGGGTCACAAGGGGGGCGGTAGGCCCCTGTACGTTGCATGGGGTGTTGCCGAGGGGTCACAGGGGGGTATGCAGGGTAGCGGTAGCCCCCCTGCATAGGGTCTAGGGCAGTTCCCTGAGAAAAAAAATTGGACCCTATATTAGGTGGGCAAACCTACCTATGGTTTTGTGCATGGATTTTGCACATGGTTTTGGGCATGATAGTTTTATGTCCATGGTATTTTGTAGATCCAATCAAGGGAACTACGATTATGTACTAATCTAGGGTTAATGGATTGGACTTTATGGATGCTTCGACATGTATATATATGTATTGTAACATTCAAAGGAAAATAATGAAAAATCAATCTGGTAGTCCCTGTTTTGGGATCCAGGGGAAATCTCTATGTATATATGTTTTATGTTTTATGTGCTTGCCATTGTTTATTTTTTGTTTGTTATAATTCGTATGCAAGTAATTTATGTATGGGGTTAAAACCTACATTTCGTATTGGAGTTGTTTTGGCTTCAATGGGACACCATGCTACTGAGGGGTTTTGCTCGGGCCTGTGGTAGACCCTGTTCAGTGGGAGAACTGCGGGACCGATTCTTGTTGTGAAAGAAGATGGTGAGCAGTGGAAAGATAGAGATCGAGAAATTTAATGGTTAGAGTTTTGAGCTGCGGAAACTCAAGATGAAGGATCTACTGGTGGATAAATATCAGTGCATCACGGTAGATTTGGGTACTAAACTAACAGCAATGTCAGCTAAAGACTGGGCGAAGTTGGATCAGAAGGCAAAGAGCACAATATGATTATGTGTCTCATATTCGGTATTGTTGAATGTATCATGGGAAGCTTCAGCGAAGGGTTTGTGGGACAAGTTAGGGACTTTGTACCAATCTAAGTCTCTGGTGAATAAATTCTTCCTACGGAAAAAGTTGTATAACTTGATGATGAAAGATGGAGACTCAGTGACAGAGCATTTGAACGCATTTAATACTATGGTAAGTCAGTTATTATCTGTTGATATTAAAATTTCAAATGAAGATAAGTGCATCAGTTTGTTGTGTTATCTACCAAATTCGTGGGAGAGTTTGGTTGTTGCAATAGGTAGCAATGCAACTGCCTTGCAATTTAATGAAATAGTCTCATCCTTGTTGTCGAAAGATATGAGACGGAAAAATATGGAGGGCCAAAATGGTGATGTCTTTTCTGTACGAGGACAGTCCCAGAACAAAAACAAAATTAATTCCTCGAGTGGGAGATCTAAATCTAGAGGGATATCTAAATCTCCAGGAAAACCTGTAAAGGTTTTCTAGAAATGTGGAATGGAAGGGCACTACAAAAGGGAATATAAATCTAAAGCTCCTAAGAAAGGAAAGGGATCTGATGATGCTCCTTCTACATAGACGAAAACCACCTCAGATGAAGGTGGGGATGTGTACTTGGCTTCTTCAAGTACACATGTAGATCATGAGGCATGGTTGATTGACTCGGGTGCATCCTTTCACTTCACTCCCCATAGAGAGTGGTTCCGCGAGTATGAGAAATATGATGGTGGTGTTGTCTTCTTAGGGGATGATAGGAAGGCTAGAATCGTTGGTTGCAAAAAAGTCAAGTTGAAGTTATAAGGAGGAAGGATTAGAACACTTTCGAGTGTTCTGCCTATTCCTACATTGGCCAAGAAATCTTATTTTTGTAAGCAAGTTGGATGATGCAAGTGTTAAAAAAGTGTTTGAGAAAGATACCTGCAAGATGGTTCAGGGAGCACTGGTATTGATGTGGGGATTTTGAATTGGAACTCTGTACAAGCTTCAAGGTAGCATTATTATTGATGGGTGAAATAATTATGTGGTCCCTGAAAGTGGAGTAGAAAATCTAGTGGTCTCTAAAGAAAAGACCATGATATGGAATCAAAGTCTTGGATATATTGGAGAGAAGGGCCTTCGAATACTTCATTGTAATGGTATGGTAGAAGGTATGTCTAATAGCTCTCTGGATTTTGATTTCTGTGAAAATTGTGTATATGGGAAGCATAATCGGGTGAGTTTCCCCTCTGGTGGTAAGAGGGCAAAACAAATATTAGAGCTTATGCACAGTGATGTGTTTGGACCTGTGTCAGTTCCATCACTAGGAAAGTATGTGTATTATGTATCATTTATAGATGAATTCTCAAGGAATACATGGATATATATCCTTGGTAAGAAATCTAAAGTCTTTGATAGGTTTAAATAATTTAAGGCTTTGGTGGAAAAACAGACAAAAAATAAGATAAAGGTGATGAGGACAAATAACAGTGGAGAGTTTTGCAAGAAGGAATTTGAAGATTTATGTAAGAAGTGTGGTATAGCACAATAGAAGACTGCTCCATACTTGCAGAAAGAATGAACAAGACGTTGATGGAAATGGATAGAAACATGCTTAGTGGTGACGAGTTAGGACAGGAATTCTGGGCAAAGGTGGTGGAGATTGCATGTTACCTGGTTAACAGATCACCTTCATCAGCGTTGGAGGATAAGACTCCACAAGAGGTATGGACTAGTAAGAAACCTTCTCTTTCACATCTGAGGGTATTTGGATGTGATGCATATGTACATGTTCCAAAGGAGAAAAGAAAAAAGTTGGATAGTAAATCTAAAAAGTGCATATTTATTAGGTATAAGGATGGTTTAAAAGGCTATAAGCTTTGGAACCTAGAAACAAGGAAGGTTGTGTACAGTCCAGATGTGGTGTTTAGAGAGGTGAAATATGTTATTAAACATGAAGTCCTACCAAATGAACATGAGAAGATAGAGTTTGAGCTAAAGGAGGAAGAATTAGACTCTACAGCAGAAGAGGAATTAGAAGATGAAGAGCAACAAACCCCGGCTGTGAGAAGATCAGTTCGAAAAAGAAGGCAGCCAGAAAGGTATAGTCCATCTGCTTTCTATTCAAATTTTGCTTTATCTATTACTGATGATGATCCCAAAATTGTGAGGGAAGCAGTAGATTCAGAGGATGGCAAACTCTAGAAAGAGGCTATGGTTGATGAAATGGCATCTTTGCACAAAAATGAGGCTTGGGATCTAGTGGAGTTGTCGACTGGAAGGAAACCCATTGGCAGCAAATGGGTGTTTAAGAAGAAGATGAATGCAGAAGGAAAGGTGGAGAAATACAAAGCTCGGTTGGTAGCAAAAGGTTATTCCCAGGTGTCGAGAATTGATTTTGGTGATATTTTTTCTCCTGTTGCCAATGTAGCTTCTATTAGATTACTTTTATCTGTTGTTGTTGCTTTTGATTTTGAGGTAGAACAGATGGATGTGAAGACAACATTTCTTCACGGGGATCTGGAAGAAGAGATCTACATGAAGCAACCTGAAGGCTTTGCGGTGAAGGGTAAGAAAGAACTGGTATGCAAGTTAAAAAAGTCTTTGTATGGGTTAAAACAGTCACCAAGGATGTGGTATCAGAAATTTGATACATTTATACAGGGACTTGGCTTCACCAGAAGCAAAGTAGATCACTCTATGTATTTTAAATTAATTAGTGACCGTGTTATTTATTGGTCTTGTATGTGGATGTTATATTGTTGGTTGGAAATGACAAAGAAATTATCTAGGATTTGAAGACCCAATTGTCCTCCAAATTCGAAATGAAAGATCTTGGTGCTGCAAACTATATTTTGGGCATGGAAATTAAATGATATTGGACAAAGAGGAAGCTCTAGTTAAACCAGAGGAAGTATGTAGAGACAATACTGCAAAGGTTTAATATGCAGGATAGTAAACCAATGAAGGTTCCTATTCCTGTAGGTGTAAAGTTATCTGTTGAACATTGTCCCAAGACACAAGAAAAGGAAGAGTACATGTCCCACGTTCCATATGCAAGTGTAGTCGGTAGCCTGATGTATGCAATGGTATGTACTAGACTAGACATTGCACATGAAATGGGAGTATTGAGCAGGTTTATGTCAAAACCAGGGAAGGACCATTGGACAACAATGAAGCGGGTTTTCAGGTATTTGTGTGGCACTAGTGAATATGGTTTGTGCTACCAAGGAAGACAAAGATTGGATAGAGTTTTGGACATCCATGGCTTTGTTGAGGCAGACTAGGCTGGAGATCTGGATCAAAAAAGATCTACAAGTGAGTATGTGTTTAAACTATTTGGAGGTGTTGTCAATTGTATGAGTAAGAGACAGTATGTAGTGGCACTTTCAACTATAGAGGCAGAATACATGGCAGCGACTCATGCAATCAAGGAAGCAGTTTGGTTGCAAATATTATGTTCAAGTATGGGGTTAGTATAGCGAGCTATAAGGATAGACTGTGACAGCCAAAGTACAATTTTCTTGGCAAATAACCCTACTTATCATTCAAATACAAAGCACATTGTTGTTCAGTATCACTTTGTAAGGGATATGGTTGAGGACAAAAAGGTGTTGCTGGTAAAGGTGGACACTTTGAAGAATACTACAAATGCATTGACGAATTATGTGAGCACTGATAAGTTCTCTTGGTGTAGAGAAACAATGGGTGTTGTTGGGCTAGATCAATGACTAAGCTCTCCTGTGGCCCCCTGTGGAAAGAAAACAAGAAGGGGGAGAATGTTGGGTTGTGTTATATTCTTTCCATGACTACGCCATGCACAGGGATGGGGGGGGGGGTGGCTACCCCCCCTTGTTGAGGGCCAGTAACCCCCCTGCACGGGGTCTGGGGCAGCGCCCCGAGAAAAAAAAATTGGACCCTATATTAGATGGGCGGACCTACCTATGGTTTTGTGCATGGATTTCACACATGGTTTTGGGCATGATAGTTTTTTTTCCATGGTATTTTATAGCTTTGATCAAGGGAAATATGGTTATGTACTAATCCAGGGTTTATGGATGCTTCGGCATGTATATATATGTATTGTAACATTGAAAGGAAAATAATGAAAATCAATCTGGTAGTCCCGGTTTTTGGATCCAGGGGAAAATATCTATGTATATATGTTTTATGTTTTATGCTCTCGCCATTGTTTGTTTTCTATTTTTTAGAATTCGTACGCAGGTAATTTTTCTACGGGGTTAAAACCTATAATTTCTCCCTTCTACACCAATGTTGGTCAACACTTTTTGCTCCCTTTTGCAAGTGTATTGATTCTGGAAATTTAGGAAAATTAAAAAATATTCTGAAACTTCCTCTTCCAAAAGCTTCCAAGGGTTGTTTTAACTATTTAGCATGGATAAGAATCTCAAATCTTATCTGATCCTACCTTGGATACTTTGCATATTATCCCTTGATCTCATCCTCCCATCATATGTGGATTTCAAGCCCATAATTGTAAATCATAAGCTACCATCCTTCTCCTATAAATTTACAGTCATACATAGCATTAGGGTTGAATTTTGGAGATTGATTGTACCCTTGTGTTGTTTCCTTGAACCTAAAGGAGTCATCATATTCATGCATTAGGGTTGATATTGAGGTGTGCTTTGTGGCAAGGAAGCACGAATCAACTTGGGGAGACTTCTACAAGATCAACTATTATTTATGGTTTTAAACTCTCTCATATTTCTATTAATACAAAGAGTGTCTTGTTTTCCTATATATGTGTTGTATTGTGTGTGCACTTGTGTATTTCAACGTATTGTTGATTCATTGTATAGAGATGTTAGATCATGCTACTTGTTTGTTGTATATCCTTTGCTTGTTTTAGTTGTGTGTGTAGATTCTAATTATATCACTTTGAGCTACAATTGGAGCTTACAAGCGAGGAGGAACGAGAATCTTGCTAGAGATTTAAGGTAGGCCTCTTTCCCATTCTCTAATTTTTCTAAGTAAAACCCTATATTCTTTGTCTTTTGTTGTTCTAGATTAGTCCACTAGGTATAGGTAATTCACCTTTGTTCGCAATAGTAAATTCTGCATAATATGGTGTACTAGTGTGTTGTGGACCCAGTGGTCATGTGGACCCATAGAGGAAAAATGATGAAATAGGGCTTGTAATGTGAAGAGGGGAGTGAAAATTATGGAACAGGAAAATGGGACCGTGCTATTAAAATTGAGGTTTCCAAAGTAGTTCATTTCCTAAAGCTATAGACAATAAGGGAGATCTCATGGGCCTAAGATTGAGGATTAACCCCCATTTAAGGTGAAGTAATAAAACTACGGTCAAAACCATTTCTTCTTCCAAGTCACCCAATACCAAGGAAAAAAAGGCATAAGCACCTGATTGCACAATGAAAAACATACATTTTGAATTGGATTTCCCACCTTCAAACATATGCTCTCGACAAATAGGTGAGGGAACATATGACTAGTTCAGGGAACAGATATCAAATGCCACAGTATATCGATTACATCGGTGGCTAGCAGGGCATACTAGCTGTCATCTGAAGAGATGTCTAAAAGAAAATTTCTCTTATGGGTTCACCCACTTTTGATGGGTAACATATAGCTCCAACTAGGACATGAGATCTGTGTAGAGTGCACAATCAATGTACTCAAACGTGGAGGTCATGAGAATGCCAAAACTCCCTTGGGACTAAGACTTGTATCCTACACATCACAAACCATGTTGGAAGTATGTGTCCTGGGTGTACTTTTATCGTTGATGCTTTCATCAAATAATAAACCATGTAGAAAATAAATATGTTCTATGGTGCAACTCTATTCTAAATGCATCTATTCCAACATGAGAACATGATATGATAATAGTATATATGCAAAATAAACATGGAATGCATCCTACTCTAATATACATAGTATAAAATTTCAAGTATCCAAGAAAGGGGTGAGGTGATTGGCCTTGATGAGGAAAATTGAACTAGTTTACTTTTCATCAAGATACAAAATTTATTAAAAAGCAACTAAACAGACACAGAGATAAAACTACAACACACAAATTTACGCAATTATTTTTCTCATGAAACCCAACAAGGAAAAACATGTCTCCTTGATGTGGTCTTTTGTTGATCTTGAGCAATTGGACCAATTATAAGGCAATTTGTTCAACTAAGAACACACTTGTTCTCTGTTATACTAGCTTGAACCACCTTGTAATTACACTAACCCAGCTCCTGCTTCCTTAACATATTACATTAATTTCAAGCATATCACAAATACATACATAATTTAACCATAACATACAATTAAGCATAATCAACCACAACAATGCAAAACCATATGTGTATATATATATATATATATATATATATATATATATATATATATATATATTACTTATGTCTTAATTTTTTGGCTAGTTTTGTAGATTTTCCTGTAGATTCACAGCTCATTTAATGTACTAAAACACAAGACAAGAATCTACTCTACTCTTTAAACAGCGGAAACCAATAGATCGATGAAAACAATAATCGACGACATGAAGATCATCAAAGACACATAACACAATTGTTTCTCTGGGGAAAGCCAGTGCTCAAAACCCTGATTATCTATTGCATTAATCAAAAATCTGAGTGATAATACAAAGCTTGTTCTCACAAGAACAATTCCTACACAAGTATGATCAACTCTCTACCTCACAAGCCTGCACTGGCCAAACTTAGCCAATTTTTTCTGCCCGTTGAGCCCCTATTTCCGTGCACAATTCTTAAGAGGAATAGCCCATATTTAATTAGGAATTCCTTCTTCCCTAACTGTGCAATCCAAAACTATGTCCTCTTTTGATTGCATGTATGATTTGTACAACTCATATCATTCTACAACTGATAGTACATTGTTCATGCACTTTAGTCTCAACTGGGTCTTTCTCTAAACTGACATGCATGCGTTTCTCATGAGGGAATCTTCACTTAACTGGAGTAGCACTGAGGATGCACCATTGCACCAAATCACTACTAGACCTCTACTAGTTCCACAAACAGTTAGAACTAGTTTAACTAACCATAACTCAGTCAAACTAAGTTATCTAGTTACAACTCAAATAAACTCATCGTGGACCCCTAAAGTTTAGGGATAACATGCACATGACTAGAGAAAGACTTCCAACTGGAAATTCCTAAGCTAATTAAGTTAATTAAACTTAATTAACTATTTACAAGTTGCTATGAGAATAGAATTCGATTTTAATTCATGGTTTAACTCAAGGACAAATTAAACTGGAATTTCTTGTTGCCATTTCTCAACACTCCCTCTCGACAAGAAAGGGATTATCAACTACCCCAATCATGTCTCTATGAAACTCGAATTTACATCTTGATAGTGCCTTTGTCAAAATGTCAACATCTTGCTCCTCCGTGGGAATGTACTTTAAAAACATAATCTACCTCAATACACAATCTCGAAGATGATGATATCGGATATCAATATCCTTGGACCAATCATGAAAAGCTAGATTTCCAGAGAGTTGATACAACTCTGATTATCGCAGTAAATCATAGTTGGATCCATCTGCTAACCAAACAAACCAACCATCATCTTCCTCATCCATATTGCCTCATGTGCTACCTGACTTGCATCTATTTACTCTACCTCTTTCGAACCGAGTGCAACCGATCTTTGTTTCCTGTTGTACCAAGAAACTGATGCTAACCCAATGTTGTAGATCTCCCCCCTGATGTTCTCTTCCTCGCGGATGGACTCCCTGCCCAATCTACATCGGTGAAGCCTTAAATCTTCACTCCCTCTGTCTGTTTGTACCATAATCCATACTGAGTAGTTCCCTTGAGGTATCTCAACACATGCTTTGTCGCCTTCCAATACAACATGATAGGCCTAACCATCGCTTGACTAAGCCGGTTAACTGCATAGCACATATTTGGTCATGTGTTCATCAAATACATGAGTAAACCCAAAAGCTTCATATAAACAATACCTTCCACTACTTCCCCTAAAGTAGCATCCTCCTTCCTCCAGTTACTTGCTAGAGAAGTCTCCATGGGTTTGTTGCTCTCCATGTGGAACCACCTGAGTATCTCATTGGCATACTTTCATTAAGACACAAAAAAATCCCCATTACCCTACCATATTTCCATGCCCATAAATTAATTCATTAGCCCCATGTCCTTCATCTCAAACTATCTTGAAAGGTCCTCCTTGCAAGACTTGAACATTTGATCATCACCTGTCAAAATCAAATCGTCAACATATAACACAATGATCAACAATTTACCTTCCACCACTATGTGGAACAGGTTTGCACCTTCTTCACTCTTGGTGAAGCCCAACCCGCTAAAGTAGTTATTGATCCCATTGTACCAAGCATAGGGTGCTTGCTTAAGCCCATACAAAGCCCTCTTAAGTTGGCACACATGCAACTCGCAGTTGAAAGTCTCAAAACCTTCAAGCTACTCTATGTACACCTCTTCCTCACTCGTGCCATTCAGGAAGGTTGTCTTTACATCCATCTGATGTATCTTCCAACCCATCTGCACTGATAGTGCCAATATAGATCTAATCGATGAGTACCTTGAAACAGGAGAAAAGGTCTCATCATAGTCAATCTCCTCTACCTGTTAAAAGCCATGGGCCACAAACCTGGACTTATGCTTCTCCACACTACCATTTCTAGCTTTCTTTACCTTGTCCTCCGATCTCGGGACCACATCCCAAACATTGTTACGAACTATGGAGTCATACTCCTCCACCATGGGATCAATCCAAACCGTTTGTTGCATTGCTTCCTCAAAGGAAGATGGATTTGTCTTAACACATCTAATCATAAGAGCCGTGTATCCAATGTACCTCTCAGGTGACCTCCTCTTCCTGCGCTAAGATGTGGGTTCTCCCACATTCTCCCGTGCTTCGTGCAATAATCTATCAACCTCTCTGGTGCGCTTTCTCCCATCTCTGGAAGAATCTACTTGAGTGGTTGTCTCCACTCCCAGATCCTCTACATGTGGCTTCTCCACATCAATCTAAGGCTCCTCAACCTTAGGAGGTAAAATCTCCTTAACCGCATGTAGCTCAAGCTCTCTCTCAAGGGAAACTCGCATGCGCTTCTCCTCATCGAATCTGATATCATTACGAACCATTGTCATCCTGTTGGTCGGCAAGTACACCCGATAGTTGTGAGGTGTGTCAGTGTACCCCACAAATATCCCCAACTCTACTATTGGCTCAAGATTCTTCCATGCATCTTTGGTCACATGGAAATATACTGATGACCCAAAAATCCTAAAGTGACCAACATCTAGTCTCTTACCGGAATAAGCCTCCTCTGGTGCCTTCACCCAATAATCCAATGCGGGCTACAGTTATACAAATAAATTGTTGTGTTGCATGCCTCAACCCATAAGTGTATTGGTATGCCCTAATCATGAAACATCGCCCATGATGCCCCTACAATGCTTTTGTTCTTCCTCTCGACCACCCCATTCTGTTTTGGGTTATGGGGTGTCGTCAACTCCTATTTTAATCCGTTTTGTTGCACAGAATTTCATAAACTCATTTAAGACATACTCACCACCATTATCACTCCTCAGATATTTAACCTTCTTTCCAGACTCTTTCTCAACCAATGCTTTAAATTCACAAAACTTTGTGAATCCTTCTTCTTCATGAAAAATATCCAGGATTTACGAGAAAAGTCGTCAACAAATATAACATAATACCTTTTTTTGGTCATGGATGTTGTCGAGAATGGTCCACACACATTGAAATGGACTCGCTCTAGAATCGCCTCTGCTCGACTGTCTTTATCGTGAAAGGAAGCCTTGGTGTATTTTCCCAAAGTACACCCCTTGCATGTATCAACTTTCTCTAACGTACCTTTGGGAAGACCAATAGAGATATGTTGCATGATTTTCAAAGCCCCATGATGCAAGTGACCCAATCACCTGTGCCACAACTCACCAACGTCTCAGCTCTACACCTTCTCTGCTTTCGTGCTCGAAGTAGCATAATCATATACCTCCAACTTACAAAGATTCTTAACTCGAATCCCTATATTCTTTACTTGACCCATGGCTATGTGTCGAAGGAATGCCTTTCCTTTCAAGAAAATCACATCATAGCCTCTATCCTCAAGCATGGTGACTAATACTAAGTTTTTCTTCAGCCCGGGCCCATGCATAACATCTCTCAAGGTGAGAAGAGCACCCTGCTTCCTCTGAAAAGTAACCGTGCCCAATCCAGTACCACTATACCTCCCATCGTCACCCATCTCGATATGAATTTGGAGATCCTTCTCCTCTAGGTCACTGAACAACTCCTTGTCACTATTCATGTGGAATGAAGCTCCATTGTCAAGGTAGCATAAACTACCCATCATTGATGACACCATGCATGCAATGAGAGTAAAGTCCAATTCAAATTTAGAGGCCAAAGCCTCACCTGACGCTCCTCTTGAGGACTTCTTGTTGGGTAGGGGATCCCCCCAAGGAAAGTTTTGGGGCTTAAAGCCCAAGTTTTGACTAAGTCTATTGTAAAGACTCCGTGAATTGTGGGCGCGGAGCGCGAAGCTATAATAGAGTCATAGGGTTGTCCGCCCTTACTTTTGTAAATGTAGAGTCGGTTTGAGAGATCTACCCATGGTCCACGGGCCATGGGATTGTATAAATATAGTGAGGCTCTAAGTGTAAGAAAGAGGATAATAATGGAAGTATAGAAAGAAATCGATGAAGCAATAAGTCGAAGTGCAGAGTTGTGTCTTTGGGTCATAGAGTAGGAGAAGGCTCTACAACTGAGTGCGCAGAGGCCTAGTAGTCCGCAGCTGAGTTTGTAACTGCTAGAAGCATTAATAAAGAGAAGTTTTACCATATGTATGTGTATATTTTTTTGTTTTATGCACTAGTGGGTATGAATTGCAAGTTTACTGTTTATTTACTATGCAAACTTATAAAAATAAGCTGAGTAAGTGAATATATTACAAGGTATTTGTTTATGCGAAGATAACTAACTGTTATAAGAAGATAAGTAAGATCCATGGTGTGACTTGGGGAAATAGTGCAGATCGCTGCTCCAGCAGCGTGAAAGCCCCACAGCCCCTAGTTAGGGATGCGTGAAGGCCTCACAATCCAGGGAAGTGCGTGAAGTAACCTGCGCGAAGGTATTCATAGTTGGACCAAATCAACCCCTCAAACATCTCAAGGGTGTGGAAACCTGGTTCTAGCATCCCCCCATACTGCTTCGGGTGAGACCTCAATTCACGCTCCGCGGATCATTGCCGAAAGGGCCAGTGGTACAAGGATTTGTTTGGCTAATTAACTTTGAACCTGGATCAGACCCCAACAAGCGAACAAATGGTTCTGTTGTCAGGACCAAAATCTACATAGAGATGTCTAATGTCGTATCATTGGAATCCAACTAAGAAATAAATTGAAGGTTGGTTGGACAGGAGAATTCACGAGTTCACGGCGCAGGAGAACAGGAATCCGCGACTATCAAAAGAAGAGTGGTTAGACTGTTACCTATACACAGAGATCCATGAAATTTTCTTCACATCTTTCCCTACTGAGCTGTATGAGTGGATCATGAAGTTAGCAGATAGCCAAGGAAGGTGCAAGCTCGACAGTCCTATTGTGTGGACCCCAGAGTTGGTGCGCAGATTAGAAGCATTGGAGGATAAGATTGTGCACGTTGTTGATCACTGGCTCGATCGAATTATAGGAGGATTCATTACTGAGTTCGCAGTAGATACTTCAATCAGCTATAGCAAGGCGGAGTGACGCTTCCTCAAAGGACTGCAAGGTAAGTACGTTAAGTCTCTGAACACTTGGATTAAAATGCTACTGTGTGGAAAACAGATTATTCGAATACATTGATGTTTGGGGCTATGCGAAGTGGGAGAATTTATAGAAACAAAGGTAGTACAGAACTAGAAACTAGCCCCTTGATTTCACCTCCGCGAGGGGACGAGGAAGAGCTCGCGAAGGTCTAACCCAGAAGTGTGATCAACTTGATAAGGCATAGGATTCCATGCATACCACCCCCACTCACACCACCACCAGCTTCACTACCTTCACCACCATCTTTGCCCGTACCACCTCCGTCGCCACCGTGAGTCAATATGGCAAGCGCAATAAATTTTTCGGTGTTCAAGGGAGTAGGAAATGAAGATCCGGGCTATTTTTGGTTCATGATAAAAGCTGTATGGGAAGCGCAGGGAGTTGCAGACGATAATATAAAGAAGGCAACGTTGGTTAGCACTCTGCATGATCATGCATTGACCTGGTATATTAAGCATTCTAATGACAATCCGAATGTAGGGATCACGGATATCCAAATTGCGCTGAACAGAGAATTTAGCAGGCTAAAGTCATAGGCACAGTCGATCATTCAATTCAAGGAGATCATGATGCTACCAGGAGAGATTCCTTGGGAGTTGGATCATAGACTAAAGTGCACAATTCGTGAAGCTAATATGACTTTGACGGATGGACAACACCGTGAATGGTTTGTAGCATCGCTAACGCTACATTTAAGGAATGCGCTATCACAACAGAGGCTAACAACTCAGGCAGAGGCCTTGGAGATCGCAATGAGGCTACATGAAACCCCAATACAGGATCCTAACCTGGGAGTTCAAGAGATTCATGCGCAGTTGAAAAACTTGTGCCTTGAGATGCAGAGTTTGAAACAAGATAGGACAGCTTGCCCAAAAGTACAAGACGAGGTGTGGTGTGTTAAATGTGAGGGTCAGAGTCATGACAAGGACCACTGCACTGTGTTCAGGAATTACCTCGCGTGAGGAGGACCGATGTGGTTAAGGCCGGAGGCCCAAGCAGAACCTAGCGCAGTGCCTGTGTTGTGGTGCGCGATTTTTCAAATAGGAGGAAAGTATGTTACGGACAACTGTCATTTGTTGCAGAAGTACACGCAAAATTCGTAATAGTTGTTCTGTAATTTCTGTAGATCAGTTGGACATGATGAGTGCACCTATAGAAGCTATGAGCTGATGATGGATAGGACTCCCACCTACAGAGTTCAGGTCGAAATGCGGCCCCTTGACCAGACCGCGGGAGTGGTACGAACCGGATTCCAGGGGCGCGGATGAGGCTGAGGTGGAGGAGGACCTAGAAGAGGTTGTGGACAGCTAATATGTTACAATTTCAAGGGGCGAGGACATTATGCCAGTGATTGTACAAATCCAACGCGCCCATCATGTTTGTATTGTACCTTGTTTGATCATGAGACGAAGGATTGTCCCACACTGATAGCAAGGCTGCGTGACAAGGGAGCGCTCCAACCTCCCCCGCCTCAGAACCTATAAATGATGAGGTCTGAGCCATGCGAGGAAGACCCTAATGTAAACATTGTGCTACGAAGTGGGATAACGATGGGGGATGATAACGGCAAGTAGCCTGAAGATAATACTTGGGTCCGCAAGACTCCGACCAAAGAACCAGAGTTTGATTTGGAGTGCGCCAAGGAAACCTTCATGGAAGCGAGGAAGAGCTTCATTGATGCCTCCACTTCAAGAAGCAAAGACATACTGAAGCCATAAATGGACCCATCAATGCTCACGACGTTCCTAGAAACATGCATGAAGCTACTGCATGACAACAAGGCTGTAAAGGGATTGCAGGAACTCATAAATAGATGCACTAGGACTGCGCCAGGAGAACCCTGCGTAGTTTAGAAGATTGGAAAGCATGCGATGAGGATGGGAAAAGAAATGAGATTGACCGCGTAGATTGGAGAATATGAGATGGACCAAGTGATTCTAGATTTAGGATCGGATGTGAACGTTCTGTCGAAGCAGACATGGGAGCGCATGGGAAGGCCTACACTGCAAATGGTGAACCAACAAAAGATCCTACCTATGGGAAGATTGCAGGGAATCACCGTGGATATTGAAGGAGCAAGCGCGCTGGAAGATTTTGAAGTGATAGAGATTGTTGATGAAAACAATCCCTACCCTATGCTATTAGGAATAGATTGGGCTACTGACATGAACGGGGTGATAAATCTGAAGAAGCGCAAGATGATTTTTGAGAAAAAGTCTCTGCGACCCTGCAGAAGGATCGCGCTACACAAAGCCAGTGTGCAACTATGAAAGCGACGATGACTTAGACTGCATCTACAAGATAACCGTGCGGGAGAAAGACTGGGTAAATCCCACCGCGGATGGGCGAATCTCATGGAAGCGTGAAAGCTCCTCCACATCAGATTCGGATGAAGAGATAGAGCGATGGCAAAACTGGTTACACGAGGTAACCACACTGAATTGCAACATGATGATAAGATCATTGCGTTGTGTATCAACAGAATTAAGGGATCTACCTACGTATGATGGGTTAAGCGAGGTAGATGCCTTCCTGAACAGATTTGAAAGAGAGGTGCTGGAATAGCAACATTTCGAAGCTTTGAAATCGGTACTACGCATTATGCCCACGAGGTGGTGGGGTACGCACCAAGGAATCTTTGAGGACTGGCGCAAATGCAGGAGAATGATGTGTATGCATTTTGGAAAGCCTCAGATGTGACTAACAAACAAGTATGACAGACAAGATGATCCACACGCGCACCTAGCCAAGTGGACAAAGGTCTATGGGGAAGAGCCACAACCTGAGTGGGTGCACCTGTTCTGTCATACCCTAGATGTTATACCCATGAACTGGTATATAGAGATGGAGCTCCGCCATGGGACGAGTGAATGGGATATCTTGCGCGAAGGGTTCCTGTTAACCTTCACGTTTGAGGATCGTTGGTGGGACACTGTTGATGACGCGCTACAAGCAGTAAAAGAAGCTATCTTTAAGATACCCTAGGAGCCAATAGAATTGATTCAGCCTGAATGGGCTACTCAGCTGAGCTACGCGTTGGAGTGTTATAATGTAAATACTGAAGAAGACGATGAGGATCTGCGAAAAGTTAACATTCCAGAAACTGAAGGCCATCGCGAGGTTCAAGGACCACTGATTGAAGACCCTGACATAACCGCGCTGGTAAAGACAAAGCAGGTAAACATTGGTACGGAAGTTGAACCTAAGTATGCAACGCTTGGTGACTATTGGGATGACGCGAATGTGGATAAGGTCACTGAGTTACTCCGCGAGTACCAGGACCTATTCTCGGCCAAATTCGCAGACTTAAAAGGAATCATAGGATATTTAGGAATGATCCGGATCACATTAAAGCCCGACGCAAAGCCAGTTAAGCAGAGGCCTTATCGCTTGAACCCGAAGTACAAAGAGAAGGTCTGCATAGAACTAAACAAGATGCTCGTAGCTGGAATCATTGAGCCAATGGAAGAATTCGATTGGGTAAGCCCTATGGTAGTGTAGGAAAAGAAGCAGAAGGGAGAGATAAGAATATGCATGGACCTCAGAAAATTGAATGACACATGTGTGCATGATCCATTCCCAACTCCGTTCACAGATGAAGTATTGGAAAATGTCAGTGGGCAGGAAGCATATTCTTTCACTGACAGATTTTCAGGGTACCACCAGATCAAAATCGCGCCGGAAGATAGGAGTAAGACAACCTTCACAACTGAGTGGGGCTGCTTTCAATACACTGTTATGTCGTTTGGATTGAAGAACGCGTCGACCATCTTTTCGCGCATAGTTGTTGCAGCATTCAAAGAATATATCCACAAGTTCCTGGAGGTTTATCTGGATGATTGGATTGTATTTGGATTGGTTAAGCACCATGTAGCGAGCTTACGCTTGATGTTGGATACCTGCTAAAGACACCAAATCGCGTTGAACCTCAAGAAGTGTATGTTCCTTGTTCCTTTTGGGAACCTGTTGGGACATGTGGTTTGCAAACAGGGACTGATGGTAGACCCCGCGAAAATTGCGGTGATTCTGAATTTGGAAGCACCGCGAAGTGTCAAACAGTTGCGCGCTACCCTAGGACATATGGGGTACTACAGGAAGTTCATCAAAAGCTATGCCCAGATCACTGCGTCGATGGAGAAGCTGTTGAAGAAAGATGTCACGTTCTACTAGAACGATGACTGTAAGAAAAGCCTGGATGTACTAAAAGAAAAAATGGCCTCTGCGCCGATTCTGGTCTTCCCGAAATGGGATGAGGAGTTTCATGTCCATTTGACATGTCGTATGTAGCGCTAGGAGCGTTACCAACACAGGAGGGTGGAGAGGGCTTGGATCACCCTATCGCATTCACGAGTTGCAGGTTGTCTAAAGCATAAAAGAACTATTCCACAACTGAACGCGAAGGATTTTCTATGGTGTACGCGCTCCAAAAATATCAGCACTATTTGCTAGGGGGACACTTCAAGATGTATACAGATCATTCCGCACTGAAATACTTGGTCAATAAGCCTATGTTGGTGGGGTGCATATGCAGGTGGCTTCTATTGTTCCAAGAATATGATTTTGAGGTCGTTGTGAAGCCTGTGCACCTGAACGCGGGACCGAATCACCTGTTGCGCATTGAGACAGGCGAGGAACCTACTAGTCTGGAGGAAGGATTACCTGATGCACAGATCTTTGATGTGTGCATAGTGGATGGACACTTTGAAGACATAATCCACTTTCTCACAACTGGAACTGCGCCGAAAGAGTACTCCGTTCAACAGAAGGACTGGTGTTGCACGTGGCAGATTATTCTGTCATCACGGGGCACCTATATAAGATGGGCAATGATGAGATACTGCGAAGGTATGTACCTGAATTTGAACGAAGTCGTATCCTCACAGACGCGCATGGGGGCACTGCAGGAGGACATTATGCAGGGCGAGTGACAATGCAAAAGATTCTCCACGTAGGGTTGTGGTGGCAACCCCTTCATCAAGATTCAAAAGCACATTGCAAGGCCTGTGATGTATGTCAAAGAACAGGTAAACCATTGCGGAGGGACGAGATGCCTTTGAATCTGCAAATGACATTGTAGCCCTTCGAAAAGTGGGCAATACTCTTTGTAGGACCTATCAAACCTCAGGGAAAGACGGGCGCGCGATACATTATCACTACGACAGAGTACCTGACTCATTGGGAAGAAGCGCAACCGGTAAAAGATTGCACAGCCGCCACGGCCACGAAGTTTCTGTTTGAACACGTATTAACACGATTTGGATGTTCGAAGATCTTGATGAGTGATCACACATTTCCTGAACGAAACAATCAGCGCGCTAACGGAAGAGTTTCAGGTGTATCATCAGAAAAGTACACTGTATCACCCACAAGCCAATGGGACAGTAGAAGCATTTAACAAAATACTAGAGATTGTGCTGACTAAAGTATGCAACGCGCAGCGAAGTGATTGGGACCTACGAGTACCTGCAGTATTATGGGCTTATAGGACAACCTACAAGAAACTGACGGGACAAACACCTTTCTGGTTGGTCTATGGAGTGGAAGCCATAATTCCAATGGAGTATATTGTGCCTAGTCTGTGCATAGCAGCACTCACAGGTATGACAAACCGCAAAACCCTGGAGGAGAAGCTCACGCAGTTGGAGGAACTCGAAGAAGAATGGTTTTTGGCTTAAAGACCAAGTTTTGACTAAGTATATTGTAAAGACTCTGAGAATTGTGGGTACGAAGCTGTAATAGAGTCATAGGGTTGTCTGCCCTTACTTTTGTAAATGTAGTGTCGGTTTGAGAGATCTACCCATGGTTCGCGGACCATGGGATTGTATAAATAGAGTAAGGCTCTAAGTATAAGAAAGAGGATAATAATGGATGTATAGAAAGAAATCGATGAAGCAATAAGTCGAAGTGTAGAGTTGTGTCTTTGGGTCGTAGAGTAGGAGAAGGCTCTACAGCTGAGTGCGCAGAGGCCTAGTAGTCCGCAAGTGAGTGCGCGGACCCCTGCAGCTGAGTTGCAAGGGAGGTCAAGTCTGTAACCATTGGAAGCATTAATAAAGAGAAGTTTTACCATATTTCTATGTATCTTTTTTTGTTTTATGCATTAGTGGGTATGAATTGCAAGTTTACTGTTTATTTACTCCGCAAACTTATATAAATGAGCTGAGTAAGTGAATATATTACAAGGTATTTGTTTATACGAAGATAACTAATTGTTATAAGAAGATAAGTAAGATCCACGATGTGACTTAGGGAAATAGTACAAATCGCTACTCTAGTAGCGTGAAAGCCCCACAACCCCTAGTTAGGGTTGCGCAAAGGCAGATATATCAGGGCACAAAGGCCTCGCAGACTAGGGAAGTGCGTGAAGTAACCTACGTGAAGGTATTCACAGTTGGACCAAATCAACCCCTCAGACATCTCAAGGGTGTGGAAACCTGGTTCCAACATCCTCCCATACTGCTTCGGGTGAGACCTCAATCCACGCTCCGTGGATTATTGCCGAAAGGGCCAGTAGTACAAGGATTTGTTTGGCTAATTAACTCTGAACCTTGGTCAGACCTCAACAAGCCAACACTTCATCTTGGACTTCTTGAGCGGACAATTTGTAGCAAAATGGCCCAGCTCATGGCAATGAAAGAACTTAACTTTCGACATGTCTTTCTTTTTACCTCCATGGCAAGAACCTAATTTGGAATGGTACGCCTTCCCTTTCCCTTTCCTTGCCTTACTTGCTAAGGCATGGTTTTCCTCATCATCAGTCTTTGATGAGGAATCATCTCTGGTGTTCCTTCTGATCTCCTCCTGCATCAAATCCGACCACAATCATTCCCAATCTGGCAGCTTCTCCCTCCCATTGACAGAGTCCTGATAGTTATTCCAACTCTTGGGAAGGCCTAGGAGATCTAGGCTCACCATATCATCCTCGGAAATGGTTATTCCAAGACTTCCAAGCTCATCACAACAGTGAGTGAACTTGGTCAAGTATTTTGGAATGGTCTCACCTTTCTCCATCTTGATGTTTAAAATTTTTTGTTTCAGTGCCAACTTCCTATGATCATTGTTGTTCTGGAATAGGTCCGTCAATGCTTTCCACATGGCATACGGAGTTTCCTTCCCATGTAAACTCGAGATAATGTGATCTCAAACTCCCTTAAGGATTATCTATCTGGCCTTCGCCGCACACTTCTTCCATTCATACAAATTTTGTGCATTTGATGTTGCTAGCTTAGGAATGTCTTGATCAAAAAATTCCTTGAGGCCATTATCCTCCAGTACAACCTCCATCCTATCCTTCCAGGATATATAATTCGAGTTTCTGTCTAAGGCATACTCGAGCCTCAAACCATAGATATCCATTTGTCGATCCTAAAGTATGTATTGCAAATTCGAATTTCACCTGTAACCCAAAACTCAAAACTTCAAAATATCCTCTAGTATATTGTCGTCAACTCTGATACCATGTATATTTTCCTGTATATTCACAGCTCATGTAATGTACTAAAACAGAAGACAAGAATCTACTCTACTCTTTAAATAACATAAACCAATAGATCGATGCAAACAATAATCGATAAGAGGAAGATAATCAAAGTCCCATAACACAATTATTTCTCTGGGGAAAGCCACTGCTCAAAACCCCGACTATCTATTGCATTAATCAGAAATCTAAGTGATAATACAAGGCATGTTCTCACAAGAATAGTTCTTGCACAAGTATTTTCAACTCTCTACCTCACAAGCTCACACTGACCAACACTTATCCAATTTCCACTGCCTATTGAGCCCCTATTTCCTTGTGCAATTCCTGAGAGGAATGGCCCATATTTAATTCAGAATTCCTTCTTCCATAACTGTGCAATCCAAAACTAGGTCCTCTTTTGATTGCATGCATGATTTGTACAACTCGGATCATTCTACAACTGATAATACACTCTCCTTGCACACTAGTCTTAACTGGGTCTTTCTCTAAACTGGCATGCATAATTTTCTCATGAGGGAAAATTCAATTAGCTAGAGTAACACTGAGGATGCACTAGTGCACCAACTCACTACTAGACCTCTACTAGTTCCACAAACAGTTAGAACTAGTTTAACTGACCATAACTCAGTCAAATTGAGTTATCTAGTTACAACTCAAATAAACTCATCCTAGACCCATAAAATTTAGGGGGAACATATACATGACTACAGAAAGACTTCCTACTCGAAATTCCTAAGCTAATTAAGTTAATTAAACTTAATTAACTATTTACAAGTTGTTATGAGAACAGATTTCAATTTTAATTCACAGTTTAATTCAAAGACAAATTAAACTGGAATTTATTGTGTCCATTTCTCAACATGTTTCGGACCTCTGACATTCCTCCCAGTCACAGACCTTGTAGTTCATAAAATCTCAACTGTGAGTCACCACTGAGTTAGGGCCACAACTCCATGGCCACCACAACCATAAACCAGAGCCACCAAGGCTCGCACAGTAGGATGCATCCTCTATGGCATGATTAATAGAATAACCATGCCTCAATCAGTTACAAAGTCCAAACCCGAGACTCACTGACTAGTTAGCCTGTTCTAGAACTCAAGCACAAGTTTGACTAGTTGGTTGCGTAAATTCAAGTTTTCTAGAAATCCAGTCAGTTTCATAGTTGAATCCTAGGACCTACTACCACACAATCTAGCAGGGACCTAAGGAAGGGAAAGCCTAAGGGAACACTACTAGGTGACAATAATGGGACAATCACCCACTATCATCTCAATAAGAGTCCCCTGTTATTTACATATTGTCATTGATATGATGGCTCCTAGTAGGAAGGGAATAACTTAGAATGGATAGATCAATGATTTAGGTATGTCGTGATTCCACAAATCCCCGTCAAATAGATACAAAACAATGGCTCAATGCTTCAAGGAAGCTAAACACTCTCCAAGAAAGGCCTAGGAGGAGATCAAGACTTAGGGTTTGATATTTGAAATGATAACATGTATTCCTAAGATCAAGGCTCCAAGTGATAGGGTATGACCTCTCAAATAAGTTTTATGCTATGCTTTGATACTTCTAAGAGGATCTTTTCTTCCTTTGAGAGACCTAAAAAAGGCTTGTTCTAGGCCTAGGGTTTTAGGGATAATCGCGAGAAGAAATACTTCCAAGGTACTCACTATGTCAAGGCAAGGGAGGAGAAAGGGTTTCTTATGATTTATTCCAACAAATACTATGCTCATACAACACTCAAGAAAGTCCCTTAGTCTAGGAGAAACAAGCAAGGGTTTCCCTTCTAGGCACAATATTTTATGGATGTGGAACCATGAAAAAATTACCAAGCTTGGAGATCCTCTAGGAAATACCCTAAGGAAGAGTCTTGTCCTCACGGAATCCAAAATTTCACTCTATAAAGGAATTCGCTTGATGCCCTAGCCTAGCCATCCTAGAAAAAGGGGCCAAAAAATTTAGGAGGAGAAATATGGAGAAGAGAGGAGTTGATCACCAAATTTCTTGGACTAGTACCTAGTCCTTTGGGCTATGGAGTCCTAGTTGCTTTTAAATTGGACAAAATTTTCCTTAAGGAGGCTAAAGTTTGATGCCCTAGCAATCAACCTTTAACATTTACCCACTAAAGATTTATGGAATTTTATGGAAGAAAGAAAAAGCTTCATTAACTAGGAACATTCATCATTTGCCATACAATGAGTAACATATGCAAATTCCAACCAAATAGCTTTCCAAAAATGATTTTCAATAATTAGGGCACAATAGCATTAACTTAATGTCACCAATTACATACATTAGACATTATTTAAATAATAAGAACTTACAAGATGACAAAATGGTATATCCATCCACAAATCATGAGATCACACCGAAGAGGATAAAAAAATTTAGCTCCAAATGTCAAAATGAATCAAAGAATCGCCAATAGCATCTAAAGAAAAAGTGTGAGTTCTTTTACAAGAGAAGAATCCAAGTGATGATGATGATCTCTCACAAATGAGAGTGAGTTCTATTTATATGAACCTCACTAAGTCGAATTAGCCTAATTAACCCCCAAAACATTAAAATAATGGGCAAGAAACAAGCCTTGGTCACAAGCCGACCAAGTAGCTTTCACAAATTTTAAATTAGCCATCGAAATGCTAGTTGAATTGATGATGTCATATTGATGTAGGGCCATTGGAGGGCCGCGTTGAATCCTCTTTGTGCCAAAATGTAAGAGAGGACTCCATAAATATTGAACAAGTTGATGGCCCCTTGGTCTCCATGCAAGTCATCATGTGGGGCCCCAAATTGGGTTTGGGGCACAAGAACTAGTCTCATGGGTCTCTTGTTGATAGAAAATCTTGTGTTTCTCCAACAATGAGGGTTCTGATGATTGTGCTTACCTCCCATGTCTCAAGGATGATACAAACCTCCTCTAGGCCTTGGATCAATTACCATAATATGCTAAGTAGGCTAGGGCACATTGGTCCAAGTACATCATCTTGTGAAAAATATGGGGCAATGAATATAATGCTTAGGGTGCAATGATGGTTCCAATGGCATGAAATGATGGTCTAAAACATGATGGAATCCCATGGCTCTCAACACTTCCCTTGGGGGTGTCATTATGATCCTTTGGTGGGCTTGAGCCCTGATTAAGTTTCCCAACCCATGATGAAACCACATGTCAATTACATATAAGATCCATTGTGCTTCCTCACCATCAAGAACAATAATTCATTAGTGCATCTAAGTGAAAAAAATCTTGTTAATCAATCGAACATTCAGATTTCATAGTGGGCTTCCCTTCTAAATTTGGAGCTTTAAGCTCATAATAATGTTACCTTCCTAGGTAGGAGTGGTCAATAAACAATCCTATTAGGTGTTCCCAACCCCTAAGGGCAAATACATGTCCCTAGAACATCCTTCAATTGATAGGTGCCATGTGAATGATGATGAATGGATGGGGACAAGGGGGTCTCAAGGAAAAATTCCATAGGTTCAAGGATGGTAATGATGAGTGATGTCCACATATTTGGGTGTATAAATGTAGGAGAGGGAGAAATCAGGGATACATGACTTACCCTGAACTTTGTTTTTTCCACCCTTCTTCATTAGCTTTTTTCCTTTTCTTGATTTATGTTTGTATGACTGCTCATCACTCAAGGAGATGAGAGCATCTTATGTATGATGTAAGCAATTATTACCCCCTTAAGGAGGGGCATTTCATCACCCACTAGGAACCCCCTTAAGGAACCAAGGTGATGGCCATAATGATAAGGGGTAGAGCTCATGTTTGACTTTTTCCCATGTTCTATTTTAATGTCTCGACCATCTATTTTAGTGTGACTCCATTACTCCCCATCAAATGGGTTTAGGAGGTTCAAAATAATTTTATCAGATTAAAGAACTCATTTGAGAAATTGGTCAAAGCATGACTAAGACATTACCTTTGCATTTTTAAA
Organism: Pinus tabuliformis; assembly: GCA_031772625.1. NCBI lineage: Eukaryota > Viridiplantae > Streptophyta > Pinopsida > Pinales > Pinaceae > Pinus > Pinus tabuliformis. The sequence continues at coordinate 1,532,605,169 of CM062819.1, forward strand.
GTTATTAATCATTCACACAAAAGACACATGGAAATGTCCTATTGGTGTGGTTTATAAAGGTCCATCTTTGAGGGGCCCTTTATAACTCATGATGATTTGGGTTGTCATACAATTCGGAGATTGACAATTAGGGTCGAATCTTGGGATAACTCGCACATCATGTTACAATAGAGCAAAGGCTAGAGGAGTAAGGAACACGACACTCCCATTTATATGAGTTTCAAATCTACACATCATGAAATAGGGGTTCTTTTAACCCACATAGATATTGATCCCCTTTTGATCTTAAGATAATTGAAGGGGAAATGAATTTGGGGATTTTTTCATGAGAGAGTGAAGACCTCTAAGGGTTAAAATGAAGGTAAATCTAGAGTGTCAATTTATCTAAGATCAATATAAGGGAGTAGAGCATGAGACCTTGACTTAACCATTTTTAGTCATGTCAAAGGTGACACATGGAACCTCTTTATTGGTGTAGGATATAAAGTTTCACATTAGCATGGAGGGGATATTATGACTCACAAATTTCATTCATTGATGAAATACTTATGATCCACAATTGGGAAGGCACCTATTGTGATGATGATTGAGACTTCTTTGTTTTTTTTTAAATTGAAGCAGTGTATTTGTATTAATAAAAGAGAGTGTGAGATTACAAAGAGGATGGAATGAGGATGAAGGATCGGAGATGTAAGCTTCTCCATGAATACTTAAACTGGATAACCTTGGCCCTTATTTCAGTCAATACCAAAATGCTATATCTATATGCAAAAAATTTCCAAAACGCGCCTAAGTACAAAAAACATTTGAAATACATGCACATGTCAATTAACAAGATCTATCCTGATTTTTCCCCTATTCTAGTCCATGTGTTGAGTTCGACTTTTAATGGGATTTGTTGTGAGAAAGATTGAATGTTGAGGTGAGAGTTCAAACATAAATACCCCACCCACCTTTTGCATGCTTGGTTGGCTAAGCTATCGACCTCTTTATTAAATCTTCTTAAAACACGAAATAATAAGTTTGATTGAAATCTGGTCACCAATTTATGAATTCAAGATAGAAAAACAATCAATCGCGCATCATTGGTCCTGCAATCCATGACCAAAGCCCTTATAATATTTCGTGAATCCTCAATTGCAGTGATCTATGCAATTCCCTTACTTTGAGCAATCTTTAAGCCTTGAAACAAGGCATAACCTTCTAACTTATTGTTAGTTAGGTTGGAAAGATTTTATTCATACCTATCCTCCTTTTGTCCACCAGGATAAACAAAAAACAAAAAAACAAAAAATGACCCCCCTTTAGCACCTACCACCCTAAGATTTCCTTTGGAGGCTCCATTGAAAAGCAAGGGAAAATTATTTCTTGTCACCTGCCAACAATTGAACTCTTCTTATGTCATTCACAGTATCCAGTTTCTCCATACTGGCTTCATGACTCTCGAGAAAGTTGATTCTTGGAGACTCATTCACACTCTACTCATCCAATCTCTCTTCTTCGGTCTCAACATTTAATATTTTTCATTTTTGTTTGAGTGGGAGTTGATAGCCTCAACTAATAGACTAAGAGCCCCTTTTTTTGTAAATTAAAATATTTATATTACTTCAGGAAATCAAAGTACATCATAAGCATTATGACAGCAAGAGGGAGGAAGAGTGTCTCAACCACTGTCGCCAAATAACAACTTCCACTAAAAACTGATCCCATACATATATCCCTTGTCCCACCATAGACATGGATAACATTTTTTACATTAACAAATTAAACAAAATCGTAGGGAAAATCTGAGAGCCAAGCCTCCAGGCCTGGCACTGTCAGCACAAAAAGAACATGGATATTCAGCTCAGGCATTGCACTAGGAGGGATAACGTTCCATGCGAGATGAAAATTGAGAGCCAACAAAAAGAATAACTTTCCTTCACCTAAAACCTTGCACCAACCACTATACTTTGTTAATTCACCACTTTAAAGACAGAAACCAGCCTCCACGACTAAGACTTTAGAGCACATACAAACATTTGAGACCCACAGTCGTAAACCCTTTAATTCGCCATAATCGGTGAACAAGAAGATTGCCCCAAAACTCATTACACCTAGTAGGGAAGACTCGGAGATAACCCACCGCCTTTTGCATGTGCTAATCATTCTCTAAAGAAGGGATGTTAGCCAAAGCTCGTGCACTGGAACCTGGGGGATCCAATTTCCCCCCTCCTTCAGAATCACAAGGTATGTGGCTTTCCACATGCATTATGTTCGTCACTATATTATTCATGCAGAGCCTCAAGTTTTTCAGCATTCATTTCACATCTTCAATAGAGGCAAAAATATTATATTTCTCTACCTACTTATCTCTTAACACCAACCCAAACAACATTTTCATCTTTTGGTGGAGTGCCATTGAATTCAGGTATTGCTTACACCTTCCCTTAGTATTTCCAGGGTCTGGAACCCATCTTGACATGTCTTATAATAATTTAGAGTCTGAGAGATATTGCCTCTTTGCACCTACTTTAATCTCCAACTCACAAATCTCTTGACTTGTCTCAGGGGGAATGGAATTAAAATAGGATTCCATAAAGTCATGAGCAAACAAATTGGCACCAGGTTGCTTGGTTGGGCTCTAGCTCCTCCTCCCCTATTGCTTCTCCCTCTCTGCCTGGGCGATATCGTAGAAATACAATAGAGTTCTTTTGCTTCCCTGAAAGGGTTACTTCTACCTACAAAGGGAGAAAGCCACTGACTCAAATTAACCTTGTTAAGACCCGACTACCACCAAATAACGTCATCATAAAATCACCAGCTACATCAATTGACTTTCGACGCAAACTCACCAAGCAAGGAGATGGACAAATCCTTCTTAACCAAAGACTCGTCCCCCTTTACCATTGAGCACACTAGAAGAAACCTTAGGACCCTGACACTAAAGTACTTAAAACCCCGACGAGCAATAAGCAGACCCCACCCACAACACAAGGTGCTCTTTACAACTAGAGGCACCCACACCACCTTAAGACTCAAAACCCCACCACTAAATTTTCAAATAGGACTTAGACTCAACCTCCAAGACTTCATCATAGTTACAAAGCCTCTATAGACCCCAAATCTCATAATACAAAACAAATTCAAAATTTGTGACACTAAACCTCGAATTCTCAATTCTTCACAAGTACTACACTGACCAAACTGAATTAAACAAGACAATACTAGAAGGATTGTGTTTGGTAATTTAATTGATGTTAAATTACTACATAAATTATCAACCAGGGATAATATACTGATGAAATGTATGTGCATTGTTTGTGCTAGGAATCCTTGCTATTCAAGCAATTCCTAGATTAAATTGAGATATCTTTACGCACATATGCTACTTAAAATTTATTAAAAACCACTATCACTCTTGCATAAAGTAAAGATGTCACACTTAACAAAAATGAAACTAAGTTTATCACACTTGATTAAAATAAATATCACACTTTGCTTGAAAGAAACATCACACTTGCTTGAAAAAAATAGAAATTTATTAAAAACCACTATCACTCTTGCATAAAGTAAAGATGTCACACTTAACAAAAATTAAACTAAGTTTATCACACTTGATTAAAATAAATATCATACTTTGCTTGAAAGAAACATCACACTTGCTTGAAAAAAATAGTATACTAGAATTATCACTTGCTCAAAAGAAAGATCACACTTGCAGAAATAAATATCACACTTGCTTAATGAAATTAAATCTAAATCACTCTGAAAGAAAAAGAGAAATTAACTCTATAATCACACTAATTGGAAATTGAAATCTTCTTCACTCAAATGTAATTTTTACTCAGATGTAACTCAAATTATACTCCAAATCCTAAATCAATCCACACTTTGTCATACTACTGTTCATGTGCATAAGAGATCTCGGCTTCACTCGTTCATCCTACAGGAAAATGATTAAATAAATCCTGCTTTGAACTCAATCCTAAACATTCATTCAAAATCGAAATTGGAAAGTTAGATGAACAAATTAAACACTACATAAAATGCAGAATTGAAATGTTAATTGAAAACAATAAAACCTTACAACTCTAGGGGGGCCTCTTGCGAGATTTATGTAACAACACGACTTCTTCAAATTATTATATACGCATTGAGATAACGCACAACAAGGGTATCAAACAAAACAGAGTTTTTATAACTGTAAACAGATTTTTCTAAACAATATGCAAGACTGTATTTATCATGTCGAGAGGTAGATTTATAACCTCTACCCATAACTGTTTTAGAGATTTATGAGCCTATCCTACGCGACAGAGACTAAAAATAACATAATAAGATAATATCTCATGATTTTCTATCGAAGAAGCAAATCATGAAGCTAAATATATGCTTCCATTAATTTTTTCACTCACTTGGTTCGCCTTCGGCTCCTTCTTCACTGGTTGACTTCCACATTGACTAGGCTTATGCGGTGTTCTTATCATTGATCCAGATCACGAAAAAAGGTAAATATCGTTATGTCAGCTATTAGCCACCTGCCCATATGTCTTGTTCCTCGACTAGAGTTTTGGAACCCATCAAACCTAAAATATGTTGCAGAATCAGTCATTAGCTGCAGAATTAGTTCAATTTAGTAGCTTATGCAAATGTTGAGTTCAATAATAAAGAAAAATCAAACTTATGAAACAAAATATGTTTAAGTACATGTTATTTCCATGAACCTTGTAGACCGATGCTCAATTAGAGTTATTAGAGTCAAAAAGAAGGAGGATGGAGTGTAAGAAGGTGGTCAAAAAGAGACAATTTTGGGCTTCAACAGATTGCATAGGGCTTACCACTTCTAATTACAAAGAATAAAATTCCATAGAGTGTCATCGAATCCTCTCCAAGATGCGGTCAAACCAGGAAACTATCACAAAGCGACCAAAATATGGGTGCACAAAGCTCCAGACCTCCCTTATGAGTCAAAAACTTACCTCCAACAAGGTTTATCGAATGATGATTCCATAAGAGCCAAGGAATCACCCTCTTAACTAGAGAATCACCACCATTTCTCACTACACGGCTATTGCAACAAAACAAAAAGGGACTTCAGGCTCCCTCACCCCATCTCACACAAATACCTTCCACCTCTTTACCCATCCATACATAACCTTGTTTCAAACTAGAGGGTTTCATGCTCCTACATGTGAGACATCAAGTACATACGCCTTCCATCAATGCATAATTAAAACAACGAGGGTGGTGGGCATAAAGTCCATACCCCTCACCTCCATTCATAACACCTCCACTAGGAAAGACTAAGAGCCTTGTCAGAAACCACCTTCGGATTGATTTTATTCTCTTTGAAAATTGCATGGTTTCTTGCGAGCCAAGTCTCCTAACACACAAATTTCAGGATAGAAATAAAAGCTTGTTTGAGAATGGCCTTGCCTTTGAAGGAGCCCTGGTAATGAATATGCCAATTCTTTAATACGACCTCCCTATTATTGGCGAAGCTAATTTTGTGTTTGAAATCTATGATCAAGCATTGTTAAACTTTTGTTATGAATGGGTAGCTCTAGAAAAGATCTAGAATATATTTCAATTGATTAGTGCACAAAACACACCATAAAGTTCCCTTTATGCCACGTTTGTGCATATTTTTAGCTTTCAAGATTTTATTGTGTAAAAGCATCCAATTAAAGGCATTGACTTTGGGTATCTCGTCCTTCTTCCACACCCATCTCCAAATTCTTGGAGCAAGGGGAGCTTTCATTGGCTAACTAACAAATCATATCCTTCTTTTACCGAATAGCCAATACGACCCATCCTCAACTATCTTTTGATTTGATCGATTTGGGTGCAAAACCACTCAAGATTTGAAATAATATTGGAACCAAATCGCTTAGACGTTTTGGAGGGAAACCTATGTCCCAATTAATCCAATTTTCATTTGCATTCCAAACTGAGATGTCCTTCAAACAAGATTACCCTATGAAGACAACCAATTCAATAAAGGGGAGCATTTAAGTATGTCGATTAAAGGTGGCTTATTCATGATTCCAGCTTCCTCTATTGAGATATTTTTTTACGGAGCCTGGTAGCAATGTTAGCTTAGAAACAATGTGTGGGCTTTCTACGACAATTAGTTTCCATATTGGTGAACCATTACAAGAAGGAAAGGGGGCATCCAAGCATTTCAACCTCGATCTCCCCAAGTATTTCCTTACAATAACTTGCTTCCACCAATCAAATCTTCTAGAAACAAGTTTCCATACCATTTTCTCTCTCATCACCAGATTTACCACGCATGGGTCTCTTATGCCCAACCCCCCCGTATAGAGTGGGGTTGTAAACATTTTTCAATTAACTAAATGAAACTTTTTGGCATTGGATCTACCTCCTTGCCACAAGAATTTTCTTAATTGTTTTGCAATCTCGTTATGAATACTTACAAGGGCCAACAAAGAAGAGCATTGATATAAAGGAAGAGCTGATAGAACATATTTTAAAATATTATTCTGCCAACTAGATTTAGCCAAGAGGTACCCCATTGGTTCTTTTTTTTTCTTTATTGTTTGCAGGATTGGTTGCCACACAAGGTTCATGTTGCCAAAAGACATACAAGGATTCCTAAGTATGAAAGGGATCGTCATTGTGATGATGACTTAGACTTACACTAAAGGAGTGGACTCAACATTCAATTAGAGGTGGCCACACAATAGAACAAAAATGTACATTACAACCTAAATACCACACACATGTTTATTATTGTGGGAAAAGAAATTAAAGAGCAATGGGAAAGCTAGCTAGACTAGCAAATCCATTGCACGATGGATTTTACACGTGAGTCTTAGCGAAGCACATAGAGGAAAAATATCATATATGCCAACAACAATATTATACTAGTTCGAATACACAATAATGAACAAGGCCCATTCTCTTTGCAAAAGTTGAGTTTCCTCTTGGGGACATAATGAAAGAAATCTAAGAGGAAGCTATGATAGGAATAAGCATGTAAAGTGCTAAGATATATATATATATATATATATATATATATATATATATATATATATATATATATATACTGGAAGAGTGATCATCATCGACAACTAAATCCATTACTTTATACAAGATTAACAAACAATAATTTTCATGAATTTTTTATCTTATATAATATGCATTGCATTTAGAAAAATGATATGTCATATAATATAATGGTAATAAATTAAAATAAAATAAAAATTAAACTTTATAATACAATTTAGGAAAACAAATATTAAAAAGAAACTATAATAATAATAAATATATAAAATAGAAAAATAAACTAGCATAACTCTATTTTAATTTTTTTTTAATTATTTAAAATTTATTCCTTAATTACTAAGCCATAGGGAAGATAATGAAATAAATCTAAGAAGAAGCCATAAAAGTAACAAACATGTAAAGTGAGACTTGAAGAGTAATTAACATGGACAATTAAATCCATTACTGTTTTTTTAATTAAATCCATTACTTTATACAAGACCAACATACATGGATTTTCACAAATAAGTTGTATCTTATATAATATGCATTGCATTTAGAGAAATGATATATCATATAATATAATGATAATTAACTAAAATAAAATAAAATTTAGACTTTATAATATAATTTAAGAAGAAAACATTAAAAAGCAATCATAATAATAATAAATATATAAAATAAGAAAATAAACTTACACAACTCTATTGATATCATAAGTTTATAAGCATTTTGTTTTTTTGTTTTTCACACTAAGGCATCCACACAGAGATGAACTACCACAAAAATAGTCTTTTTTCTAAACAAAGTTGGTTGTCTTGTATTCATTCCAAAAAAGAATGCTAAGAGCCTTGATACAAGGCTTCTTGCCGATTAAGAAAGGAATCGAGAACTAGGTCCCTTTGTCTATATTTTTCTACTTTTGTGTAAGACGGGCTAAATCCTAGGAATCCTACAACACTTACTTTGTAAACTCTCATAAATTGTTGCAACAAGTAAATACATTTACATTTCATCAATCACTCTAATGAAAGACAAGACTACAAAAGACAAGATAACCATTTTGATTGAGAGCAAGGCCCTTTGGTGACTTCTGCTGAGTTGAATCTTTTTATTCTTGTTGTTCTTGGTTGATGGATATCTCTTCATTCTGAGGATGCATGTTGTTGCAATTATTGGAGCCAAAGTTCTCTGCAAATTTCTTTTCAATCATTTCACGCAGTGAATATAAGGCTTGCTCGATGTGGGAGCAACGCTGGAAAATCTTGTTGAGTGATTCTTTGAGGGAGGCTGATTGGTAGTTTAGGAAACCCAACTCTAATGAGCATCTTTCATTCCATTGTTTCTGCAATGCTTTGACTTGATCCAATTCTAATTTTGGAGATTTACAATGAGGACAATTTGGGTTCAATGCCATAGATTGGGGGCTTTGAGAATGGGCAGAGGTGAAGGGAAGGAATAGATCACCATGAGATGAAGGGGATGCGCAGTGGAGAGAAAAAGGGATAGCATTTTGAGGAGTGGGAGAAGCAACATTGTTCTCAGCAATTCGTTGTGAAGAGGTGAAAAGAATGAATATATCACCATAGGATAGAGGAGATGCGCAATGGAGGGAGGAAGGAATAGCGTTGGGAGGAGAGGGAGAAGCAAAATTGAACTTAGCAATTTGCTATGAGGATATGCGCAATAGAGGGAGGGAGGAATAATGTTAGGAGGAGAGGGAGAAGTAACACTACACTTTGTATTTTTTTGTGAATTGAGGGGATGTTATGGAGTCTATTTTAAGAGTTCTGAGCGTGAGAGGAGAGGGTCTAAAAAACGTGATTTATGAGGGTGATCATAAGAATCATTGCTCTGTAAATGATTTGTTGAATAGGGAATATTACTTAGATGTGTTGATCCGCATGGGGATAGGCAATTTGTCCTTTGGAGATTTGTTGATGATCTATGAAGTGATTTCTATTGTCGTTTTGGGGGAGTCGATTTGGAATGACCACTTCTACTGACCTTTCTTGCATGTGATCTGATAACATTTCATGGAATATGATTGACAAGGATCTCTTCGTTGATCCTAACTTATCCTTAGGGTCTACGACAGAACTTGTTTTCCAAATTGTCAACCTTATCATTGTTTTCTCTAAGGACGTGGAAGAATGAGGCCTCTCTAAGATGCTTCATCTCTTGTTGAATTTGAATCACAATTTGCCAGTGGTTTGCATTAGTAGGGATCATTCTCTTGACCATATGTTGAATGAGAATGTTTGAGTCCCCAATTACTATTGGATTTTTTTAGTTGACCTCACTGTTGAGCCTTGAAAATGTCATTCATTTCCATTACACTTTCACTATTATGTCCATTTTATCACCTCCACTTCACTACTATGTCACCACATTCATCCCACTTTCATTATCATTGGGCCACATTTATGTTTTTCCAATCTTTATTAATTCTAAGCCTTTTAAGTGAATTTGTGGTTAAAAATTAGAAAATAACGTGCATATGCTTATACCTAACAAATGGGTTGAGGTTGTTGACATGTGTAGGTTGAAAGGAGACTTCTAGAAGACCCTTATGTGGCACTCTAAGGCCAAATTCGAATTTGGTTGGAAAGAATCATGGGATCATGAGGATATGTGTCACATCTCCTAATTGTATTGTAACTCTAAGAAGACATGTGTCTTATCAGTTCCTATTTTGATTAGGACTCTAGAGGTAGAGGGAGAGATTCATGGACTATCATTAATGAGATGGCTCTCATCTTTTTGTATAAATAGGAGATCTCTCTCCTTCATTTGTTAGTCTTTAGTCCCTAGTTCTTAAGTTTGTAGTTCTTTCTTGATGGCTTTTGAAAGCTTTGGAGAACTTTGTTGTACTTTGTGCTTTTGAAGAATTTGAATAAAGCTTTGATGTTCTCAACATGGAAGGAGATGTGAAGTAGATGTCATGGAGCATATTAGAATGTAAGGTAGAGTAGATTTCATTTTGTAAATAATGTAAGGTAGAGTAGATTTCATTTTGTAAATATTGCTTTCAAGTTTGATAGATTAGATTTTTCATTCATGCAATTTTAATTCATGCAAGTGTGTTCAATTTTGCTTTGATTTCATTATGTTATTTGATTGCTTTCAAGTTTGATAGATTAGATTTTTCATTCATGCAATTTTAATTCATGCAAGTGTGTTCAACCGGTTGATTGTAGATTAGTGATGCACATAGCCTTTTAATGACTAATGACATGATAGAATCATCTTGTCCTTCTGCTGAAGCAACAAGGATACTGGGTCTCATAGTCACTAGCTCATTGTTTGGTTGTTGCATTCTAGGTTGATTGTAGGTTAATAATGCACATAGCTTTTTAATGACTAATGACATGACAGAATCATCTTGTCCTTCTGCTGATTTTTTTTTTTTTTGAGTTCTAATTCCAGCATTGTTATTTCTTTCAGTTTTGTTTTGCTCATTTACTTTCATGCAATTTAGATATCATATTGCTTAACTTGTTCATGATTGCTTCCTATAAGGTAGATTGAGCTGAAGGGTAAAGGATTAGAAGAGTTGAAGTAGTGTGATTAGTTTCCTTTATGCAATTTAGATATCATATTGCTTAACTTGTTCATGATTGCTTCCCATAAGGTAGATTGAGCTGAAGGGTAAAGGATCAGAAGAGTTGAAGTAGTGTGAATTAGTTGCTTTGCTTTCAGTCTTTGAGTTGCTTTAAGTTCAGTTTTTACTTTCTTCAGTTTTCTTTTTATACAGCAGTAAGGATACTGGGTCTCATAGTCACTAGCTCATTGATTGGTTATTGCATTTTATTTTGATTGAAGTAGCTGCATATTTACACTTTTGTTTAAGTACTAATTCCATCAATAACATGTTTTAAGATCTTTTGAAGTGCTAAGTTTTGGAAGTTACCATTAGGGACATAGGCCTTGTCTTGAAATCTCTATCCATACTTGTCCTTTAAAAGTATTCTTAAGACCTTAGAATAGGATTTCCATTTGCATTAGACACTTTAGGAAACCAACAAGAACAAAACCCCAAAAACAACATAAACTATAAAACAACAAAGTAAGAGAAAGGTTAACTAAGCACATATGGTGCACCACACTTCATCAATTTACGATACCCGGATTGATAATTTATGTAGAGCAATTTAAGACGTTAAATTGACTAGACACTCACCAAGGATCTGTGCGCCCAAAAGGAAACCGTAACCTTCTACCTTGTTATTTGTTTTGTTTCCCAAACCGCATTCGTAGGACATTTTTTATGTTCCTTCATGATCGAGGATTAATCCTCCTACTCCAACTCGTCCGGGATTAAATTTGGATGCCTCGTCAAAGAAAATTCAGGACCAATTATGTGTTTTTAGTCAGTCCCTGAATTCCTTATCTTTCAGTCTCACCTTCCAATTGACTATGCTAAGTTTATTTCTCAAAGGGAAGCAAATGTTGTGGAGTATTATGTTAAGAACGAAACTAAACCATAGTCTTTATTCAATTTACAAGGATTGAATGTCAATTTTACAGTTTCCTTTTGAGAAGATGATTTATGTGGAGTGACTCCAAATCTTAGCCATTATTTTCTTACTTCTGGATTTTTATTTTGGAAATATGTTTATTTATGAAAATATGTTTGTTACTAGCATAGTAATGTTGGGAAACTAGTCCAAAATCGCTTAAGAAAATTTATGTTTTTGAAAGAATGAGGATAACTATATTTCTATTTGACAAATAATTCATATATGTTGAGCTCGAAATTTACCTGACCTTGAAGAGGATTGCCAACAATTTTTTGAGAATTCACATGAGATAAATAGGTGTTGAATGGTTTCCTTAGCTCTCTAACACATAGGACATATTGAAGGGCCCTAGATTCCTCTTTTTTCTAATATTATCAACTGTAAGGATCTTCCCCCTAAGAAATGTCCATCTGAAAACTTTGATTTTTGGCAAACTTTCAGTTTTCCACACAATTTTCTAGAGAGGCCAATTAGACTGTTGCACCTGTTCTCCTTGTAGCGTTTCATACCCTCTTTTAACTGTATAGTCCATTCTTGTTGGGTTCCATTTAAAGTTGTCTTGTTTCTTGTAGTAGATAGGTGTTTCTCCCTTGAGATGATGGAGGAATAGATTCCATTGTTGAAGTAGTTCCAGTGGAATTGCAGGTGTTTTCCATGCTTCCCATGAGTTATCTTGCTGGTTCCAAACTGACATTCGATCCAAATTTATAATACCTTTTCCTTATAGCCAATTCCTAAGATGTTGGAGATCTAGAATGGATGTGAGTTTGGGATTTCCCATTATGCTATCATCCCAAAGGTTAATTTCTTGCCCTCCCCCTGAAATTCTGGAAGTGTGGGCTTGTATGAGAGGCAAGATTTTTTTGCACAAGTTCCAAATTTGCGAACAAGACCCTCTAGGTACCTAGATGTTAAGGAGTTGGTGTCAGGGATAATTAAGGTATTTGTGTTCTAATACTTTCTTCCACCATGTTGATTCTCCTGTTGTTAACCTCTAAATGATTTTTCCTACCAAAGCTAAATTCATCAATCCTGGTTTTCGGATCGCTATCCCTCCTTTGTCATAAGGTGTTATTACTTTTTTCCAACTTATTAAACTGAACTTTTTTGTTTATGTTCTTCCTCCCTTCCACGGTAACTTCCTTATGATTAACTCTATTTGATTTTGAATCCCTATGAGAGCCTGCACAACTATATATTGGTTTAAGGAGAGGGCTGATAGAACTGATTTAATTAAAATTATCTTGCCTACCAGATTGAGCCACTGCATTCCCCATTGTTGAAATCTTCTCTTCATTTTGTCTATAATATTTTTCCAAACCTCTGATTTCATTGGACATTTTGATATTGGCATTCCCAAATATGTAAAATGAGTCCAGTCCATTTTGTAAGGGATTCCAAAAATTTGATATATGCGTCGGAGTATTCTGGGAGGAGTATTCCAGCCATATATGTTTCTTTTTAACTTGTTAAGTAGTCCTCCCAAGGCTTCCAGAAATCGATCCATAATGGATTTGAACCTTCTAGCAACAATACAAGAAGCACCTCTTACAAATAAAGTGTCATTGAAAAATTGGGAGTGATTCATGCTTTTAATTCCTCTACTATACTGAATTCTAGTAAGGAGTTTGCTTTGCCTATCTTTCTCAAGTTTCTTATTGAGAGATTCAACCATTATAATGTAAAGGAATTGAGAGATAGGACAACCTTTCCTAATTCCCTTAGATCTTTCGAAGAAGTTCCCTAGCCTTCCATTGATTAAAGGGATTATCCAAGGCCTATGGATACAAGCTTTAATGAGGTCAATGAAGTCCCTAATGAAGCCTAATTTGTCCAGGACAACAAAAAGGAATGAGTGTTTAACCTTATAGAAACAATTTTCCATGTCTAACTTGAGGATGAATCCTTGATCTTCTTGGGATATGCTAGAGTGTATGGCTTGCTGGACAAAAAAGGATATTATCTACAATTTGTCGATTGGGAACAAAACCACCATGGTTTTCTGAGATAAAGTAAGGAAGGAGGGTTTTGAGACGATTAGCCAAGATCTTGGTTATGATTTTGTAAGGGGAATTACACAAAGAGATAGGTCAAAAATGATTAAAGGAGGTTGGTCTCATTTCTTTTGGAGTAAGAGCAAGAAAGGTAGATTTTGTGTTACCTCTGATTTTGTGCTTGCACTGAACCGTTCAAATCATCTTGAGAAGATATTTCTTGATGATCTACCAAAATGTGAGATAAAAGCCTATGGTGAATTCATCTAGGCCTAGTTCTTTTTCAAGGTGCATGTTCCATATCTCTCTTCATAACCCTTCTTCCTCCACTGGTTTTTTTTAACGCTACATTAGCCTCCTCTGAAACCAGTTTTGGGGTTGTTCTTAAAAAATCCTCAAAATTATTTGGCTCTGGCTCTATTGTTAGTAACCTTTTGAAATTTTGATGTGACTCCTAGTTGATCTCATGATGCCCTTCAATAGCTACATTTCCTTTTACACTTATCACTTCTATATGATTCTTTAGTCTTCGTACTTTAGTTTGATTGTGAAAAACGTTGTATTCCTATCGCCAACTTGTATCCATAAGCTTCGGGATTTGATCCTCCAAATTTCCTCTTGTTTCCTATTTCTTTAATATATCTCCCATTAGAGCTCTTTTTCTTTGGTTTTCAGTTCTTTAGTGTCTTCTTCATTTTCCAATTTTGCCTATACATGGTCCAATTCTCTGCGTAGCTCGATTTTCTTATGCTTTGGTTCCTTGTATTGCATTTTGGCCCATTCTTGAAGTGAAATTATGACCAAATTTAACTAGGATTCCCATATATACCCTACCGACCCATTGATTCTCGCTTTCCATGTGGACTGCACCAATAGCCTGGCCTCTTCTATGGTGGACCACTGAGGATTGTAGCAGAAGGGAAGAAGTCCCAAATTTGTGCTTTCACCAAAAGTCAACGTGATAGGTTTTTGATTTGAAGTTGTTGTTGAAAAAATAAATAATGAGACAATTTATGCTCCTATAATGAGACTTGCGTGAATTAAAAACAGACTAATCTTTCCTTTATATTCCCCAGACCCATTACTCTATTTCTGCATGTGAATTTGCTATTCTTTGGAGTAATATCCAATAGATTTTTTTCCTCTATTATATTTTCAAGTTTGTCTTTGCTAGGGTCGGGGAGGAAATAATCTCCTTGTTTTTCTCCAACATTCATTACCAAGTTGAAGTCTCCTGCAACTATGACACTTTGGTTGCCTTCTGCTACTAGCTGGTCTACTAAGGATTGCTAGCAAATTTACTTGTCTCTATAATGTACTGGTGCATACACGTTGAATATTGTAACGCTCTTCCCTGTATTTTTGTTTTTTAAATATGTTTTGATCTAATGATGATCTTTGTGACCTCCATTGAGTCCCGTAATTGTTTGATTACACATAATGCAGATTCCTCCTAATGAACCTCTTGCACTTATTGCTACACCTTCAAAAAAAAATATTCTTTGGATTACTAACACCATTTCTTACTCACTTAGCTTGGTCTCCTGGAGTAGAAAGATTTCTGGGATTTCTGATCTGATGAGATCTTTAACTGCGTTTGTTTTGGAGAAATGCCTGAGATTTCTGCAATTCCAGGAGACCAGGTTCATTATTTACTTTGTGATGAAGCACAAGGCCCTTACCTCTCCCTACCTGGGTTTCCATGTCCTTGATTCCTACTCCTCTATCTATGTATGTATCCATTGGTTTTTAGATTCCCATTGCCATATCCTTTTGTACTACTTCGTCTCGAATCTCCTTTTTTGATTTCCCTCGAGATTTATTGGGGTTCTCTAGAAGGGCTAACGTTTCTTTGGATTTAGTTTTTGGTTATGATCCCTGCATAGGATGTGGCTTTTCGGGTCAACCATGTGCAGGGAGACACAGAGAGGGGAAGGTGGAGGGTGCAGGGAGGAATATTAGGAGGAGGGAGATCAGGAGATGAGGGGAAGGACACAATGTTGTGTTGCTCTGGATCATCCTGCTGGATCTCACCATCTTCACGAGCTGCAAGGGGATCAAGATTAGGGGTTGAAAAGGGTGAGAAATGATTATTGAGGAGAGATTGAGGGGCTGCGGATTGCAAAGGGATAATGGGTTTAGAGGGGTGGACTTCAGATGGGATAGATCCTGATTGAGAAGGCCTTGCATGCTTAAATGATTTATTGGGGTTCCTGGGATTTTTGCATCTGACTATTTCCCATTGTTCTTCTTATGATTTTGTTGGTTCCTCTACTGCTCTTTTACAACATCTATTTTCAAAATGACCATATTCATGGCATACCTTGCATTTGAATGGGAGTTGTTCATAATCCATTTATTGAATGTGTGTCTAGTTATCTACCTTGATCTTCACTACCTCTAGTAGCCCCTTGCCCATATCAACTTCCAAGCATGTTCCAATGCATGCATGAAAATTTTCTATTGCCTCATTTTTGTCTATATATTTCCCAAATGCATTTATGATTTCTTTGACCAAATAATCTCCCCAAGAATGGAGAGGGAGGTGAGGAAGATGAACCCAGACAGGAACAACATTGGGTATGTCAAGTTTGAGATCGAACTCTGGCTTCAATCTTTTTAAGCACAAGCCTCTTGAATCCATAAAATATGACCCATTTTTGAAGATCAAGTCTCGAACTTCCTCGGATTCAAAGTAGAAGGTGAAGTAAACCCTACAACATAAACATATTGAGATTTGACCTTGAGATTTTGTTCATTGTTCAACCCATTTTTTGAATTGTTTTTAGAGAGGACCAGAGTCCAATGAATTGTCCTACCAACCCTCGCTCTGTCAGGGAGAGAGAAAATTTGTGAGGGATTGAATGGGGCAAATCGATTTTCAGAATTGCATCAAGTTTCTTCACAAATTTTGAGATGAAAGGCCACTCCCAAGGAGGCCCAAGGGAATTGATGAGGCTCATGAATGCCTAGGCAGCTGGATCAGGGGAGTGCACGTAAAAGGGAGGATGACCTCCCTCCAGAGCAACCTCTGGAGGGGCCATCAAGAGGGATCGATCAATGATTAGTGAAGGGGATGCTCAACGTGGGCAGAAGCGTAATGCAAAGATTTCAACTACCACAAAAATAATCTTAACAAAACTAATATTTACCATTGATTCAAAATTCTAAACTTATAGTTAATTATTCTCTAAAAGTATTTAATAAATAACTAATTCCAATTTTAAAATATTTATTTATCTTTACTTTATCTCTTTAAATAAAATATTTAATAATTTAATTTTTCACTTTAAAATATATATATATAGTTAATATAAAATTGTAAAATTAATATTTTATAAATAACCTTAAAAATTTATATCGTTTAACACATTTTTATTAAATTTAGAAAAAATCTTTAGATTCTAAATTTCTATGCATTTAGCAAAATGTTTTTAATTTAGGAAACTATGTTCAACAAAAATCAATTAATTAAAAAATGAAAAAACTGCACCCTCATGTTGAGGATATTCCGACGTGTACAGTTGTTTCTTATCGGTCATTTTCATTCTTTCAAGGATATTCCACATGTACAGTTGTTTGTTAGTGGTCATTTTCATTTTTCAAGGATACTCTGATGTGTACAGTTGTTTGTTATTGGTCATTTTCATTTTTTCAATTTAAAATTATTAATAATGTCATAACAACGTCTAACGTCTTATTAAAAAAAAAATCTTATTAAAAAATCTAACTAAACTATAATGTTACTCCCAGAAAGTCGATAAGGCGTGGACTGATTCGGTCGGGGTTTGAAAATAAAGTCAAAGCTTCCACTTATGTCAGAGAGTGGGCTATCGTAGCAGCTAAAGATTCCATTTCTGGCAAATGGTGGGCTAGCTATCATGGTTTAAAAAATAGAGCCCAGATGAATCAAACCATCCATTTCTGGGAGACAATTCATTTTTCCAGGAAATGGCATTTTTTCACTATGTGCATATGCAGGTTTGTTGTATGAATCACAATTTTCACAGGAACTTGTTTTTTGCACAAAAAATTGTTGTCTGAAGCACAATTTGCACAGGAGCTTGTTTTTTGAAATTGATTTACATGATACCTTTCCACGGGAGCTTGTTGTCTGAACCACAGGAGGAGTGTTGTCTGAAGTTGATTTACATGACACCTTATCAAATGGTAATTTAAGGTAATCTCCCAACTCTGTCCAGGAAAAAGCATACAACAATTGGAATTGGAAGATTGACGATTTTATTTGCAAATATGGTTGAATGGTTAGAGCGCAAAACTCAACATTTGGTAAATTACTTGGTTCGATTCCTGTTGGATGCACTTGGAAGGTTCAATTCCATGGCTTCTCATGGAATTTATACAGCTCGCCCTTCTTTCTTGATTTATGGTGTCTAATAGTCGATCTGCCTTGTCTCATCTGCGCCCATCCCCGTTGCTTGTTCTTCTTGAATTCAATCTATCTCATTTGTCTGCAGTCAAGGCTTTTCTGTAAAAGGTCCTTTATGTCTCATTGTTCTTCACTTCCAGCTCTTTTCTTCATTTAGCCCAAAGGGAAAGCAAAGCAATTCAAGTATGCCTTCCGATAGCAATCAAAGCGACCCATGGAGGTGATGGCCTTGTCTCTAGAAGGAGGAAGTATACATAGATATTGTATTGAGTATTTTTTATTTTTTCTTTGTGTTTTGGGGATGAATGTTGAGTATGCCTGTTTTGTGATTTTGGTTGGTCATTACAGGCTTTGTGAGAGTTTGGTTCATGATTGAAGAGGGGAAGAAAATTTTGCAGACTGATCAGCCATTATATTGACTAACGAAGGTAAGAAGAGAGAATTATAAGAGCCATAATATCCATTTTGGGCTATTGGGCTATTTGGAGACGTGTTAAGGTTTTTGCTTGATCAATGGGGGTAGCCCACCGATTTTTCTCTTGCCTGGTGATATGTGCTCACTTTTCTTAGAATTGTATTGGTTGATTCGTCTATCATGCAGAGCTTCAAGCCTATAATTAGCAGAGAATGATAGTGGTTGGGCAAAAGCACACTGCTTACCGTAAAGTCAAGATCGCAACCCTTATCAGAAAGCCAAAAGTGTGATGTTGCACATAGTGAATTTTATCCATATGTACCTGTACACCCTGACCTTCGATTACATGTCCCAAGTGAAAAATTTCCCCACGGATAGTCAGACATTTTCCACTGTTTAAAATGCATGCAACATTATTGCAATTCCTAGAGTAGTTGATTTCAAAATCATTATAGTTGTCATAAAAAGCGTGCTTATTCATTTGGTTCTCGTGACAATAACATATGTGTTTCAGGAGGCCATCATTCTTCCACCACTGG
Organism: Pinus tabuliformis; assembly: GCA_031772625.1. Classification (NCBI taxonomy): domain Eukaryota; kingdom Viridiplantae; phylum Streptophyta; class Pinopsida; order Pinales; family Pinaceae; genus Pinus; species Pinus tabuliformis. The sequence continues at coordinate 1,532,624,023 of CM062819.1, forward strand.
TTGTTCTTGTGGTACGGCCAAGGCCTGGTGTGTGGGAATTTGTTCACTTCTTGTTGAAGAGCTCTTTGTACCTGAATATTTGGAATTCAAGGAAAACCTTGTGAATGAATGTACTTATTTACATAGTGGACCCATCAGATTCAAATGTAGATAATTCTGATCATAAATTATGGTCAACTAATGTAGAAGACTATACACCTTTCTGTGTTTTCAAAGAACCTGTTTATGTCCATTTCATTTATGATGGAGGAAATCCACAGGAAAGTAAGCATGACAAATTGAGGAATTCATAAATTGGTAACAATTTATTTAGCTCAACCATAGGATTCACGTAATGAGCATAGTTACCAGTTAAGAAAACATTACCCATCCCCAACTATTCTCATGAAATTCTTCTTATATTATTTATTTCGGATATGACATTTGCTACAATCCCCAACTATTATGGTTTGAAGTTGTGTTGAATATTTAGAACCACACTAAGTACCAACTGTGAGGAATATAATATAAACTAGTTTGTAGTCACCTCTTATTATTGCCTCCTTAGCTCTTAAGTTGTTTGTCTGTCTAATTAATTTTTCATGAATTCTAAGGTGATAAAAAATTTGGTCTTTGTTCAATAAACAGACTCTGCCATCTTTCTCTTTCTCTCTTAGACAATCTCATGTAAAATTTTGTGGTGGAGCGCTCCATCAGTGTGTTGTGTGTTGCATAGTGTTGTATGCTTGTTATGTGTGTTGCATCGTTGTATGTGTTGTAACTTGTATGTGAGCAGATGTTTATGTTATGTGCTTTTGGATCTTTATTAACTGAGATTGAGAGAGAGAGCATTGCCACAGAGGTGAACGTAGTAGAGGAGAATATGGAGTGGTGGTTGATGGCCAACTTTATCAACAAACAATGCTTTCATAATGAGTTGATATTTTTGTTAGTCCTGTCTTCAGTTATTTTTAAATTCATTACCCTTTTTCGAATGGGTTGAAATTTTATATACAGGAGCCACCAGAGTTTCTATCTCTTTTGCAGCCACAAATGAGGAGTTTCCAGCGCTTTTGTAGCCATTGTTTTCCACATTTTCCACATCTAAACATTTCTTGGCATCAAGGTTAGTATTCTCTATTTACGGCGTTGTTACTCTAATAAAACTGTAAATCCATGAACAACGTCAACTATTTCTTTCAGATTCAGCTATTTAAGGCAACTAGGTAATTTATATTGGGATTTGTATGCACCCTACTACAATCCTTACCCATGCATTGAAGATTAGTCATGGATCCACTAAAATGATGATGATAGTGTCACACGAATTTTATGTTACTTTTGTTCCATAGTCCATTCATTGTTAAGACGAGATAGGAAATCTACCTTCCTTAAAATCTAGGAACATTGCACATCCAATCTGTTATAGAGTTAGTTGTATTAGTTGTATGACGCATGTTGCTTACTTTGGATACCTAAAAATTCAAGATAGAGACCTTTCTTGTTGGACTATTACTTCCATTTCCCATGCCTTTCTTATTTCCTTTTATCAAATTTCTCGGGAGCTAGGAATGCACTTATATTTATAGTCCCTATATGGCTAAAGACAATGTTGTGTCTAGGCCTTTGCGAAGAGAAACACCATCTGCTTTTTAGCCAATGCTTAGGCCTTTGACAATAGAAACGCCTTCTGCTTTTTAGCCAATGCTTAGGCCTTTGACAATAGCAACGCCTTCTGCTTTTTAGCCAATGCCTAAGCCTTTAAGAAGAGAAACACCTTCCACTTTTTAGACAATGCAACTTCTAGGCCTTTGAGAAGAGCAACACCTTCTGCTTCGTTATTGGTTTCCTCTTGTAGACGTAAGAAGTAGAAAAAACCCAGAGCAAATATGCTATGATGGCCCCAAATGACTCCACTTGATTTTCATGTTAGGATGGTCATGTATGACTTCACTTGCTTTAGCTTCACTTGGTTGCCTCTCATTGCTCCTTCAAACTTCAGCCTAAACAACCCCACCTTCGATTTGATCCATGGATGAGGGTTTCTGACTTGCCTTTGCTTAGAAATTGGGTTGTTAGGATTGAACTCAAACTTCAAAGAATTTAATATTTCAACCACCTTGATGGAGGGGATAGATTTGAGGCCTTCTAGTCATTGTTCATTGATTTCCTAATAGCTTTGAGAGCTTTTAAACAAAATTGCTCCAGAGTCTAGGCCTTTTCTTCAAGGTTACTCAAGTTTCTTGCTTTCCAAAGGGACTTCATTATAAAATGTTAACTCCCAAAATTTTAAAAGAGAAGGGGTTTTCCATGTGTCATTCCCCAAGAAGAAAAAAGGGAACTCGCTTGCTTGCAGGTTTTTCTTTGATAAAGTATCCTCTTATAGTTTCCACACTTTCTAATATGTTTTACAATTTAAGAGAATGTGGTCATATAGATGGACTTCTTATTAGTTGTAAATGACACATACATTATATGTTGATTGAAATTGATGGTTGGGTGTTTTTCAATTTGTTTTCTATGATCTAGACTGACTATCTGTATTTGATTGTTGTTAAACAATCCTTAATGTAAATTCTCCCAATACTTTTAGGGCGGGGCAGAATTATAAGGCTTGCCTCATTCACTACCTTGCTCTAAAATAGGAGATTCAAGATCAATTTATGTTTCTCCAGAGATCATATTTTTTGACTTATTAGATCGATTTACATTTCTCCGTATAAACTCTCCAATATACTATTCCTTTACTTATAACAAATATTGAGATTTCCCTAGCTCTGAAAGAATGTAAATTCCTCTCATAAAGGCTCTTAGTGTTCATGATCCCTTCAAGGCTCCTAGTATTCATGATCCCATTCATGGGAGAATAATTACTACAAAGGTCATTGTCCTAATCCTTTTCCTTTACTTATAACAAAAATTGAGATTCCCCTAGCTCCGAGAGAATGTAAATTCCTCTTATACAAGCTCAAGTGTTCGTGATCCCCTCCATGGGAGATTAGCTTGTAGAAATCCAATGCTTGCTTGTAAGGTAAGGGGATCCCTTTAAATGTCATTTTTTCTTGTCTACCCTTAAAATAAGAAAATCTCTTTAATCATTTTCTGATCCCCTAATTTATCCTAAAATAAATGATAAAATACGTTAAGAAGGCCACAACGCTTCCTCTAGGTTGGGAGATTTTCTCTTTGGGATATTCTATGAACTTGAATGATGTGTTGGCTTCCTCCTTGACATAATTGCCTTCTTGGAATCGTCAATCTCATATGTATTAGTGCAAAGATAAGTCAAGGGTTGTTTTAACAACATTATCAAACTAGGGCACTTCGCCAAGAAGGAAACCTAATAAAATACTTTTAATACATAGCTCAGGTGCATGAAATCATGTGAGGTTCCCTTTTAATGTGTTGTTGTTGGGCGCAGCATAACTTGGCCTAGATTTTGGAAAAGACTTTGTGTTCTCTAGAGCAGAGTGCGTAGTGGAGAATGCAGCAAAGCACGAAGTGGACCACACTGTGGAACAACAGAGCACAAAGTGGACCGCGCAGTAAATATATCCTACGGTATAGGGGCTTCGAGCTAGGTTGAAGCCCCTCCTTTTTTTAAAGAACACAATTTTGTAAGAGATGAATGGTTTTCAGGCCATAGTAGCTTGTTTTAAGGATTCCATGGTATTTGGATCATGGTATTTTGATGATGTAACCCTCGATGTAATAGTATGTATAGGGTTCAATAATAAAGAAGAGAGCCATCAAATCAAATTGATCCAAATCTGTATTATGGTTGTATTATTTTGATCTCTACTTTGGACAGAAGACGAGGCTCTGCAGCTGAGTGCGCAGAGGCCTAAGTCTGTAGCTTAGTGCGCAGACAGCTTGCAGCTAAGTGCGCATGCAAAACATTGTTTGTTGTACAATATTTATTATTATAAGCAATAGTTCTTGTGGATGTAGCCCCACATTGGGGTGAACCACGGTAATATTGGGTCTTCATGTGTATATTTGCTTATTATTTGTTGTAGCATAGCAATTTATTACAATTGCATTTTATTTTAGCACAGTGATGATTTATGGCTTTATATGATATGTTTAATTGATTAATGTAATGTGGTGAAGTGATGTATGAATGTTAAGAATAAGAAAACGCAATAATACCACATCCCCTAGTCCCTCAAGGCTGCAGAAATCTAGTTCTGCATCCTCCCATAGTCACTTCGGGTGAGACTACGATCTGCTTGCAGGTCGTTTCCAAAAGGGCCAGTGATTGAGGGTTTTTTTGGTGCACAGTATAGACAGAACTTGGGTCAGCCAAACCAAGACAACAAATGGTTCCGTTGATACGTCAAACACCTTTCAGGTTAGTTAATGGGGAAGAAGATGTGATGCCCATGGAATACATTGTGCCTAGTTTGAGGATTGCAGCTTTTACAGATATGGCAGACCCTGATATAATGGAGGAAAGAATGTCACAATTGATTGCTTTGGAAGAAGACATATTTAGAGCAGGATTCCATCAGCAAGTACAGAAAGCAATAAAAAATGCCTAGCAGGACAGACATATTAAGAAGAAGAAGTTCCAGGTACGAGACCTTGTCCTCCTCTATGAGAGTAAGTTTGTGAAATTTCCAAGAAAAGTCAAGATGCATTGGTTGGGCCCATACGTTATCAAGCATATTATTGATGGAGGTGCAGTTCAATTAGAGAAGTTAAATGGAGAATTGTTTCTCAAGGAAGAGTAAATGGTAGTAGGTTGAAGTTGTACATGGACAACCCTACCCCTACAGCTTCGCTCTAAAGAAGAAAGGAAAAGTATTAGTGCCACCTGCAATTGAAAGTGGGCACTGGACTATAAACTATGTTGTAGAGAGCTTCGACGTAGGAAGTACTTCGTTACAGTCCATATTATGTCAAAGTTTGTAGGAGCCTCGATGTAAAAAGGGATGTTTGCTACAATATGGATGTGTCAAAGTTCATCGAAAAACAAAAATATGACAGTTAAAGGAAAGTTAACGTTAAAACACGTGGAAAGTTTCATTTATGAGGTTAGATTGACAAGATCTAAGGATATATATGCAATTAATGAACACAATTTGAACACAATATGGATAAAATATAAGCTAATGATGGGGTTAGATATTCATAATCGCTATAAAAATATGTTTCCTACCCATATTTGGGACTTTGCTGAATTGAGAGTTTGAGCACTGATAGTGTGAAGAAGTTGTAGAAATTCTCGTTGTCATGTGTCATCTAAGTGTTCTTGGGACGAAATTGTTCGTAATTTCCGTGAGAAGGGCTTACCTGGAATCGTGGAAGCAGTAGCCACAGTTGTCATTGATACGCCCACAGCATCATCTAAGATGTCCACAGCAGCATCATCAAGAACACAACAGAGATCTCCATGGAAGAAACTGACCAAGGAACAGAGAACAAAGAAAAAGCAGGATAAGAAACCTATGAGCCTCAACAACAACCCGAGCAAGTCACAGATAGCAAAGAAGAAGCGAAGGAGGTACATAAGGAAATAGGTGGTGCAACATTTCCATCACCTCTACCACCATACATTCCATCGATAAAACTGAATTCAAAACCTGTAAAAGAATCGAATGATGCGAAGTATGGCACCTTCACAACCCTTCTTCCAGAGTCAATACCATTTATAAGAGAAATCCTAGGGAAAATTCTACAATTGAAGTTCGCAGACTATGACTTTAATGACAAGAAGAAATACCCACATTTTGCACCAGTCCAATATTTGAAACAGGTGCACTACCCGGAGAGTGGTGTGACGAGGTTAGAATCATAGCAGGGGGCAAATGGATTGGTACAGTCAGGATTAATTAACATGTTGAATGTGTCACATTTCGACAAAAGTTTGGGGAGCATGTCTTATGTGTGACGGTTTCTCGTGCTGGTGCACGATGGATGCTTATGGATGGGAAATAAGATCCTTATAGATCCAATGTTGATATGGAGAATCACGAAACTACCATATCAAGGGTGGAACCCCGTGGAAAAATTCCTTGGAAAATATCAGGACCGCACCATAGTCGATGACATGAAGAAGAAGTTCAGTTTGATAAAAGGAAAGAGGGGATATGATATAAACTCAATCATTGACTAGGTAGTTCGCTTCATAGGACACATATTGGCTGGGAAGATCAAGAGAAAGTGTCAGGCTAACTAAGTCCCTGCATCAGTGGTTTCATTAGCTGCGTGGTGCACCAATGGGGTTCAGTACAACTACCTCGAATAACTTTACAAATAATTTCTGGACGACTGCTGTGAGGTCCAGGAAAAAGGTACAACATTTCATTATGCATGGTTAATTTTGATTATAGCGATGCTAGCATGGAGAGAGCCAGAGGATTCCCAATTTCCTCCGGTAGCTTCTGATGTTTGTGAAGCTGCACAGTATGCCTCATTGTGGTATACCACTAAAGCATTACACGCACAAGAGAACATGGTATTTTTTGTGTTATATCACATGTACTTTCATATGTTAGTGAACGAGCATCCTAGCCTCTCGCCGAGATTATACGAGCAGTATAGCTCTGTTGCGAAGTTCAAAGCATATTTCCACAAAGTATATATACATGCTCGCAGGGATACAAAGAATAAATGGCATTCCCTGCCATATTTGGTAACAGAAGATGATCTCTTAGCGCAGGAACAAAAGTGGACCGCAGAATGGATGATTGTGCTAGAGGAAGAGGAAGAAGATAATGCAACATAGGAGGACACATCGTAGCATGGTGAAGCAAGTGGAAAATACAAGGATAAGGATCAGGATGAGCATGACTCAGAGGATGAGAAGCAACATGACGAGGATCACTAGGATCCTCCTAAAGGAGATGAGCAGAATAAGGAGTCTGAAAAGACAAAAACATAACAAGTTGTCACAGAAAAGAGGAAAGCACAAGGCAAAGCTGCCATGAAGATTAAGAAGAAGCATAAGGAAAATAAGATGAAGGATATCACACCAATGGTCCTTACTAATGAGGACCTAGACCAAATCGGGGATATGATTTAGGAGGCAACAGCAAAATCATGGAATAAGTGGGAAGATCGCTACGACGCACTTCTAACAAGTGTGCAGGAGCGGATCACAGAACTTAAAATTTTGGCTCAGACAATTAGACAGCCTACGCAGGTAGTGGAGAGGATTAGAGAAGAATGACAGATAGAGCCTACACTTGCAGCGCGGATAGCATCAATACCTGTTGAATCCCTGCAGTTTGACTTCGTCGAGGTCCAACGGCAGGCTAAGGAATGGAGGAATTTCAACATGAACATCGCAACAATACCATTACAAAGACTACACAAGTTGCACCTGTAGATAATAGCGGAGAGTTACGTGAACAACTAACCTCGCAGCTGAGCATTCAAGTAGAAAAAGAGCGAGCTTCGCTGCAGCAGAAGCCTGACCAGGTGATCCGGGAAAGGGATCAAGCTGTTCAAGAAGATCAAGGAGATGGTTGAAGCCACATGCATAGAAGTTCTGGAGCTTGATGTCCGAGAAGAAGAGCGAGTAGAAGACTAGGTCGTGAATCTTGGCCTTACAATGAAAGGGTAAAAGGAGAAATTGTTGCAGTACAATTTAAATATGAAATTCATATCAGTGAACTGCAAATGAAGCTACATCCAAACATGCCACATGAAGTGTAGGAGAAAAGGGAGACCGACTAGAAGGATGCAATGGTCGATATCTCTGCAGCAATGGAGGACTGCAATCACTTTTAGATGAGATTTTACAGATTTTGACTTCGCTGCAGGAAGATCCAAATGTACAGAAACTACAGGAAGACATTTGGCAGAAGAAACAATAGTTGGAAGAGATTCGGGCAACTGGGAAGACCTTACCAATATCGTAGAAGCTCACCAAAATCAATGATGGAAAGGCTCTCCAGAAGGCGATTGAGGAACTGAAGAAGGAAGAATGAGTTTTGACAGAGAAAACTCGTCCATGGCAGGATGAGGCTCTCCAACTATCGCAGGTAGTAGATGAGAAGCTTCAAGATCTTCGACAAAGGAAGACAACGATGGTGCAGAAGCACTGTTGGAGGAAGTGCGCAGTGAAGAAAAGCGGGTAACAGAAACTCTGTAGCAATTCAACAAGGCCTACAACGGAATTGCAAAAAAGACCAGAGGCAAAGGAGCTAAGTGACTCGGAGTCACATGTGAGCATTGGGAGCCTATTGGGCGCAGCCCAACTTGGCCTAGATTTTGGGAAAGACTACGCATTTTGTGGAGCGAAGTGCACAGTAGAAAACGCAGTGGAGCACGAAGTGGACCGCACAGTGGAGCAGCGGAGCACAAAGTGGACCGCGCAATAAATATATCATGCGATATAGAGGCTTTGGGTCGGGTCAAAACACCTCCTTTTGTAAAAGAACACAATTTTTTAAGAGATAAATGGTTTTCATACCATAGTAGCTTATTTTAGGGATTCCATGGTATTTGGACCATGGTATTTTGATGATGTAACCCTCGATGTAATAGTATATATAGCATTCAATAAAAAATAAGAGAGTCATCAAATCAAATTGATCCAGATCTGTGTTATGGTTGTATTATTTTTATTTGTACTTTGGAGAGAAGGCAAGGCTCTGCAGCTGAGTGCGCAGAGGCCTAAGTCTGCAACTGAGTGTGCAAACAACCTGCAGCTTAGTGCGCATGCTAAGAACTGTTTGTTGTACAATATTTATTATGATAAGCAATTGTTCTTGTGGACATAGCCCCACATTGGGGTGAACCACAGTAATTTTGTTGTCTTCATGTGTAAATATGCTTATTATCTGTTGTACATAGAAGTTTATTACAATTGTAATTTACTTCAGTACAATGATGATTTATGGCTTTATATGATATGTTTAATTAATTAATGTAATGTGGCGAAGCTATGTACTAATAATAATAAAACACAATAATACCACATCCTCCAGTCCCTCAAATCTCCAGAAACCTGGTTCTGCATCCTCCCATAGTCACTTCGGGTGAGACTGCAATCTTCTTGCATGTCGTTGTCGAAAGGGCCAGTGTTTGAGGGTTTTGTTGGTGCTCAGTATAGATTGAACTTGGGTCAACCCAAACCAAGCCAATAATTGCAAGAACAATAGCTATTTTCTAATTTCTCTAGCAGAGTTATTAGGCGCTTCTTCTATGTTTTGCACTTCAAGGGTCTTTAAACAGTGAGTTGGTTGGTCGCTCCTCAAAATAACACCCTCCATTAATAATGGATCTGACTTTAAAGATGTCAAATATAACAACCCCACAACCATACTCATAAAGGTGTGTTTATCATTTATTATTGTTTAGCCATGACAAGTGTATTTTTGGACAACGTTTCCCCCATTCTCTAAGAGTATCACCATCCTTATCCATAAAAAATTTCATGAAAACAATAAGTTGGCTTATATTTAACTGTGTCAAAGGATTCAGAGTAATGATGCATCCTAAGAGTAAATGACTTGGCTTCTTCTTAAACAACCTTTTACCCACGACCGTCGAAAATTAGCATTAAAATGACATGGTCCACTTGTGCCAACTGTCCTCAACAACCTTGAGTGATTTTGAAATCATCCCTTAAACATCTTCATTTATCATTTATCATTTTGGGCATTTATATATGTTCATGTTCTTATATCATCCTTTTTGGAGCACCCTTCAGATTTGGCTTTAGTTTCTACATCTACCAAGCATTTCAATCATGTTGTAGATACCCCTCTATAATATCTACAAAGCCTATCTGGTGCATGTTGCAATTTGAGAGTTTTATTATTGTGTGAGTGCATTTTTGGATTGTATATTAGCACTATAGCTGCTAGAGAATGCTCCCATTGTTGGGAATCATAAACCAATCAGTGTAATATGAGACCTTTCCATTATAATCAGAGATCAGGGAAAGCATATCTCTCTCAAAGGCTGCACCTTCGTGCTAAATTTTTTTTTCCATAAATAAGATGAGCTCACTCTTATAAAAAGTTACAATATATTGCTTCCTTTAAGCTTGGAATATGTCTCCTCACTGAATTGTTGACTGTTGCAAACCTCCATGTCATGATATACAAGATAATCTCAAAGAGCCATTTACTTCCAATGTATCCCTTCCTTATCAAATATAGAAATGTACTTTTATTGTTGTATGGTAATGAAACACTCTGAAGCAATCCATCTTCCTCCACCACAAGCATACATAGTATGTGCCTAGCCGCAAATTGGAAGTGTATGCATTAATTTAAGCCAAACACCATTTTCCTAAATGATTTATCCTTTTCCATGGCTTTTCTTGGGCTAAAATTATTGACTATTGAAATGCCTATATTTTTCCTTGTAGCTGAAACCTTCTGAAATATGAATTGGTGTTGACCATGGTTCCACCAAAAGCCCCAAAACAAAGTTTATTCTGTCTCAAGTTTATTGGTAATTGTGACTTAAGTCTATTGAGGAATTTATCTTATTGTTGTTGCAAGTACGTCATGAAATTGGGTCAAATATAGTTTCCAAACTTTCTTTTTACACATGATGCCCCATCAAGAAATAATAACTAAATAGGGAACACCCTTTATATTGCTAAACAAGACTAAATCTAAGTTTTTGGTGTGATCCACCACCACTTTCTAGAGAACATGATTCTATTTGAGCAACATGAGATTAACAATATCAACAATAAGGGAAGTGGCTAGCATGCCAAGTGAAAATAATACCTCAGTGCTAGCTCAGATTTAAGCAACACATGCATTGCTTTTGTTTCCTGAAAACAAGGCCATTCATTACAGATGCAAACAATAATAGATTGCTCTACTTATCTGGCTAATCAACTCATACTTTTTTCCATTACTAATGTATTCACTAGATCACACATAGATAGGTAATTGATCCATTTCCTCGTACTTCACATATCTCTATGGAGGTCAAATTAACCCTTGAAACTATATAGTGTTGATCTAACCTCAAAAATAGAAAAGTAAAGCACATTACATATGGTTGTGGGTTCTCCTACATCTGTTGTTCATGAGAAAAACATGTTGCACATCTCGTCAATCATCTTTACTTAGTTGTTAGAGCTTTCTCATATTGACCTTTTAATGATGGGTAATGATAGGAGTTCTTTTCCCTTCTATTTTTTAGCTAGAAATCCTTCCTTCATTGAATCAATCTTTTGAAATTTCTCTCAATAGGAATGACCAATCAGATCTATAATACTACCTCCTAGGTTAAAATAAGAGCCATCGATAGAGATGAAACACCAAGAATAGAGGAATACACATCTTCATCATTGTAATTTTGGCAGGAATATCCAAATTGCACATGCAATTTTAGGGGTGAGACTAGGGAAGCCTAAAATAATAATGAGGTTATACATATGATGCTTTTGAGTATAGTAGGTCTAAAAATAAGGAAGGAATGTGGTTCAGGGACGTTTTATATGAGCCTGGACTTGTTGAAAGGAAGGCTACACAAATCAGTTGTGATCTAGAAAAGAATCAATTTTTTTCTCTCTAAAGCTAGATGTTGACTACATCAAATATCATGTGTTTGATTGCATTTTTGAGTTGAAGTTTTATATATGTGAATAAAATTTAGTATACATTTTCACCAAATGTTTTACAAAGACAAAGTGTGTGAAGTTGAGATCAATGCTTGGGATGAAGGAATTTTACATAAAGTGAGGATTTGATATGATTTTATGTCACCTTCTACATCTTATTCTTGATACATACATATATATATATATATATATATATATATATATATATATATATATATATATATAGATAGATAGATAGATAGATGTATATGTATTTTTCAAGGTGCTCCAAGTCAATATTGACGAGGTGATATTAGGATGTGTAATATTGTGTAATGGCAATTTATATGGTGTAATTTTGGATGTAAGATTTAATGGCACCTTTTGGGACTTGTTTAACTATTACCCCCATAATGGTTATATGTTGAGTTAGATATGTTGGTCCAAGATATTTTATTATATTTCTAGTTGGGCCCATTAGTTTTATTGATATTTAGTGGATGCTTCTAGAAGGCTAAAAGGCTAGTTAGCTATAAAATTGAAATAAATGGATCATATTTTGGATATATAGAATGAGTGCACCTGAAGGCTATGATGTACCAACACAATGTTCTATTTTGATTCTAAAATCTCTCGTGTCAATTTTGCATGGTAGCTTATAAGGTAACGAGATTGAATTCTTATTCCTGATAAGGTTATCAATTGACCTTTGTGTTAAAGCTAAGGTGGATGACATCACAATGTTGGAAGTTGGAATGCATCATGAGTTTTTTTGTGAAAGCTAAGGTAGATAATCATGGGCCAACCATGAATAATGATTTCTGTTGGAAATACTGAGAGGGAGGGTGAATCAGCATTTCCTTTTTACAATTGTTATTTTACCAGTTAAGATCACTTAGATAGAAAATAGAAATGAACAATGACAGAATAAATTATTTATTAATCAATATATGGTGAGGACACCAGTCCTTTCTACAGTAAATTAAGTACACCAATGATCATGGCTCCAACCCTAAATGAAGACACCAGTCTTCAAATCTACTAGGCTCCAACATGTAATTTTTCCAAGCACCAACTTGGTCTTCTTGAGGACTCCAATCCTCTAGGGAACCAACCCTCTCAGTTGGTTCAGGCTCCAACCCAGTATTTTAAAGACTCCAATCCTCTAGGGCTCCAACCTACTGCTTCATATCTTCAATATAGATTCAACGATTCTTCAAGGCTTCTAATGTCTTCTACAACAAGACCTGGTAGTGTCTTCAAGTTCACCTTCAATAATTCCCTCACTTAGCTCATCAATGACAACTTAATCAGCCACAAAACATGTCTTCGCAACTCTTCATGATACCCAAGCAACCTTCTCCAATAACATTCCATGAAGTCTACTAACGTTTTCAAGTGCTCTTCAATAGAAATTTCTCTAACAAAGACTTAGACACTGGCTTCCTTCAGTAGTCAAATAGTCTTCAAGGGCTCCTAAATCGTCTTCCAAGATATTCTTCAAAGTCTGCTCCAAATGATGCCCAATAAACTGCTCTAAAAAGAGTGCCAAGATGTACTACAATAATGATTTCAAGGCTCCCTCTAATAGTACTCTAGTAGTAGACAAAGATTCTTGCTTTGTATCAGCTCAACAAATATTCAATGAGGCTACTCCAAATATGGATTCAAAGTGTTCAATTCTCTGCTCCAAGGAATCCTCAAAATACCTTCAAAATCTGATCCAAGATGTCACTGTTCAGCTCTATAAGAGACAAGATAGAAGTCTGCTCCAAGACCAAGTAGGTTTTCTCAACACGAGTGATCAAGTATGCCCAAAAATATTGCTCCTTTCAAAGTCAAAGTTTGTTTCAATACACCCAGAGATAGGGCGAGGGTCTGATACTTTGTTGTTACAAGGTTGAGACCTACAGCTCCACAAGTCTGAGATCAACTCCCATAGGGCTACAAGCCTTAGGTCTGAGGTTCAATTGCTAACAAGTATGAGCCTCCACTAGCCTCAGATCACAGGTCTAAAGTCTGCAATAGGTCTGAGCCTCAACATTCAAATCACAGGTCCATAAACTATAACAAGTTTGAGGCTTGATAGGTTTAAGCTGCAAGTTTGAGCCTCCACAAGTCTGAGCAATCGAGCCTCCACAGGTCTAGCTACTAATCCGAGCCTCCACATGTCTGATTTATTAGTCTGATTTATGAAAGAGGGATTGTGGATGGATTAAGAGACAAGCTCTACTCCAAAGGATACCCAATAAAAACCAATGAATTTACCACAGAAAGGAAAACTCAGAAGAATATAACCAACATAAAAACAAGTGGTATCAATTTATGCTCCACGAAACCATAGAAGTATCTAGAAATCTTGTCCTTCTTTCTAGTTCACGAGTTGTGAATTGTTCCTTGGCTTGTTTTTATTTCTTTGTGTCTCTTATCTCAGTTATTCTTCCAGATTGAGGAGTCTGATCTCATATTTATACAAGATTTGTCTTATAATGAAGAGACATGTCACTTGAAAGGAGGGCTAACCTGTACATGGAGGTTTATGTCAGCTTACCATCAAAATTTATGATTTTTATATGTTGTAAATTCAATTTATCTTAGCCTATTAGGAGTTAGAGGGTGTGTAAGATATCGTTGGAAAGAGCTTAATTTATTCTACAAGCCTATGACAATTCCATCCTTAATTAAGGTGTTTTTATCATAAATAATAATGTTATTTGTGAGATTCCATTATTACTTTAACCATGGCAATTATTATTAATTTGTTAGGGCATTATGCATTGGGTTTTATGCTAGAGTTTCTTTATCTCATGCTAGGGATTCATCATTTACATTCATCAACTTTCATTCATGCATCACAGACCTAGGGTTTTCATTATCTTCATCCATGACATCAACATATTGACATCAATGACAACTTTGACCAACAATCTCCCCCTTTATCATTGATGGCAATACTCTTCTTCTTTCAGCATTTTCTCCCCCTTTGACAGCAATGGCAAATGGGGTGCCTTTTTTTGACAATGTCTTTCCATCAAGTGCTCCCACTATGATGCTTGTCATCATGTTTCTTGTTTATTCATCTTTATGTTGCTCATGTTGCTCCCCTTGTCTCATGCTTTTTCCTTGTCATGATTACTGCAACATCCCTTTCCATAGTGCCTCTCAAGCATCTCATCATAGTCATCAAAAGATATGTCTTTGTGTCACATAGAGTGGCTAGAAGTCCACATATGACTCTCCCAAGGATAGTATCACAGATAATGAGCTCCCCCTAACTTAAGCTTGTGTTTTTCATGCCACATAATTCCAATCTAAAATAGCAATTTTATGAAATTATTCTACAGTAGCATAAGATTCAGTCTCCCCTTTTTTTTTCAACAACACTTGCAAGCTTTGTACTAAGTTTCTCCACTTCTTTTTCCAGAGAGACTAAATCATTCTTCATCCCTTGCATTTGCTCAGCTTCCTCACTGCTTGTAGCCTTTTCATATTCAAATGCAACCCTTCGATATTTAAGCTCCAGCTTTAAGCCATCAATTTGTTCTTCACATATATGGTGGCTTGGTGATATTTATTTTTCAGTGATATAGGCATGTGTATGTGTCATACAACATCAAATTTAGGTGTCCTCATTCATCATTTTTCTTTGCGTAGTGTGCTGGACAATATTATACCAGAATAACCTCATATCCTTGATAGTCATTATAAGGTACCACACCATAGGTCGCATCATTTTCAAGTGCATCCAATGCTATATCTATTTTTGTGATATTATCAGCGAAAGTGCCTGCTTTTCTGCTGTAAAAACTTGAAATTTCTAGAAAACCATCAACATAATTAGGATGTGCAACAACTGAGATTCCATTGTATGTACAATAGTACTTCATTTCCTTGGCTGCTTCAAATACTTAAATCCAAAGAGGTGTTAGGTCTCTTGACCGCATTATCATCAAGAAAAACACTTTGTTTGGTCTAGGATGAGTTTCTGAAATCAATGTTTTGTGTGTCTATTTTCCATTGTCTCTTACTCTTCAATATTCAGTAAAAATCCATACTATCAAACTACATCTTCTCAACCTTTAATATTTAAAGAATATTCATGGAAACAACGACAATATCTTATCATTACTTAGGTAGATTTGACATGTAATTTCTACAGGAATTCCATGTTCATATTGATGGTAGCTTTTGATCCTTAGTGCAACATTACTAGTCTCATTAGCAATGGTCTTCATCATTGATAGCCTAGAATTTATTGCATTGTCCCAGTCTATTACTCATTATTATTGGGGTTTTTCCTATGCACTTCCTGGTAGCTGGATTTGGGTTCCAGTTACATTGGTTTGCAAGAATATGGATTTCAACGTAAGGACTATGAATCCCATGGCTATACCAAAACAAATTTGTTCCTTTCAAGATAAGACACTTATGTTCAGGATCAAAACAATGTTTCATAGATCTACACAATTTGTACTACCCAAAACATTTATTCTTGAGTTAATACTTTCTTTGGATCAACATAAAAAATAAATAAATATGGTTAGAAACCTTTTCCATTGCTCTAGTTACTTCTGATTTTATCAGCAAAAAAGGATTAAAATAATTTGATTAACAATACGTAGTGTTGTCTTGAGAATTCAAAGCATTTTCAAAATATACTTCCTCTGGTGTAACCTACTTTCTTCTCCAAACTTTGGTAGTTTTTCTAGGTAATTCTTCACCCTTGATTTGCTTGGGAACCCACTTCATTTTTTAGTCTTGAGATATATGACCAGCATTATGACATTTGAAGCATTTTTTTCTAAACATGAATGTTGGAGCATAAATTTTCTTGGTAAATGTATATGTGTGTCTTCCTGCAATATTATTTCTAGAAAACTGATTGGATTCTTTATGGAAGCCCTTGTTATATGCCCTACAATATTTTTCCATGTGCCCAGAACTTGAACAAAAGTAACAATAACCAAGAAATATACTTTGGTATGCTTTGGTACCTAGAAGATGGAGGTTTCTTTGATGTACTTCTCAAGTCATTTTCACTTAAGATTCTTTGATGATATTTATCGCCTCTTGTATTTGTTACAATATTTGCATGTCTTCTTGGAGTAAAAGTTCTTTCAATGTTACTTTTACTCTTTTCCTTTCCTCTAATGGAACTAGGAATCGTATTATCACTTTTATGTTTCTTGACATTCTTATTATTTGGTTTATTAGGGTTTGCATTAATTTTGCTAGAGGGCTCACCTACATAACCAATACCATATTTATCAAGGGGGGGTATTTGATGGCTTAGGATGTCATCCAAGGTTTGTGAACTCCTTAGATTCTTATTCAGTTGATCAACTTCTTTTCTTAGGGTAATAATTTATTCCTTCATATTGTCAAATTCTTCATTTTTCCTTGCTAATTTATTCTTGATTTCTTCCTTGATTATTGTTGCTTCATTTGTTTCTACTTTAAGAGAGATTATATGTGATTTCATTTTGCGGATTTATTCATATCTTTCTTTCAGTTAACATGCCATGACTTTTCTTTCATTTCCTACTTCATCAACTTGTCCTTTTAGGAGGAATAATTTTCCACCTCAACTTCAGCTTCTTGCTTATGTTTCTTTGCTTCTTTTAGTTGAGTTTTTAGGGAAAAGACTTCTTCCTTATATTAACCAATTTATACTTCAGATTGGCTCAATTTTTAGACTTTTTTAAAGATTATTTGCCAAATTTTCTTTCTTCCTTTTTGCTTTGTCCAATTTATTCGTCATGCATATGACTTCTTCATGATGTCTCATATTGTTTTGCTTCATTTCTTCCTTAAGATTGTTGAACTCCTAATCCCTTTTTTGTATTTGATGCCTCAAATGGAAAACTTTTGTCTTTGTCTTGTCAAGATCTTGTACCTACTTCCTGAGTTCCTCATTTCTTTATTTAATCTACTTAGGTTAGTTGCAAGTTTTGTCTTGAGGTCTTTTCCGAATTCAACTTTATAAATTTCTTCATCATCATCTTCCTTTATGAAATTGGTCCCTCCATTTTTGCTTTCATTTGTCTTCTTTGGTTCATCTTGGTTCTCTTTGTCATCAAATTTCGGATCATAGGCTAATAATCCTTTAGAGTGAAGATCTTGAAGTTTTTCCCAAAGCTCTTTTGCTAATGAACATTTTTCCATTCTAACCTTTATAGGATTTGGTAGCCCACTCAAAATTTCCTTCATTCTTGTTTCATTATGCACCTTGGATTCTTCTTCTTCTATTGTGTAGAAATTTCTCTATAGATCAGCTAACTCTGATACCATGTAGAAATTTTCATTGTAGATCACCTGATAATGCAATGTAACTAAAGCAAAATACTTGATCTACTTCTACTATCAAACTTGCGGAAGCTTAATCGATTTTGAGCAAGATCAAGTAGAACACATATAACAGAGAAGAAGATCCAATCACACATGAAACACAGAAGAATACTCTGGGGAAAGCCTCAGCTAAAAACCCCGCTATCTGTATCATTATACAAGAGGAAATATCTTAGGATTACACAAAGATTTAGCTCTCAAGCTATCTAGCTCTCAGTAGAATCCCTCACTGCTTCTCATAGACAGAATAGACAACACATATGCCTTCCTTCAGTCCTCCAAGCCTCCTATTTCCTTGCGCAGTTTCTCTTGGGTGCTCCAGCTGCAACTTGTGTGATTCTCACCTCACACACAACACTGACCTCTGAATTAACTGCGCAAACCTGAAGGAATGAATTCTTTATGCAAGATGAGTTTACTTTATAGGAAAAATCCTCCAACTGATAGTACAATGTCCCTGTCTTTAATCTAAACTGGGTCTTCCTCTGAACTGACATGCATGAGTTATTTATGAGAGAATATTCAGTTATCTGGAGAACACTAGTTGCATGCATGCATGCATTAACTGACTAAACTCATAATCAGTTCCACAAACTGTTTGGAACTAATCTAACTGGATTTAACTCAGTTAACTGAGCTAACTAATTTTAACTCAAATACAACTCATCCTTATCTCCTTAATTAAGGGATAACTTCCTCAATCAAAGGGATAATTGTTGCATGTCTTCACTGATCTGAAAATGGAATGTACTTGTTTAAGGGTGCAAGGTATCCATTTCCCATAATTTCAAATGTGAGCTATACACTCCAAGTGACCTCTGAAAATGTGAAAACTTCTTATTTCTTATACAGAGATAGACTGTAGGGGCATTCACCGGACATGTCACCTCTAAAAAGAGGATGAGTTCCAGAGGCTACCTGGCCCTCTATAGGCTCTGCCTAAAGAAATAACGAAGTAAACACTTAGAAGTCTTTGACATACACATACTTGAAGTTTGATATCTTGATGAATAAGACAAATAACTTTCTGCAACTGAATAGGTGATTATGTGTGTTATGAAAGTTATGTATATTTGTTGTTTAAAACTTTATATCAATTTTTTTTAACATATCATCTTCAGCAAATAAAGACATCAAAATGATAAAGCAGTTCACCCCCCCTCTGGGCTACATCTGCTAGACCAAACCTCTCAAACTTGGCTTGTCCTCTTGTATTAAAAATGCTACAAAGGATAATACAAGAATATGAGTGTCTCGAAAGACTGATCTGACTGTAAATAAAGAATCCGAAGATAGGAATTAGCTAAACATGCTCTTTCCCAAACACTAAACAGTGAATTTGTACCTTTTACAGTACTTTCCCCAATTGGCCCTGATGGCCCTTTAAACTTGCATGGAGAATTTCGAGGTCAAGATGAACTCAATTGGTTCTAAAACCTCTGCCATTAGACTCATAAGGTCGAAAATAGCTGACATAGACTTTTGAATCACCAAAAACGGATGAACATAGCCCCCAAACAGCTCAAGCACTGAAATGGCCCTCGTGGCCCTGAAAGCTTCCTTGAAGCTAAACAGTGAGAAGAATGCCTCAGAAGGAAAAACGAGCTGTAGAAATGGATTCAGAATGCTGAAAACCTTCAAAAATGACCTTCATTCCACATTCACTGGCTGCACAATTCCCAATGCAACTCCCAAATTGATTTGGCCCTAGTGGCTCCTGGAACTTCTACGAAGAAAAAACACCTGAAAATGACCTCAAATGGCTGTGAAACCTATGCCAATGGCTTCAGAAGGTTGAAGAGACCCAAAATCAAAAAAAAAATCGTCCAAAACCGCCTTTCCTAGCCAAAGTTATGGCCATTTGCTCCCAACTGCCAGCTACCCCTACAAAAACTCCAGCTAACTTTAGTTAAGTCCAGATAGGCCCGCCAATTTTGGCGCTCCTGCCAGAATCCCCGCCAACTTAACTGCAGTTATAATAAATACATGTGACCAAAAATTTCGGCTGGCAGTTTGCATCGGATTTCGTGCCCGGCGGTTAAGGGGGTTGAGCCCACGGTTATGGGCCGAGGGTCATATGGTATGGGGGCTGGCCGCTTAGGGGCTGGCCCCCTTCATTTGCCGCCCCACAAACATTT
The DNA here is from genome assembly GCA_031772625.1 of Pinus tabuliformis. Taxonomy (NCBI): domain Eukaryota; kingdom Viridiplantae; phylum Streptophyta; class Pinopsida; order Pinales; family Pinaceae; genus Pinus; species Pinus tabuliformis. The sequence continues at coordinate 1,532,644,015 of CM062819.1, forward strand.
TAAACTTTGAATAAAGTTTGGTCTGCCAATCATTCAACATTTGCTGTTGTGGCCCAACGGTAAGACTGTTCAATAGTGCATGGGAGGTCCCGTGTTCAAAACTTGCCAATGCCAAAAATTTTAAATATGCGCCCATATAATGCTTGCTGACGTCATCCTGGGCCACGTGGCACCCTCCGGGCCTGCCACGTGGCAGCTTCTGATTCACTGCCCAAAAGGAATATTCCTCATAATATTCCAAGGAATATTCTGTGGAATATTTTTTTTAATTTTTTTTTAAAATTCAAAAATTAAGAGTTATTGGGCGATTTTGTTTTTGGCATAACTTTCTCATACTGCGACCGTTTTTCGAACCGTTCATGGTGCCGGAATCAGGAAGACGAGCTCTATCCGGTCGTTCAGGCTCCAATCAGTTCTGAGCACTTTCATTTTTGACCATTTTTCGACACTTGGTCCTGAGCTCCTGATCATTCACAAAGACTTCATGTTTGATTATCACAAACTAATTAACTCAAGATGAATTAATTAATTATTTTTCAAATAGCTAGTGAGACTAAATTCGACTTTTAATTCTCAATTTTGATTCAAGGACAAATCAAAATTGGAATATATACTGAAAACTTATCTATAGTAATGTTATTTTTAGAATTTCTATTTTTATCATTTCTTGATGCTATTTTCAACAAAGTTGGAGTATATCCTGAAATGTTGTTTATAACAATGATATTTTTAGCATTCCTATTTTTATCATTTCTTGTTGCTATTTTCAACACTCCCTCTCAACAAGAAAGGAATTCAACTCGATCCTAACCTTGAACCTTTTGGAATGTTCTGCATGCAACACTTCTCACTAGTGTTGTTTCTCAAGCAACTCAGAAACAAAAAATATCCAACCTGAATTAGAATGATGACTCTGTCATCAAAGTATCTGACAGTTATTGCCTCTGTTGACTGAAAACTCTGCACCTTTGTGCTCTTCAGTATCTAACTGCTCTAGCCTCTATCACTTTGATCTCTGACTGCATCAATCACACTGATTCCTACTGTTGCATGCACGCTATTGTTGGTCCTATCTCCTAGCATGCATCCATGTTGCACCTCCTCTCATCATGTTGCATCGTGCTGCTCACTACTGCACTACAACTCAGTTACTGAGAAGTAAGTAACTGATCTCCCAACTAACCTCCCTATTGGGCTAGAAACACCCTGTGATGTTGAAGCTCCCTTTGTCGCTCCATCTGCATCTGTCTCTACCCACTTAGCTAGTCCTGCTACTCCTCGTCAGGGCTCCCGTAGCAAGGTCTAACCAAAGAGGTTGGGTACCTCAAGGATCCTACCCCTATTTCATCCCTCTTGGGACTATCACTTCACATCGCCCCACCTCCCACCTGGAGCTATGGCTGCATGTGATCCCTCTGCCCACTTGGCTCGAAATTTCCCCCTACTGGAGGTCTCTACATGAGTGGATGCCTCCACTCAGTCTCCTCTCGTCTTCTCCAGTTGTGGTTGCTCCAAAACCTCCTGGAGCTGCTTCACCAATTGTGGCTCCTCCACAATTGTTTGAGACTTCTTCTGGCGCTACATGTTGAGAGGTAATGTACTCTACCTCTCAACCACCAAGTCTCCAACATTTGTCTTGCTCCTTAAGGCTTTGCATGCATCTTGAACCTCAAGAGCATACAGGTTCTTGACTCGTGAACCGATCTCCTTCACCTGTCTTGTGGTGATGTATCTAAGGAAAACCTTTCCCTTACTGAAGACAACATCGTAGCCTTTGTCCTCCAACATCGCAATCAATACCAAGTTCTTCTTCAGTCCAGGTACATACTTCACATCTGTCAAGGTAATGAGAGCTCCATTCTCCCTCTAAAGATCAATTGTGTCGACTCCTAAAACACTATACTTTTCATCATTACCCATCTCTATGCGCATGTGGACGTCCTTCTCCTCCAAGGTACTGAAAAAACTCTTATCGTCGGTCATGTGGAATGAGGCTCCACTATCAAGAAACCATCCACAACCCATCATTGATGAAACCATGCATGCGATGAGGGTAAAATCCAATTCGAACTGTGAGGCTAGGGCCTCACCTTCAGATCCTTCCTAGGATCCCTTCTTGGATTTCTTCAATGGACAATTAGTTGCATAATGGCCCACCTCATGACAATTAAAGCATCTCACTCTAGATTTGTCAATATTCTTCCCACCATGGGAAGAACTCGGTTTGGAATGAGAATCCTTCTCCTTCCATTTCCTTGCCTTACTCGCTAAGGCTAGATTTTCTTCATCCTCCTTGGATGAAGAACCATCTCCAATGCTTCTCCTGATCTCCTCCTGCATCAGATCCGACCACAGTCGTTCCCAATCTGGCAGTTTCTTTCTTCCATTCACCGAGTCCTGGTAGTTATGCCATCTCTAAAGAAGACCGAGGAGAGTAAGACTCACCATGTCATCATCGGTTATCGTGATTCCTACACTTCCAAGCTCGTCTCTACAGGTGGTGAGCTTGTTCAGATATGTAGAGATCATGTCACCCTTTTCACACTTGATTTTCCGAAGCTTGTCTTTCAGCGCTAGCTTCCTCTGGTCGTTGTTGTTCTGATATAGATCCTTCAATGTCTTCCACATTGAAAATGGAGTCTCCTTCCCATGGAGACTCGAGACAATGTGGTCTCAAACTCCCTCTAGAATATTCCTCCTCGTTCTCGCCACACATTTCTTCCATTCCGCCAATTACTGGGCATTACCTGCTGCTGGTTTAGGGACTTCTTGATCAATGAAGTCCTTCAAACTGTTATCCTCTAATACTGCTTCCATGTGCCTTCCAAGCTATGTAATTCGAGCTGCCATCCAAGGCATACTCGAGTCCCAAGCCATTAAACGCCATTGGTGAACTTTGAGATGTGATAAGAAATGGATTATGTACCTACAATCAAGAACTTCAAAACTTCAAACTTCTCCCTTCTTTGTATATTGTTCTTCGCTTTGATCACCTTTGCTCCAATATCATGTAGAAATTCCTCTATAGATCAACTAGATTTGATACCATGTAGAAATTATCACTGTAGATCACCTGATAATGCAATGTAACTAAAGCAAAATATATTATCTACTTCTACTATCAAACTTGCAAAAGCTTAATCGATTTTGAGCAAGATCAAATAGAACACATATAACAAAGAAGAAGATTCAATCACACATGAAACACAAAAGAATACTCTGGGGAAAGCCTCAGCTAAAAACCCCGCTATCTGTATTATCATAAAAGTGGAAATATCTCAGGATTACACAAAGCTTTAGCTCTCAATCTATCCAAATTTTAATACAATCCCTCACTGTTGCTTATAGACATAATAGAAAACACATATGCCTTCCTTCAGTCCTCCAAGCCTCTTATTTCCTTGCGCAATTTCTCTGGGTCCTCCAGCTACAACCTGTGTGATTCTCACCTCACACACAACACTAACCTTTGAATTAACTACACAAACCTAAAGGAATGAATTCCTTCTGCAGGATGAGTTTCCTTTATAGGAAAATTCCTCCAACTTATAGTACAATGTCCCTGTCTTTAATCTCAACTGGGTCTTTCTCTAAACTGACATGCATGAGTTATTTATGAGAGAATATTCAGTTACCTGGAGAACACTAGTTGCATGCATGCATGCATTAACTGATTGAACTCACAATCAGTTCCACAAACTGTTTGGAACTAATCTAACTGGACTTAACTCAGTTAACTGAGCTAACTAATTTCAACTCAAATACTACTCATCCTTATCTCCTTAATTAAGGGATAACTTCCTCAATCAAAGGGATAATTGTTGTATGTCTTCACAAAGACTTCATGTTTGATTTTCACCAACTAATTAACTCAAGATGAATTAATTAATTATTTTTCAAACATCTAGTAAGACTAAATTCGAATTTTGATTCTCAATTTTGATTCAAGGACAAATCAAAATTGGAATATATACTAAAAAGTTATCTATAGCAATGTTATTTTTAGCATTTCTATTTTTATCATTTCTTGATGCTATTTTCAACAAAGTTGGAGTATATCCTGAAATGCTGTTTATAACAATGTTATTTTTAGAATTCCTATTTTTATCATTTCTTGTTGCTATTTTCAACACTTCCTCTCAACAAGAGAGGAATTCAACTCGATCTTGACCTTGAACCTTTTGGAATGTTCTACATGCAACACTTCTCACTAGTGTTGTTTCTCAAGCAACTCAGAAACAAAAAATATCCAACTTGAATCAGAATGATGCCTCTGTCATCAAAGTCTCTGACTGTTATTGCCTCTGTCGACTGAAAACTCTGCACCTCTGTGCTCTTCAGTATCTGACTACTCTAGCCTCTGGCATTTTGATCTATGATTGCATCAATCACGCTGATTCCTACTGCTGCATCCGTGCTGCTGCTGGTCCTATCTCCTAGCATGCATCTGCACTGCACCTCCTCTCATCATGTTGCATCATGTTTCCCACTGTTGCACTGCAACTCAGTTACTAAGAAGTATGTAGCTGATCTCCCAACTTACCTCCTTGTTGGGCTAGAAACACCCTTTTGATGTTGAAGCTCCCTCTGCCGCTCCATCTGCATCTGTCTCTACCCACTTATCCAGCCCTGCTACTCCTCGTCGGGGCTCCCGTAGCAAGGTGTAATCAAAGAGGTTGGGTACCTCAAGGATCTTGCCCCTATTTCAGCCCTCTTGGGACTATCACTTCACATCGCCCCACCTCCCACCTAGAGGTATGGCTGCATGTGATCCCTCTGCTCACTTGGCTCGAAATTTCCCCCTACTGGAGGTCTCTGCATGAGTGGATGCCTCCACTCGGTCTCCTCTCGATTTCTCCAGTTGTGGCTGCTCCACAAACTCCTAAAGCTACTTCACCAATTATGGCTCCTCCATAATTGTTTGAGACTTCTTCTGGCACTGCACATTGAGAGCTAATGTACTCTCCCTCTTAACCACCAAGTCTTCAACATTTTCCTTGCTTCTCAAGGCTTTTCATGCATCTTGAACCTCAAGAGCATACAGGTTCTTAACTCGTGAACCGATATGCTTCACCTGTCTCGTGGTGATGTGTCTAAGGAAAAGCTTTCCCTTATTGAAGACAACATCGTAGCCTTTGTCCTCCAACATCGCAATCGATACCAAGTTCTTCTTCATTCTAGGCACATACTTCACATATGTCAAGGTAATGAGAGCTCCATTCTCCCTCTGAAAAGCAACCGTGCCAACTCCTGAAACACTATACCTTTCATCATTACCCATCTCTATGCGCATCTGGGGGTCCTTCTCCTCCAAGGTACTGAATAAACTCTTATCGTCGGTCATGTGAAATGAGGCTCCACTGTCAAGAAACCAACCACAACCCATCACCGATGAAACCATGCATGCGATGAGGGTAAAATCCAATTCGAACTATGAGGCTAGGGCCTCACCTTCAGATCCTTCTGAGGATCCCTTCTTGGATTTCTTCAATGGACAATTAGTTGCATAATGGCCCACCTCATGACAATTAAAGCATCTCACTTTAGATTTGTCAATATTCTTCCCACCATGGGAAGAACTCGGTTTGGAATGAGAATCCTTCTCCTTCCCTTTCCTTGCCTTACTCGCTAAGGCTATATTTGCTTCATCCTCCTTGGATGAAGAACCATCTCTGGTGCTTCTCCTGATCTCCTCCTACATCAGATCCAACCACAGTCGTTCCTAGTCTAGCAGTTTCTCTCTTCCATTCACTGAGTCCTGGTAGCTATGCTAGCTCTTAGGAAGACCGAGGAGAGCAAGACTCACCATGTCATCATCAGCTGTCGTGATTCCTACACTTCCAAGCTCATCTCTGCAGATGGTGAGCTTGTTTAGATATGTAGAGATCGTGTCGCCCTTTTCACACTTGATTTTCCGAAGCTTATCTTTCAGCGCCAGCTTCCTGTGGTCATTGTTGTTCTGATATAGATCCTTCAATGTCTTCCACATTGAAAACGGAGTCTCCTTCCCATGGAGAATCGATACAATGTGGTCTCAAACTCCCTTTAGAAGAATCCTCCATGCTCTCGCTACACATTTCTTCCATTCCGCCAATTCTTGGGCATTAGCTGCTGCTGGCTTGGGGACTTCTTGATCAATGAAGTCCTTCAAACCATTATCCTCTAATACCACTTCCATGCGATCCTTCCAAGCTATGTAATTCGAGCTGCCATCCAGAGCATACTCGAGTCTCAAGGCATTGAATGCCATTGATGAACTTTGAGATGTGATAAGAAATCGATTATGTACCTACAATCAAGAACTTCAAAACTTCTCCCTTCTCCCTTCTTTGTATATTGTTCTCCGCTTTGATCACCTTTGCTCTGATATCATGTAGAAATTTCTCTATAGATCAGCTAGCTCTGATACCATGTAGAAATTCTCACTGTAGATCACCTGATAATGCAATGTAACTAAAGTAAAATACTTGATCTACTTCTACTATCAAACTTGCAGAAGCTTAATCGATTTTGAGCAAGATCAAACAGAAAACATATAATAGAGAAGAAGATCCAATCACTCATGAAACACAGAAGAATACTCTGGGGAAATCCTTAGCTAAAAACCTCGCTATCTGTATTATCATAGAAGTGGAAATATCTCAGGATTACACAAAGCTTTAGCTCTCAAGCTATCCTGCTCTCAGTACAATCCCTCACTACTGCTCATAGACATAATAGACAACACATATGCCTTCCTTCAGTCCTCCAAGCCTCCTATTTCCTTGTGCAATTTCTCCTGGGTCCTCCAGTTGCAACCTGTGCGGTTCTCACCTCACACACAACACCGACCTTTGAATTAACTACACAAACCTGAAGGAATGAATTCCTTCTGCAGGATGAGTTTCCTTTATAGGAAAATTCCTCCAACTTATAGTACAATGTCCCTGTCTTTAATCTCAACTACGTATTTCTCTGAACTGACATGCCTGAGTTATTTATGAGAGAATATTCAATTATCTAGAGAACACTAGTTGCATCCATGCATGCATTAACTGACTAAACTCACAATCAGTTCCACAAACTGTTTGGAACTAATCTAACTGGACTTAACTCAAATAACTGAGCTAACTAATTTCAACTCAAATACAACTCATCCTTATCTCCTTAATTAAGGGATAACTTCCTCAATCAAAGGGATAATTGTTGCTTCACAAAGACTTCATGTTTGATTTTCACCAACTAATCAACTCAATATGAATTAATTAATCATTTTTCAAACAGCTAGGGAGACTAAATTCGAATTTTAATTCTCAATTTTGATTCAAGGACAAATCAAAATTGGAATATATCCTAAAATGCTATTTATAGCAATGTTATTTTTAGCATTTCTATTTTTATCATTTCTTGATGCTATTTTCAAGCGAGTTGGAGTATATCCTGAAATGATATTTATAGCAATGATATTTTTAGCATTTCTATTTTTATCATTTCTTGTTGCTATTTTCAACATATTGTGCTTCCAAAAATCACTGAATCCCGGACTTCAAAGCCTTGAGCCATTAAAAAATTCTTCATCCTTACCTTCCATATTTCAAAATTTGTTCCATTCTACATGGGAGCTTTGCACAACTGATTGTCTTCTGATTTCTTGACTGAAGAAGAAATGTTTTTAGAAGGTTTGGAGCCTTTATTCCTTGACTTTTCCATTTTTGTTCTTTAGATCACCTTCTAGGTGTTAGGTTGAAATGAAGGTACTGGCTCTGATACCAATTGTTGCAAATATTGAAAAGGGGGTGAATCAATATTTCCTTTTTACAATTGTTATTTTACTAGTTAAGATCACTTAGATAGAACATATAAATGAGCAATCACATAATAAATTATTTTATTAATCAATAGATGGTGAGGACACTAGTCCTTTTTACAATAAATTAAGTACATCAATGATCAGGGCTCAAACCCTAAATGAAGACACCAATCTTCAAATCAACCAAGCTCCAACCTATAATTTTTCCAAGCACCAACTTGGTCTTCTTGGGGACTCCAATCCTCTAGGGCACAAACCCTCTTTGTTGGTTCAAGCTCCAACCTGGTCTTTTTGAGGACTCCAATCCTCTAGGGCTCCAACCCACTTCTTCAAATCTTCAATATAATTTCAATGATTCTTGAAGGCTTTCAATGTCTTCTACAACAAGCCCTGGCAGTATCTTCAAGTTTTCATTCAATAATGCCCTCACTTAGCTCATCATTGACAACTTAATCAACCACAAAACTTGTCTTCACAACTCTTCATGATAGCCAAGCAAACTTCTCCAATAAAACTCCATGAAGGCTACTAATGTCTTCAAGTGCTCTTTAATAGAAATTTATCCAACAAAGACTTCAACAATGGCTTCCTTCCCCTTCCTTTTCTCCTAATTTCCATTATTTTCGTAAATAAATGAGCCAAATTTCCATTTTGCCTTTCCAAAGCCTTTGCCAATTTCCTTAGCCATAATAAACCGAATGAACACCCACACTAGGATGTCTTACCCAACATTCAGGTTGGAATAAGTGTCCCATCAACCATGGTTATTATTTTCCTTTTATTACTTTTATTACTTGGAAATTTCACTAGGGTTGTTACAAATTTGATAGAATATGCTTGACAAGGATCTCTTCAATGGTCCTAACTTCTCCTTAGGGTCTATGATAGACCTTGTTTTCCAAATCATCAATCTTATCATTGTTTTATCTAAGGATGTGGAAGAATGAGGCCTCTCCCAGGTGCTTCATTTGTTGTTGACTTCAAATCACAATTTCGCCAAGGTTTGCATTAGTAGGGCTCGTTCTCTTGACCATTTATTAAATGAGAATGGTTGAGTGCCCAATTACTATTGGATTTTTTTAGTTGAACTCATAGAGGATATGTGTGCCCAAAAGGAAACTGTAAGCCTCTGCCCTGTTACTTTTTTTTTCCCAAACCCCATTCGTAGGACATTATTTTTGTTCCTTCATGATCGAGGATTAATCCTCCTACTCCAACTCGTCCAGGATTAAATTTGGATGCCCCGTAAAAGAAAAGGCAAGGCCAATTATGTGGTTTTAGATAGTCCCTGAGTTCCTTGTTTTTCAGTTTCACCTTCTAATTAACTATGTTGAGTCGATTTCTCAAGGGGAAGCAGAAATTGTGGGGTATTCTTTCAAGAATGAAAATGAACCATAGCCTTTCTTCAATTTGCAAGGATTGAATGTCGATTTTACAACTTCCTTTTGAAAGGATAATTTATGTGGAGAGACTCCAAATCTTAGCCATTACTTTCCTTCTTTAAGGCTTTTTATTTTGGAAAATATGTTTGTTCCTAGCTAACCAAAGCTGCCAGCATAAGAATGTTGGGACACTAGTCCAAAATTGATTCCACATAGTGCAGATTCCTCCCGATGATCCTCTTGCACTTATTGCTACACCTTCAAAACGAATTATTCTTTGGATTACTTACACCATTTCTTCCTCACTTAGCTTGGTCTCCTGGACTAGAAATATTTTTGGGATTTTTTATCGATGATATCTTTAACTGCATTTGTTTTCGAGAAATGTTCAAAATCTCTACAATTCTAGGAGGCTAGGTTCATTATTTACTTTGTGATGGAGCGATAAGGCCCTTACCTCTCCCTACCTAGGATTGCATGTCCTTGATTCATGCTACTCTATCTATGTATGTATCCATTGGTTGTTGGATTCCCATTGCCATATCCTTTTCTGTTACTTCGTCTTGATCTCCTTGTTTGATTTCCTTCCAGATTTATTGGGGTTCTCTGGAAGGGCTAATGTTTCTTTGGATTTATTTCTAGTTATGATCCCTGCAGAGGATGTGGCTTGGGGGGTCAACGATGGGCAGGGAGAAGCAGGAAGAGGGACATGGAGGTTGTATTGTAGCGGCTACAACCACCCTCCAAAATTTCGCCTTAGCCTATCTTGGAGCCTCCCTACCAACCTTAAACAACACTTTGTCTTGCTTCGTCAAGTACTCACACTTCAATGTTTTCCTCGCACAAAGGCAGCCTATCGATAGCAGTTGATCCATTCCCCTCATAGGCTGCTTACCCGGACTTGGTCCAGCTGGAGGCTAAGCAGCTTCCCCTTGAAAATTGCACATTTATGGAGGGCAACTAGCCTTCCCTACAGGAATTGTGCAATCCTCTTTGACAACCTTCTCGGCTCCAGGATTGCGAAATCCCGCCAGCCAATCCTCCCAGCATCATTTGCACAAATTTTCCCAGCAGCAGGTTGTTCAGCCCAAGATTTGCACAAATCTATGAAGCAATCAACTACTCTGCCCAGAAATTGCGCAAACCTCCCAGGCAGTCAGCCCAGCTCCAGCCAAGAATGCACATTTTTCCCAAGCAGTTGATCACTTTCATGCATGGACAGTCCAGTTGACCAATTCCACCCGGGACCGAGGAAGCTTGACTTGCATGCATGCATGACTTGATCTTCCCATAATAACAAGAGACAACATGCAAAAGGATTCCCATGATTCAGGGAGATATTTTTAGCAACTGGGGGTTACATGCAAAGTTGTTTTAGAAGTTTCCCTCCAAGTGTCGCGTTTTTCTAGATTTGTGGCATGTGCGTCATAAGACCAAACTGATTTATTCAACGCATCAGAGCTCATTCATTCACATTGATCTTGGAACTCTGACATCCCACAACACATCCAGGACTCTTCGAGACATCCAACTCAACTATTCACAGGTAAGTGGCCTCAACTTGTATTTTTCAGCGTTTCTATCGCTTTTTGTGTATTCGCTTGTGTGAGTGTTGTTTTCTTGATTTCTTTGAATGCATGTTGTCATTTACATATATTATAGCTTTTCCTAGCATTGTTTCAGTTTTCCTTGCTATCTCACTATTGTCGCATGCGTGAAACTGCTTTGCATGGAAATTCGCCCAAACGGCGAACTGCCTCACCCACATGCATGTTGATCTGTCTACTAATTCTTTCATTCATGTTTTGCATGAACTGTTAATCACTTCTGCTATTACCTAGTGTCGTCATGCATTTCATTGTCTTACTTTCTTTCAGTTGCACGTTGGCGGGTCAGGCCAACCTTGGCCCGGTCTTTGCCTTCACTAAGGTTACATTGCGCAATCTGGGGAAGGAAGGCTCACCTTCCTCTTCCAATTTGTGCATTCTTGACCAGCACTGGCCTCCAGGATTGTTTTGCACATTTCTGGACGATAGTGCCTGCTTGGCCCAAAAATTTGCGCAAATATGTCCCTGGGCCAACAGTCCTTCCCAGCAACCAGCTACCTAACTAGATTACACATCTCGTAGATCCAGCAGCGAATCCAGCCTCCCAGATAGCCTAAACTACCTTTTTCACAGTTCTGGCAGCTAGTCACCGAGCCTCCCAGTGAAATTTGTGCAATCTCACTCATCAGTTCCCCAGGTATGTGTTGTGTCCTTCCCTGGATTTACTTTGTTTTCAATGACATATTTCTCGCCATGCATGCTACATGTTTCCAAATCTTTCAAGTGTTCATCTGTCTCAATGGCTTCCAAGAGAATAGGATCTCATGACACTGTTGGTATTGCAGCCGGAGCAGTAGTTGAACAGGTGTCCTCTAATCTCTTGATCTATGAAGATACGAAGTTGTATATAGACAAGGACATCAAACTGAAGTGGAAAGAGGTGAATGAAACATTCACATGTAATTTTGGGGAAGACCTTGAAGACCGTCAAGTGTACATGAACATTCATAAGTCTGGCTTGTACCGGATTGCATGCAGATACCCTGTGTTCCCATGCATGGACATGATTCACTGGATCATTTCTCACATTCACCCTGAGATGATGACCTTGAGTAGTGTCAGTGGGACGAAGCTTGCAACCTTTTAGGGATGAGATTATGATGAGATGTATCAGATGACTGAGCCCATGACTATCACGACTCCTCCATTCAACTTGCCCAACAGCAGAGCTCACTCCAGAGGCATTCTAAAGGATTGGGTAAAGGAGCCAACTCGCTTTAGGATGACACCCAACCAGATCTATAAGACAAAGATATTGAGGAAGGCGTACCAATACTTGGTCATATTCACATGTCCACTAAGTGGCCAAGCAAGCACTTAAACCTTTCCTCAGAGCTGGGTGATTGCATTGGACCAGCTGGCTAGAGAAGGAAGACCATGCAACTGGTTCGGCATACTGGCTCACTAGCTGAAGGAGAATGTCACGAAGGCTCGACAGGCACCCGAGGGTATGCCTACAAAAATTTATATGTCCACTTACATTCTATATGTAGTCTATGCTCGACATGAGTTCCCGATCTTGGAGTGGGCATGGTCACCAGCGGAGACTGTTGTGAACACGTATTTCAAGTTGTTGTATGAATGCAGCTTCAGAGGAGTGATCATACGATTGTCTGACCATTTTGTCACCCCACTATACAGGTTGATATTCAAACAGGATCCACCCTACAGGTCAGAGGAAGCCATCAAGACATTGCTAGGCATTGTAGATTTGTATGCCTCATTGTCTGGCACGTTACCGAGTGTTCAGTGTAGATAATTCTCTGCATGTTCTACCAAAGTTCACCTTGGACGTGCTTGTCATGCATGAAGTAGTGTGCCACATCTCGGTAGGATTGACAGCTAGACTGCAAAGGAAGAAGAAGGCACCTTGGCCTAATCTTCCATTGCGGATTAGGTCATATGAGATCCGGAGTATCAAGCAAGCAGATGTCGAAGCAGAACATATGAGGAAGTATCCTTTCGACCTTTGAAGATACAACCCGTATGACCCACATTGCATTATGAAGGATCACTTCGCGAGAGTTTAGTTCAACTAGATCCATGGGGCATGTCATTAGGCTAAGGAGGACTCATGGAGGTACTGCTACAATTCCTATAGACCCAATGAACGAGTCAGCTTCGTCATAGAGTGGTTAGCAAAGCAGCATAATGAAGAGCACCAACAGTATCAATAGTAGCAGCAGCAACAGAGGCAGCGAAGCCAAGCATACATGTGCATGACAAAGGGAAGATGAAAACTGTTAACTGCATGGAGGAAGAGCAAAGCTGTGAGTTTCGAGCAGATCCACTTGTAGAACAAGCAGCGATGGCTATTCAAGCAAAGAGGCAGCAACGCGACAAGTGAATCGCGTGAAGGCAGAGGGATAAGAAGAGAATGGAAGAAGCAGAGAAGGAGTTGCATGAGCTGAGGGAGCAACTCCGGAAAGAACAAGAGTTGCACCAACAGGAGCAGAAAGTGCAGTAGCAGCAGATTCAGCAGGGGGTGCATCACGTCCAGACAGACGAAGCAGTGCCCTTACAAGTACTTGATTCTTCTGAACAACTGGCATTAGGCGAATAGGGAAAACCATCGCAAGGGCAAGACTTGGCTCATGAGATAGAGCAGGCGCTTGAACAGTTGGATGCAGACATGGAGCAATAAGAGTTAGAACAGGATACCGACCTCATGCCTCACCACAAAGAGGTCGACTCACTCGCTTCATTGCATCCTGATGATGAGCAAGTCTTGAATGACCAAGAAGGCACTGAGATCCTTGGTGGTCAACTGGAAGTAAACATATCCTTTGACGAATCTCATCACAGAATTGTGCAGTCTCAGAGAGTACCGACTCCAAGGGACCACATATCCCCTGCGCAATTTGAAGAGGAAGTGATCGTGATTGATGTGCACAAGCATCCAGCTGCTTTGGCTAATGCAACTAGAGTGTATGCCGAAGCCACTAGCTCGAGTGTTCTTTTTCTCATAGCTAAGAATGAGAAAATGGCGAAGGAACTACAGGTGACCAAGCAGGGAGGAGATTTGGTGACAATGTCCGCTCAAACTGAACTGAAGAAGGCAATACTAGATGAAGTATTGTCCTTGGACATAGTTATGCCAGCATTGTACTCCGAGTTTGGTACCGTGCATCAAGCAGTTGTTCATCTCCACGGATGGCAGCAACGATGTGCAAGAAGAGCACGCATCTTGAAGAACATACATACTGTTATTGATAACATGCAAGCATGGATGATGAAGTACAAGGGAGCCGCTTCACTTTCCAAAGATGATAAAGGCCAATGCGGTCGAGTTGCAAGCACGTATTCGAAGTTAGATCCGAAACTGTGAAAACCTACTGCAACTCATCACTATCATACAGACTTCCCATGCACGAGTATTCAAAAGCATGGAGGTTGTAGTGCACACTCATGTGATCCCATCACTTGGGACTCTCACCCAGGCAAAGACCAAGAAGCAGGTCCGACAGGATCTTGACTCGTACTTCGATGAGTTTATGTGCACAGCATCTAGCCTAGACTTGCCTATCAGTGCAGACATCATGTGCAAGTACGTTGCTAGTCCAACCACACTAAAGAAAATGATGTGCATGCTCACAGACGAGTTGGACAGAGGAACCCAAGCAGTGTACCCCGATGCTATGGAGGCAAGGTTCAAGTTTCAGACAGAAGTCACAGAAGAACACACGGAAACACTCAAGGACTACCAATGTTGACATCACTATGTCGTTGTTGATCAGCATGAGGATGGCGAGCAGTTGGACTTCTATGGTTGTCTAAGTCTGAATGATGTCTAGTTTGGCTTTTCCAAGACATTGTTCACATGGGTACATGTGCATTGTAATGTTGAGTCATGTCAAGTGTAAGTCAAGTGTCAAGAGTGGATGTAATAGTCATAGAGTAGGTGAAGAGTCACGAGGGTAGTTGAATGGTCACAAAGCGGAATGTCAAGGGTCACCCCACCCTTTGTTATAAATAGTCCCGCATAACTCATGTATAGGATTTTGGTCAGCCAAGCTTCTACTAAGACTATCATGAAGGCTTGGACAGTATTGTAACGCGCCTTGGCTTCTCCACTGCACGGAGCTATTACATCTCTTTGGAGGAGCAGGCAGATGTGGCTGTAACGTTCCACTGTTGGGGCTAGCAGGTTTACATGGATGTATTGTATGATTGTGTGACTTACAAGAGCCAACACATTTTCATGCATATGTTGTTATTGTAGTTGTATGTGTTATCTTACCTTATATGATGTGATTGTGGCATCCAGGTGGACCGCTCCGCTGAAAGTTGTGCATGTCCTTTGTGTTGTGTGTTCCTAGCCAAGTTGGGACTAATCTCTTTCAACCTATAACTCATCTTCACCTCCTTCCCCCTTCAAAGTGTTGGAGCCTCTCATACACCTTCCTTGACTCACTGCATTAGTCACACCCTTGTTGCCGATAGAGTTATTCTACTTACCTCAGTGTGACATCGCGGTCAAGGCATTACCTTACGACCCACTGTTGGGACTCCTACACCAAACAGTCTGAGGTCTAATTGGGACTTCTTACCAGGGAGATCCCCTTAACATGTTGGCGGGTCCAACACCGTCAATAGGTTGGAGGGAGGAATATGAGGAGGAGAGAGATTAGGAGATGAGGGGGAGGAGACAACATTTTTCTGCTCTGGATCATCCTACTAGAGCTCATCATCTTCACAAGCTGCGAGGGGATCAAGATCGGGGGTTGAGAAAGGTGAGAAATAATTGTTGAGGAGAGATTGAGGGGATTCAGATTACAAAGGGATAGTGGATTTAGAGGGGTGGAATTCATATGGGATATATCCTAATTGAGAAGGCCTTGCATGCTTAAATAATTTATTGGGGTTCCTGAGATTTTTGTGTCTGACTGTTTCCTATTGCGCTTCTTGGGTTCTTGTTGGTTCCTCTACTACTCTTTTAGAACATCTATTTGAAAAATGACCATATTCATGACATACCTTGCATTTAAACAGGAGTTTTTCATAATCCAATTGTTGAATGTGCGTCTATTTATCTACCTTGATCTTCACTGGCTCCAGTAGCCCCTTTCCCAAATCAACTTCCACACATACTCAAGCGCATGCATGCAAATTTTCTATTGGCTCACTTATGTCTATATGTTTCCCGAATGCATTGCCAATTTCTTTGACCAAATCATCTCCCCAACAATGGAGAGGGAGGTGAGGAAGACGAACCTAGAACTGAACAACATTGGCAATGTCAAGTTCAGGATCGAATTCTGGCATCCATCTATTTAAGTATAGGACTCTTGAATCCATAAAATATGGCCCATTTCTAAAGACCAAGTCTCGATCTTCCTTGGATTCGAAGTAGAAGGTGAAGTAACCCCAACAAGAGAAATGTATAGAGATTTGACCTTGAGGTTTTGCAACCCAGTTTCATTCAACCCATTTTTGAATTGTTTTCAAAGAGTGCTAGAGTCCAATGAACTATCCTACCAACCCTCGCTCTTCCAGGGAGAGAAAAACTTTCGAGAGATTGAATGGGGCAACTCGATTTCCAGAATTGCATCAATCCTCTTCACAAATTTGGAGATGGAAGGCGACTCCCGAGGAGGGCCGAGCGAACTGATGAGGCTCATGAATGCATGGGCAACTGGATCAGGGGAGTGCGCGTGAAAGGGAAGATGACCTCCCTCCAGAACAACCTCTAGAGCGGCCATCAAGAGGGATCGATCAATGATTAGCGAAAGGGATGCTTAGCGTGGGCACAAGCATAGCGCAAAGCTTTCAGCCACCACAAAAATAATTAACAAAACTAATATTCACCATTAATTTAAAATTATAAACTTATATTTAATTCTTCTTTAAAAATATTTAATAAATGACTAATTTCAATTTTAAAATATTATTTATGTATCTTTACTTTATCTCTTTAAATAAAATATTTAATAATTTATTTTTTCACTCTAATTTTTTTTATATAAAATTGTAAAATTAATATTTTATAAATAACCTTAAAATTTTATATCATTTAACACATTTTTATTAAATTTAGAAAAAATCTTTAGATTCTAAATTTCTATCACTTTAGCAAAATATTTTTAATTCAGGAAACTATGTCCAACGAAAATCAATTAATTAAAAAATGAAAAAAAATGCACCCTCATGTTAAGGATATTATGACATATACAGTTGTTTGTTATCACTCATTTTCGTTCTTTCAAGGATATTCCAACGTGTACAATTGTTTGTTATCGGTCATTTTCATTTTTCAAGGATATTCCGACGTGTACAATTGTTTGTTATCAGTCATTTTCATTTTTTCAATTTAAAATTATTAATAACGTCATAAAAACATCTTAACGTCTTATTAAAAATGTTAAAAAATGGGGCAAACCGATCAACAAGGGATTCTTCTTCGAGCACGCTCTGCAACCTGCGAGTCTCGGCTCCCTCTCTGCAGCGAGATCCGCACTTCGTGAGTTCTGAAGTCTGCGCCCGCGCCCGCTCTCTCCAGCAGCTGATCCCTGCGGGCGTGCCCGCAGAGGGCTTGACTCTGATCTGCGGGTGTTCAGGATTTTAGGCTAGGGTTGGGCTCCTGCTGCATGGCTGCCCCTGCGGCGGCCGGCCTCAGGCCCGATCCTATGGAGACGCAGGGACATTTCAAGGATCCGCCTTCTGCACCTGCCTTCGACGCATTCAACCTGCTTCTGGCCAGTCTGCCTCCGAAGAAAAGAAGCGAAGCATCAAAATTCGTTAAGAAGCTCGACGAAATTCCTGAGATATTGTTACCTCCAGAGACACCCATTCAAGTAGCTTTATCTCTGGCTAATCATGGTCTCATTGGCCAATTCACGAGACTTTGGCCCTCTCCAAAAACTACTGAGCAATGGGTCAATAGGAACTGGGCTCCTCTGATCAAGCAAAGTGTTACCTCTTACTTTCTTGGGCGAGGGTACTTCCTCTTCGAATTCACCTCCAAAGAAGACAAAGATCTGATCTTCCAAAATGGGTTGTATTTCATGGGCCCTCAAGGCCTCTACTTGAATAAATGGACTCCGGACTTTGATCTGGCTGTAGATGTTCCCAAGGCTGTCCCGGTGTGGGTTCGTCTTCCAAACCTACCACTCCACTGTTGGGACTAGGATTCCTTGAAACACATCGGCAACTCTCTAGAGAAATTCATAGATCGGGCAAACAACAAGGATCAATATGACTGTGCTAGGATCTGCGTAGAAGTAGATCTAGAGGTGGGTCTCCCAGAGGCAATCAAAATCAAAGTCGGCAGTTGGTCTCATGTGCAGATATTGGATTATGAGCAACTGCCATTCAAATGCAGGAAATGCCATGTTCATGGACATTTTACAAGAAATTGTCCGTCCAACGCAAAGCCAGAAAAAGGGAACGAAGAGGGTTGGAATCAAGTCAAGCGAGTCAAATTTAACCACAAAGGGCAAAAACCGGGAGACCCACTGGGAAAGGCTCTCTCTAGGCTAATGCTCAACGTCCCCCTCCCAAAAAGGTGCAAGTAAACAAATTTGATCCTCTAAGCCAGCAAACAGAAGATACTTTGGAGATCGAGACCCAAAAACCAGTTTCTCCAAGCAAAGATACTCCCTCAACCCCCAGGAAAGGAGCTGAAGAACCCAAAGGTATGACTTCAGAAGCTGAGGAAGAAGAGCAGGAAACGGACGAGTCAGAGGAGGAAGGAGAAATAGGAGAATCCCAAACCTCGGTAAGAAGATCTACAAGAGGCCGTAAAACTGACAGGGAAAAAAGAGAGCAGGAGACTTACAAAGACAAGCTACAGGGCAGCCAGCCAACTCTGGAGAAATTGCTAGCCTCAAAACCTAAGATGTTGAAAATTCAGCCCCAAGGCTCCAAGGGAGCCCATCAAAATAATAAATAATGAAGGTAATCTCCTGGAATTGTAAAGGTATGGGGAGCAAAGTTAAGGAAGAAGCCATGAGAAGCTTAATAAGAACTGAAACTTCGGACATACTTCTCGTCCAGGAGACTAAGCTGGAAGATATAGTCTTCCTGCAAGCATGCAAGAAACTTTGGTTTAAAAGTGAAGCAAGAGCAATCTCTACCCGGGGCGCCTCGGGAGGGATTGGCACACTATGGAACGCCAACAAATTTACAGTCATCTGTGAGGCGAGTAATACTCATTGGCTGCTGATGAAAATGCAGAACTTGGACACCAAGGAAATCTTTTGCTTCTTCAATGTATATTCTCCAGTCAACATCGGGGAAAAAAAGGATTGTTGGGATTCAATAAGGCACCAAGCAGACTTGATAAATCTGGAAAACATAATTATTGCTGGAGACCTCAACCTCACTCTTCATTCGTCTGAGAAAAGGGGAGGAAGTGCAGTTCGAGATCCGGCAAGGGAATGGGCGGAGGATCTCATGCAAGATTGGGACTTGCTGGATATCAAACCCTCTTTCGGTAAGTTCTCTTGGTCCAACAAAAGAGTAGGACCTGGAAATATTGCTGCCAGATTAGATAGGTTTTTCATTCAAAGCTCTTATCTGCTACTAGGTCTTGAAACCAGAATGCACATTCTCGCTAGCAGTGTCTCGGATCACAAGCACTTAAAACTAGAGCTCCTTGCCCATCTAGATCTTGGTCCTATTCCCTTTCGATTTAGCCCCCTTTGGGTCAAGGAGCCAAACTTCATGCAAACAGTCAAGGATTGTTGGAATCATCCCGTCAAAGGTTCTCCTTTTTTCATCTGGAAGGAAAAGCTTAGAAGGGTAAAAAGAGTGTTAAAACGTTGGGCCAAATCTCTGTCCAACCCAACTACAGAAAGGAAAGCTATTAAAGCCTCTCTTGCCTCTCATCAAACTTATATGGAAAACGTTACACTCACAGAGGAGCTGTTAGAGAAAGAAACGCAACTGCAACAGAGCTTTCATAAGGCCTGCCAAGCTGAAGAAGGATACTGGAGATTAAAATCCCGGAATCTCTGGCTTAAAGTAGGGGACAGGAACACTGCTTTTTTCCATAAACAAGCCCAGGCCAGGAAATGCTTCAACACTATCTCTGAGATCAAGGAGGATAATGACATTCACAAGGACTTTGCAGACATTAAGAAAGCAGCATTTTCTCACTTCCAAAACTTGTACAACGAAGACAAGGATCCGACCCATCATCCAGATTTGTTAGACCTCATACCTTCAGCAATCACTCCTCTTATGAACAGGCTACTTGAGGAAAAAATCACTAAAGAAGAAGTCAAAAAGGCCCTCTTTGAGATGGATCCGGACAAGGCCCCAGGGCCGGATGGCTTCTCCGCCAGGTTCCTTCAAGCTTGTTGGCCGATTGTTGAAAAGGACCTTCTCAAAATGGTCCAAAAGTCCTATAATGCTCAGAAAATAGGAGGCAATACAAACTCCACCTTCTTAGCCCTTATACCCAAGGAAAAATGCACCAACAACTTCAGTAGGTTTCGTCTGATTTCCTTATGCAACATTGGGTACAAGCTAATCACCAAAGTAATTGCAAATAGACTAAAGCCCATTCTTCCCAGAATAATTACGGAGAATCAAGGAGGCTTCATTAAAGGAAGGCAAATCGTGGACAACTTCACCCTAGTTCAAGAGGAAATCCACTCTAGTCTTCTTCGAAAAGAACAAGGTATGGTGATCAAACTCGATTTAGCAAATGCCTTTGATCGTGTAAATCATAGTTTTCTTTTAAAAGTCATGAGCAAGTTTGGTTTTGGGGAAAACTTCATTAAATGGGTCCGGGCATGCATCTCAGAGCCATGGATTGCTCCTCTTGTAAATGGAAGAGCCACTGATTTTTCCAAAGCTTCGAGAGGACTTAGGCAGGGGTGTCCCCTTTTCCCTATGCTTTTTGTCATTCAAGCCTCTACTCTCAGTTTTCTGTTAGACAGAAAGATGCAAGATCAAGAAATTAATGGACTCTATAAACCATGACTTATTTGCGGATGACACTCTGCTTTTAGGCAATGCCTCTCTCTCCACTGCCTCTAAATTTAAAGTTGTGTTGGATGAATTTAGCAAGGTCTCAGGAAGAGTTGTAAATAAGAACAAATGCCACATCTTCAGCCGGAATACTATGCCCAGATTGCTCTCTGTTATCTCTCGATGTTTGGGTTTTGCAGCCTCCTCTTCTTGGAACTCTTTCAAATAGCTGGGCCTTCCTGTTTTTCATAAGAAACTTACAAGCAAAGATTGGCTCCCTCAGCTTGAAAAATTCAAGTCCAAGATCCAAGCCTAGGGCTACTCCTGGCTCAATTCTACAGACAAGTCTGTCCTAATAAAATCCGTTCTCACCAGCCTTCCTCTATTCCACTTCGCTGGGCTTCTCGCTCCGGCAACCATTTTAAAATAAATGGAAGAGTTCATGCGCAGGTTCTTCTGGAAGGGCGGAAAACAGAATGAAAAAAAGATTCCCCTCATCAACTGGGAAACCATCTCCAAGCCTCTATGGGAGGGTGGATTGAACTTCAAAAATCTCTGTCAGCAGAATGTGGCTATGGCAGCTAAGATCGTCTGGAGGATCATTGCGCCCAAGCCTGGCTGGGCCCAATTGGCTCTCTGGAAAAAGTATTTCAGAGGTCCGCGTTCAAGCTGTTTAGACAATGTGATTCACATGCCCAACTCGTCCTTCCTCAACCTGTTTGTTAAAGCTGCCCCCTTAATCAAAGTGCATTCCTACTGGATCCCAAGCAATGGCAAAAAGATAAATATATGGACTGATAAAATCATGAATAAGGACCCTATTGAAGACAAAGCTTCCATTAGAGCGCTACGATGCTGGATGGACAAAGAGGGCCTATGTACATTGTGGAATATATCCCATTGGAGCGACTCTATTTGGGCAGGCTGGAAAAACATTGAAGTGTCAGTTCTGTTATCACCAAAATAGGTCCCTGATAGGCTGCTGATCCAACTATCTCGGTGTAACTATTTCAAACCAATCTTATAGCTTTGGCTTAGCCTCCTCAGCTTGAGAGGGCTCTCTCAAAGGATTAATGATATTTATTTATGATAAAACAGATGGCTAACTCTATCTTGGTTTTGTGTGTTTGTAGGTTGAAATGATGAAGGCTTGCTACCATTGGGCTATGGAGTCAACATGTCAATAAATTCAGTGGCAAGGTTTCTTGACATGAAAGCTGAGGAAAATGGGGTTTTTAAACAAAGATAATTCACTCAAGGAAATAGATCATCACAATAATTCCATTACTAAAGGAATTCAAAGCATAGGGTTATGAAATCTGAGTAATGGTAATGAAACTTGTTGCTAGTAGTTCAAAGATTGTTTACTCACAAACTGCAAAAAGACACAGTCATCTCATTTCTAAAAGAAGTCAGAGCACATAGTTGTGAATTCTAAGTAATAGCAATGAGATCTACTGCAAATGATTCAAAGTAACATATAAATCAAGACAACATTAACCCCATGAGAACTCAGATCTGTTCAGAAAAACCTCTTTGCATAATTGATTATAGTTCATAACATAAAGCAACAGCTAGGCCAAAAAGTCTTCAACCCTTTGCTAATTCGACCTCTTGCTCTATATATAGCATTTAAAATTAGGATTCCATCATCCCTCATCAAGAGAATTCGAATTTTCCATCAGTGACACCTATTCTAACCATAAAACAAACCTTTAAATGCATTTGACAGCTAACTAGCAGTCCTAGAGACCTAATACAACTAGGAGTGTAACTCCTTATTCTGATTACAACAAGCTTATCTAAACATTTAAATGCATTCTTTGACAGCTGCAACCTCATGAAGTCGAATTTGATGAAGCCTCCCACGTGGTCACCCAACTGCTGATGACAAACCCTAGAAATTAGGGAACATGTTTCCCTGTTTTTAGGTTTAGATCCTTGAAAATTGGCACGTGGGATAGAGCCTTTATCTCCTCACCTATGATACATTTTACGAAACTGAAGGAGGTTTTTGTAGCCCATGTTGTCTATAACAAAAACCTCTCCTGGTTTTTTAAAACATTCCTCCAGCTGTCCAAAATCTGTCCTTGAAAAACACGTGTCAAACAGGAAAAATCCATTTTCTAAAATTAGGGTCTCAATTAAAGCTTATTATCTTCCAACGGAAAAAACTTATGAAGAAAGTGAGATCGTTTATTGTAGCTGGAGAGTTGATGAAGATAAACCTCTTTCCGAATTCCAAAATACCTTTGCATGTGACCAGAAACTGATCTTTAAAAAGACTGCTAAAACCAGAAGACCAAGCTTGACTTTCAGCAGTTTCGTGGCGCAAGTTTAACCATAAATTCCTCCCACCTCAGAATGGATTTGAAGAAAATGAAATAGGTTTTTTTAGTTCAGCATGTTATAAATAAAAGCCTCTTTCAGTTTGCAAAATTGAGTTCTCAGCTGCTCAGGAAAGTTTCTGGAAGTTAACTAGTAAAAACAGTTTTTCTGCTAAAACATGTTGCTTCAGGGGTTTCGTAGCGCGCTATGAAAACACTGATTTCGTAGTGCAAAACAGGATTTTTACACTGTCTGCACTACGAAAACGTGGATTTGTAGCTAGTTTGAAAATTTCTCCAAAATGATGTGAGATATGACTTCTAAACTCATGGTGAGGCTTCTAGGACATGGAATGAGGCTGTCAAACTTTATTTGGAAAAGAGATATGACCTTGAAAGACTTCTAACCTTATGACCTAACCCTTAAAGCATGAAATGACCTAGAGACCCTTTAACACCATGACTAGAAGAAGGGTTTGTAAATGAGAATGACACTAATTGTGATGAGATGACTCAAAACTTATAAGACTATGACCAGAAACAAGGCAACTCTCCAAAGCTTAGAGACAAAGATTTTAGGGTGATAACAGGTTCATCTACTCAAAGAATGGTCCACATTGCTTGATCTTCTTCACGGATTGGCGCCCACACACATGAGGAAAAGATATTCGAAAGGCTGGGGTCGAATAACAGAGGCTATGATGTCTCCATGGGATACATCAAGCTGAATGAGCGGCCTTACATCCCCCCCGACCTAGCTCCTTGGCAGGGAGTCTGGCGTTTTCCTTCATGGCCCAAGGTCGATTTCTTTGCTTGGCTTCTTTGCCATGGTAGAATTCTAACATATGACATCTTGCAGAGGAAAGGATTCCACGGTCCCTCCATATGTTCGTTGTGCAAAGAAAACGCAGAAACAACAGTCCACTTAATTCTTGAGTGCAAATTTTCTAAGCAAATCTGGTTCTCCTTCATTCATAATTTGGATCCCAACTTTCAGCTGCCTTGTTCCACTGCCGAAATTTTTTCAAATTCGGCAATCAAATATCCTGGCCAGCCTCCTAAAAACCAGGTAATCAAAACTGCATGGGCTATCCTTCCAAAGATTCTTTGTTGGCAGATATGGCTTGAACGGAATAGAAGAATTTTCAGAAACACTATGCAGAATCACAAGGTCTTAGAAATCAAAATTAAATGCCATATTAAGGAGTGCTTGACAGATATAAAATATGACTCCAATCTCAGCCAACAGGACATTGCTTGGGGATCATTCCTTGACTTGCAATTTCAACCAGCAGTCAGAAACACTCCTTCTCTTCAGGACTGGCAAATAAGGAAAACTGAAACAGATTTTCAAGACTGGCTCAAAGTGCACTCAAGACATTCTCTCTTCTTTGATGGGGCAGCAAAGGGCAATCCGGGAAAAGCTGGTGCAGGAGGTGTTGTGGTAAATCCTTATGGGGAAAAAATTCATTCCTTTGCTTGGGGGCTTGGACATTCAACCAGCATTCAAGCTGAGGCTTTGGCCCTCTTTCAAGGCCTCAAGATCCTCAAAGATCTAAATATAAGTGAAGCTATTGTTATAGGCGACTCCCAAATCATTATAAACGCAATGATTTCAAACTCCCCAGCGTTGGATCATAATCTAGCAAGGCTGATATCCAGAATCAAGGGCTTGGAAAATGCTTTTCAGGAGCTGAATTACTATCATGTGTTGAGAACTCATAATAAAGAGGCAGACAATGAAGCCAACAAAGCTGCCCTTCTCTCTGCCGGGGTCAAGATGAAAGGCGAAGAGGAATCATGGGAACCCATCCCATAAGTTGATTACTGTCATGTTTTACTGCTTACTCTTAAATAAATTTGTTTGTATTTTCAAGTAGGGAGAAATCTCTGAATTTGAAACATAAATCCCTTATCAAGGAAGAAGTATTCAAGCTTCATCTGCACTCTCATTCTCAGCAGAGAGATGCAACAGGACACAGAAGTCCTTAATGTAATCAGATTTTCGGCATTCAGGCCAAGATGAATATAAACACCCCATAACCGTTTCTATCAAAAAAAAAATGGAAAAAAAATATTATTAAACAATCTAACTAAACTATAATGTTACTCCCCAGAAGTCGATTTGGAGTGGGTTGATTTAGGTGTAGTGGGCACAGGCTTATTTGGTCAAGGTTTGAAAATAAAGTCAAGGTTTCCACTTCTGCCAAAGAGTGGGATTTCATGGCAGCCAAAGATTCCATTTCTAGTAGATAGTGGACTAACTATCGTGGTTTAAAAAGTAGAGCCTAGTTGAACGAAGGCACCTATTTCTCGGAACAGTTCATTTTGCCAGGAAATGACATTTGTTCAATATATGCATGTGCCGGTTTTCTATTTGAATCACATTCTGCACAGGAACTTGTTATTTGCATGGAAACTTGTGGTCTGAAGCACAGTTTGTACAGGAGCTTGTTGTCTGAACCATAGGAGGAATGTTGTTTGAAGTTGATTTGCATGGCACCTTATCAAATGGTAATTTAAGGTAAGCTCCCAACTCTGTCCAAGAAAAAGAATATAGCAATTGGAATTTGAATATTGACAATTTTCTTTGCAAATATGGCCAAATGGTTAGAGCACCCAACGCAACATTTGGAAAATTAGTAGGTTTGATTCCTATTTGATACACTTGGAACATTCAAGTCCATGGTTTCTCACATAATTTATTCAACATTCCCTTGTTTCTTGCTTGATGGTGCCTACTAGTCGATTAGCCATGTCTCATCTGCGCCCAACCCTGCTGCTTGTTCTGCTTTGAATTCAATCTATGTCACTCGTATGTGGTCAAGGCTTCTATGATAAAATCCCTTTATGTCTCATTAGTATTCACTTCCAACGCTTTTCTTTAATTATCCCAAAGCAAAAGAAAATCAATTCAAGTCTATCTTCTAATAGCAATCAAAGCGGCCCATGGAGGTGAGGGCCTTTTGACTCTGGGAGGAGGAATGATACATAGATAGTGTATTGGGTATTTTTTTTTTTGCTATGTGTTTTGGGGATGAATTTTGAGTATGCTTGTTTTGTGATTTTGGTTGGCCATTGCAGGCTTTTTGAGAGTTTGGTTTCTGGTTGCAGAGGAGAAGAAAATTTTTCAACTTTATCAGCTATTAGATTGACTAATGAAGGTAATAGGAGAGAATGATAAGAGCCATAATACCCATTTTTGGAAATTAGGCTATTTGGAGATGTGTTGAGGTTTTTTCTCGAATGATGGGGGCATCCCACCCATTTTTCTCTTGCCTGGTGATATGCGCTCACTGTTCTTAGAATTGTATTGGTTGACTCGCCTATAATCAACTGAGGATGATAGTGATAGGGAAAAAGCACACCGCTTACCGTAGAGTCAAGATCGCAACCCATCTCATAAAGCAAAAAGTGTGATGCTACACACATTGAATTTTCTCCATATGTACCTGCACACCCTAACCTCCGATTAACGTGTCCCAAGTACAAAATTTACCAATGTATAGTCAGACATTTTCCACTATTTAAAATGCATGCAACATTATTGTAATTCCTGCAATAGCTGATTTCAAAATCATTGTAGTTGTCATAAAATGTGTGCTTATTCATTTCGTTATTCTGATAATATGATATGTGTTTCAGTAGGCCATCCTTCTTCCACCGTGGGTTGTTCTTGTGGTACGGCCAAGGCCTAGTGTGTGGGACTTTGTTCGCTTCTTGTTGAAGAGCTCTCTGTACCTGAATATTTGGAATTCAAGGAAAATCTTGTGAATGAAGGTACTTATTTACATAATGGACCCATCAGATTCATATGTAGATAATTCTGATGATAGATGATTATCAACCAATGTAGAAGACTATGTACCTTATTGCATTTTCAAGGAACCTGATTATATCCATTTTATTTATGATAGAAGAAATCCATAGGAAAGTAAGTATGACAATTTGAGGAATTCATAAATTGGTATAAATCTATTTAGCTCAACCATAGGATTCGTGTAATGAGCATAGTTACCAGGGAAACAAACATTACCTATCCACAATTGTTCTCGTGAAATTATTCTTATATGATTTCTTTCAAATATGACATCGCTACGACCCCCAACTAATCTTATTATGGTTTGAATTTGTGTTGAATATTCAAAACCACACCAAGTACCAACCGTGAGGAATATAGTATAAACTAGTTTGTAGTCACCTCTAAATTATTGCGTCCTTAGCTCTTAATCTGTTTGTCTATATAATTCATTTTGTAGGAATTCTAAGGTGATAAAAAAAAATGGTCTATGTTCAAAAACTAGACTCTACCAGCTTTCTCTTTCTCTCTCAAGTAGTCTCATGTAAGTTTTTGTGGTGGAGCACTCCATCAATGTGTTGTGTGTTGCATAGTGTTGTATGCTTTTCATGTGTGTTGTGCCATTGTTGTATGCTTGTCATGTGTGTTGTGTCGTTGTATGTGTTGTGTAACTTGTATGTGAGCATATGTTTATGTTATGTGTTTGTGGATCTTTATTAACTTAGATTGAAAGAGAGAGAGCACTGCCACATAGGAGAACGTAGCAGACGAGAATATGGAGTGGTGGTTGATGGCCAACTTTATCAACAAACAATGCTTTCACAGTGAGTTGGTATTTTTGTCAGTCCCATCTTCAGTTATTTTTAAATTCATTACCATTTTTCTCATGGGTTGAATTTTTATATACAAGAGCCACCAGAGTTCCATCTCTTTTGCAGCCATGAATGAGGACTTTCTAGCGCTTTTGCAGCCAATAGTTTCCACAATTTCCATAGCAAAACGTTCCTAGGAAGCAAGGTTAGTATTCTTCGTTGATGACGTTGTTACTCTAATAAAACTGTAATTACATGAACAACATCAACTATTTATTTCAGATTTAGCCATTTAAGGCTACTAGGTAATTTATACTAGGATTTATATGCACCCTACTACCATCCTTACCCATGCAATGAAGATTAGCCATGGATCCACTGAAATGATGATGATAGTGCCACACAGATTTTCTATTATTTTTGTTCCATACTCCATTCATTGTTAAGACGAGATAGGGAATCTACCTTCCTTGAACTTTGGCAACATTGCACATCCAATATGATATAAAGTTAGTTATATTAGTTGTATGATACAGGTGGCTTACTTTGGATACTTCAAAATTCAACATACAAAGCTTTCTTGTTGGACTATGCTTTCCATTTCCCATGCCTTGTTTAATTCTTTTTATCAAATTTCTCAAGGGCTAGGAATGCCCTTTTATTTACAATGCCTATATGGCTAAAGACAATGTCATGTCCAGGCCTTTGTGAAGAGCAACGCCTTCTACTTTTGGCCAATGCCTAGGCCTTTGAGAAGAGCAACACCTTCTACTTTTTAGCCAATGCCTCGGCCTTTGAGAAGAGAAATTTCTTCCGCGTTTTAGCCAATGCCACTTCTAGGCCTTTGACAAGAGAAACATGTTCTGCTTTATTATTGGTTTCTTATTGTAGATGTAAGAAGTAGAAAAAACCTAGAGAAAATATGTTATGATGGTCCCAAATGACTCCACTTAATTTACATGTTATGATGGTCCTGTATGACTCCACTTGCTTTATCTTCACTTGGTTGCCTCTCGTTTCTCCTTCAAACTTCAGCCTATACCACATAACCTTTGACTTGATCCATGAATGAGGGTTTCTAACCCGCCTATGCTTATAAATTGGGTTCTAAGCATTGAATTGAAGCTTCAAAGTATTTAATATTTCAACCACCTTGATGGAGGGGAGCTTTTAACCAAATTTTCTCTAGGCTCTAGCATTTTCTTCAAGGTTACTCAAGTTTCTTGCATTCCAAAGGGGTTCCATTATAAAATGTTAGCTCCCAAAATTTTGAAAGAGAAGGAGTTTTCCATGTTCCATTCCCGAGGAAGAAAAAAGGTAACTCGTTTGCTTGCAGTTTTTTCTTTGATAAAGTATCCTCTCATAGTTCCACACTTTCTAATCTTCACAATTTAAGAGAATGTGGTCATATAGTTGGACTTCTTATTAGTTGTCAATGACACGTACATTATATGTTGATTGAAATTGATGGTTGGGTTTTTTTCGACTTGTTTTCTATGATCTAGACTAATAATGTTTAGTTGATTAATGTTAAACAATCCTTAATGTAAATTCTCCCAATAATTTTAGGGCGGGGCAGAATTATAAGGCTTGCCACATTAACTACCTTGCTCTACAATAAGAGATTCAATATCAATTTACGTTTCACCTTGTAAAGTTTCAAAGATCATATTTTTTGGCTTATTAGAGAGATTTACATTTCTCCCAATAAACTCTTCAATATACTATTCATTTACTTGTAACATAAATTGATATTTCCCTGGCTCTGAAAGAATATAAATTCCTCTCATAAAATCTCCTAGTGTTCATGATCCCTTCAAGACTCTAAGTGTTCATGATCCCTTCGATGGGAGAATAACTATTGCAAAGGTCACTATCCTAATCCTATTACTTTACTTATAACAGAAATTGAGATTCCCCTAGCTCCGAGAGAATGTAAATTCCTCTCATACAAGCTCAAGTGTTCGTGATCCCCTCCATGGGAGAATAATTTGTGGCAAGCAAACGGTTGCTTGTAAGGTAAGGGGATTCTTTTAAATGCCCTTTTTTGTTGTCTCCCTGTAAAATAAGGAATTCTCTTTAATCATTTCTTGATCCCCTAATTTATCCTATAATAAATGATCAAATACATTAAGAAGGCCACAACTATTCCTCTAGGCTAGGAGATATTATCCTTGGGAACTTCTATGAACTTGAATGGTGTGTTGGATGCCTCCTTGACATAACTACCTTCTCGGAATCGTGGATCTCATATGGATTAGTGCAAAGATAGGTCAAGGGTTGTTTTAACAATATTATCAAATTAGGGTGTTTCCCCAAGAAGGCAACCTCATAACAAACATTTAAGACATAGATCATGTGCATGAAATCATGTGAGGTGCCCTTTTAACGTGTGGTAAGAACAATAGGTACTTTATAATTACTTCGACAGAGTTAGTAGGCACTTCTTCTGTGTTGTGTGCTTCAATGGTCTTTGGAGAGTGGGTTGGTTGGTCGCTCCTCATAATAACACCCTCCATTAATAATGGATATCACTTTAAATATGTGCAATATAACAACCCCACAACCATACTCATAAAGGTGTGTTTATATTTTATGGTGGTTTAGCCACATCAAGTGTATCATTGGACAATGTTCCCCCCTTCTCTAAGAGTGTCACCATCCTTATCCATAAAAGCCTTCACGAAAGCGGTAAGTTGGTTGATCTTTAACTATGTCAAAGGGTTCAAAGTAATGGAGCATCCTAAGAGTAAATTACTTGGCTTCTTCGTAAACCACCCTTTACCAACAATTGTCAAAAATTAGCATTAAAATGATGGGTTCCACTTGTGCCAATTGTCCTTAACAACCTTGAGGGATTTTGAAATCACCCCTTAAACCTATTCATTTATCCTTTATCATGTTGGACATTTATATGTGTTCAAGTTCTTATATCATCCTTTCTGGAGCGCCCTTCAAATTTGGCATTAGTTTCTCCATCTACCAAGAATTTCAACCCTGTTAGAGATACCCCTCTATCATATCTACAAAGCCTATCTGGTGTATGCTGTGATTTGAGAGTTTTATTATTGTGTGAGTGCATTTTTAGATTGTATACTAGCACCATAGCTGCTAGAAAATGATCCCATTGTTGGGAATCAGAAACCAATCAGCGTAATTTGATATCTTTCCATTATAATCAAAGATAAGGAAAGAAAATCTCTCTCAAAGGTTGCACCTCCATGCCAAAACCATATTTTCCATAAATAAGACGAGCTCACCCTTACAAATAATTACAATCTATTGCTTCCTTTAAGCTTGGAATATGTCTCCTCACTTAATTGTTGACCGTTACAAACGTTCATGTCATGCTATACAAGACATTCTCAAATAGCCATTTACTTCCAATGTATCCCTTCCTTATCAAATATAGAAATATACTTTTCTTATTGTATGGTAATGAAACATTTTGAAGCAATTCATCTTCATCCAACACAAGCATACATAGTATGTTCCTAGCTGCAAATTAGAAGTGTATGCATTAATTTAATCTGAACACCATATTCTTAAAGGAGTTATCCTTTTCCATGGCTTTGCTTGGGCTAAAATTATTGGCTGCTGAAATCCCTATATTTTTCCTTGTGGCTAAAACCTTCTCAAATATGAATTTTTGTTGACCACAGTTCCACCAAAAGCCCAAAAACAAAGTTTATTACATCTCAAGTTTATTGGTAATTATGTCTCAATTCTATTGAGGAATTTATCTCATTGTTGTTGCAAGTACGTCATGGAATTGGGTCAAATATAGTTTCCAAACTTATTTCTTACACTTGATGCCTCATCAAGTCCAATAATTACTAAACAGGGGACACCGTTTCTACTGCTAAACAAGACTGGATATAATTTTTGGTGTGTGCCACCACCACTTTCTAGAGAACATGATTCTACCTTAGCAAGATGAGATTAGCAATATCAACAATAAGGGAAGTGGCTAGCATTCCAAGTGAAAATAATGCCTTAGTGCTAGATCAGATTTAAGCAACACATGCATTGATTTTGTTTCCTGAAAGCAAGGCCATTCATTATTAATGCAAACAATAATAGACTGCTATACTTATCTAGATAAGAAACTTATACTTTTTTCCATTACCAATGTATTCACCAAACCACACATAGACTTAGTCAATTGATCCATTTCTTGGTACTTCACATATCTCTGTGGAGGTCAAATTAACCCTTGAAACTATATAGTGTTGATCTGACCTAAAAAATAGAAAACTAAAGCACATTACCTATGGTTTTGGGTTCTCCTACATTTGTTGTTCATGAGAATAACATGTTGTGCATCTCATCAATCATCTTTTCTTAGTTGCTAGAGATTTCTCAAATTGACCTTTTAATGATGGGATTTTTTTTCCCTTCTATTGTTGAGCAAGAAATCCTTCCTTCATTGAATGAATCTTTTGAAATTTCTCTCAAT
Source organism: Pinus tabuliformis (assembly GCA_031772625.1). Lineage (NCBI taxonomy): Eukaryota > Viridiplantae > Streptophyta > Pinopsida > Pinales > Pinaceae > Pinus > Pinus tabuliformis. The sequence continues at coordinate 1,532,676,108 of CM062819.1, forward strand.
AGGAATGACCAATCAGATCTATAATACTACCTCCTCAGTTAAAATAAGAGCCATCCATAAAGATGAAACACCAATATTAGAGGAATAGACATCTTCATCATTGTATTGCTGGCAAGAATATCCAAATTGCACATGCAATTTTAGGGGTAAGCCTAGGCAAACATAAAATAATAATGAGGTTCTGAATCCGGTGCTTTTGAGTATACTAGGTCTAAAAACAAGGAAGGAATATGGTCCAGGGATGTTTTGTATGATCTTGGACTTGTTGAAAGGAAGGCTACACAAATCACTTGTGATCTAGCAAAGAATCAATTTTTTTTCTCTAAAGCTAGATGTTGACTACGTCAAATATCATGTGTTTGATGGCATTGTTGAGTTGGAGTTTTATATATGTGAATAAAATGTAGTATACATTTTCACCAATTTTTTACACTGACAAAGTTTGTGAAGTTGATATCTATGCTTTGGATGAAGGAAGTTTACATAAAGTGAGGATTTGATATGATGTTATGTCACCTTCTACATCTTATTCTTGATACATAAATATGTATTTTGCAAGGTGCTCCAAGTCAATATTGACGAGGGGATATTACGATGTGTAATATTGCCTAATGGCAATTTATGTGGTGTAATTTTGGAGGTAGCTTTAATGGCACCTTTTGGGACTTGTTTAACTATTACCCCGATAATGGTTATACGTTAAGGAGTTAGATATGTTGGTCCAATATAATGTATTATATTTCTTGCTGGGTCCATTAGTTTTACTGATATTTAACGGATGTTTCTAGAAGGCTAGTTATGCATAAAATTGAAATAAATGGATCATATTTTGGATATATAGGGTGAGTGCTCCTGGAGGTTTTGATGTACCAACACAGTGTTGTAGTTTGATTCTAAATATCTTCTTTCAATTTTTCATGGTAGCTTATAAGGTAAGGGGATTGAATTTATATTCTCGATATGGTTATGAATTGAACTTTGTGTTAAATCTAAGGTGGATGAAATCACAATCGTGGAAGTTGGAACACCTCATGAGTTGTTGTGTGAAATATAATGTATATAATCATGGGCCATGCATGAATAATGATTTATGTTGGCAATACTGAGGGGGGGTGAATCATTATTTCCTTTTTACAATTGTTATTTTACCAATTAAGATCACTTAGATAGAACACAAAAATGAACAATGATAGAATAAATTATTTTATTAATATGTATATGGTGAGGACACCAGTCCTTTTTACTATAAATAAAGTACACCAATGATCAGGGCTCCAACCCTAAATGAAGACACTAATGTTCAAATAAACCAGGCTCCAACTAATGATTTTTCCAAGAGCCAATTTGGTATTCTTGAGGACTCAAATCCTCTAGGGCACCAACCCTCTTGTTGTGTCGGTTTAATCACTATTTAATTGACTGAATCGTAACCATTTAATTGTCAACCAGGCTAGGTCTGTTTATTTCAAAGGTGTATGCACTATCTGTGTCGATACATAACATCCAAGGATAGAAATAAAGAACGGAAAGAAATGTCGTTGAAACCAATTGCAGAAATTAAACACTAATGCAAAAAAAAAAAAAAATAATAAATAAAAAATAAAAATAAAAATAAAAATAAAAAAAAAAAAAATAAAAAATAAAAAAAATCATTCTACAGGAATGAAATCACACTTCATATTTTACCAAGAAATGGACGTGTGACACACAATATCAATCACTGAACCAGTTGATCAAGTATAACACCTTAAATCAATCCTATGTAACAGCATATCATAAATCTGAAAAATAGAAGTAAATCTACTCTTTGAATTAAACAACGATAGCACTAACTTCACACTTACGAAAAATCAATAATTAATCCACTGCTACAACTACTACTGCAATCCCTTGTAAATAGGAGGGCCCTTCCTCCCTAGAAGGGCGCAGGGATGAAATAAGAGCTAGTTAGGAATTCAACACAGAATCTGTAAAAGCATCACCAACGATGTTCTTGTATTAAAATAACTGTGAATTACAGAATCAAAATGACGGTACTATCTCATGTTTCCTGCTCCCTTCCATGGAACTGAATCCTTTTATAAAGTTTACATGCCAAAAATAGGGAAACATATCAGTCATGAGAATCTTATGATCCTCATGTTGATCGATATTAAAAGAAAATAGAAATAGTTACAACTAGTTTCTAGATACAAGGCCTATTCAAGTTACATAATTTTCTAAAATCATAACCGCCTAGATTCCTTGACCGCCCATATGTAATTCATGCTTCTCGATAGTACTCTCGTGGAATAGTACCCACAATCTTTCACAGTTGTGGTGTAACAACATCTCATGGTGTAACAACAATGATCTATAACAACAAATCCTCAAAACATATTTGTGAATTAATAGCACAGTTGTCCATCCTTGGCCTTGAATTCACGAGCAACACCTGAAAGAAAAAGAGCCAGAGAACTTCTTCCACACTTACCCTGGTTAGTCATAAAAAAAATATACCGCTTCATTCATATTTAGAAAAAATGGAAAAATAATATGTCACAACAAGAGTTGCTTCTTATAACCAAGAAAATGGGGGAAAGAGGTATCTAAATTATGGCCAAAATTTGCACCCAGCATCTCCCCCCAACTGAAGCAATTGCATGTCCTCATGCAAAAGTCTCAAATACTATTGCTTAACCTCCATTATAGATTTTTCAAGTTGTAAGTGTCATCAATATCCTCATCAAAGGACATGTAGCCCTGAGTGGCCATCAACTGATGCTGCCAGGATTCCTCCTCATAGTCACACAACTGATAATGAGGTTGATACTCCTCCACCGGCAGCCAAATCAAAGGATATTTAAACTTGAGCCCTATCTAGAAGGTTCCCAAGGATCTCACAATCTGGGCTTACTCTGGGACCCGTGCAACAAAAACCACGAAGTTTGGAAACCCAAAAGGGTCACCCTCTTGTAGACCTGCGTTACTGGCCTTAGTGCGTTTAAGGCACCCCATTCGTGCTCAGGTCTTCAGCTGCACAAAGAGGTTGAGGCAGAATCCCACAATTCTCCTTCTGTAGATAATTGATTTCTCTCTGACGTCCGGAGTACTCAGAAATCTCTTACAATCATGTCTCAACTTTGTATCCATTCCTGGTTCCACCCTTATCCATAATGCTGCCTTTTCTTCGTTGGTGTCCGTCGACTTCGTGTTCAGGTGCCATTCTATCTGATTTCTCATGAAAGAAATAAAAGCATGCAACTTTGTAGGTCCCCCATGTAGGGGAAAATGTGTGCAACCATGTACAAACTAGCATGCTCATAGATTATATTATGAAGAAACAACTTGCTAAGCTTTGGTCATTAAAATCGCAAGCACAGAAAAGTTCCAAAACATTTCGGGTGGAATTACCCAAATACGGTCTATTTTCATAGATGGCTTTCAACTGAAATAGATAAAATCTTTCCCACTGAAATATTGGGTAGGATGGAGAGGTCCTTCTACACCCTAACAGATTTAGGGCAAGTTCGTACAACTTGTGTTTATTATTTGCTAAATCCCAAACTTATTGTTGTAACAGTTGCATTTGCTTCTCCTCCTTCATGGCTTCCTTCTTTTCCCATGTTTCCCATTCTTCTGCCAATTTCTCCCCAGCCCACTTTTCCTTAAGTGATTCTACAACTTTCCAATGTTCTTCCAGCGAGATCACTCCCTTTTGTAAGGAGAGTGCCTATTGCTTCCATTTCTGTGATTCTAATATCAATAAAATTTTCTCCGAACACCATCCTTCTTTAGGACCCTGTGTTCCTTCACATATAATATCACTTGGGGGTGTAACAACATCTCGAGGATTGAGCTGTTATTCTTCAGCTACGAGTTTCTGTGTAATAGTTGCTTCGTCAGCAACTTCTTGTGGTTCAGCTCTTTATTTTTCTTCCTGAGTAGCCTCTATCGCTACCACTGGTTCTTGTGTAACAGTAGTGTCATTGGCAGGTTCTTGTGTATCAACTTCCAGGTCGACTACTGTGGGATGCTCCGTTTTGGCTGCTGGTTCTTGTGTAACAACAACGTCGTTAACAGGTTCTTGTGCAATAGCTTCCCAGGGTTCGGTTTGAGTTTCCGTCAAAATGGTGTTTGTATCACAGACTTTGTATCCGATTGTTGCTATATTCCTAGTACATGTTGCACATACAGAACCCAGTGTGGTTTATGCCCTCATTTTGTCCACAACCTCTGCTAATGTGTCCAGGCCTGGGACCTGTGCTTCCACTTTACTCTCCTCTAATTGCTACCTTAATCTTTCATTTTCTTTTTCTAAATTTTCAATTTTATGCAGCAAAAGTTGGGTCTCGTCCTTACCTGATAGAGGTGAAGGTTCTGGCTGTGAGCTGATTTTCACCCTCTTCTTCAGTATCTTGCCACCTATCAGCTTCTCCAATGATCTTTTCTCAATTCTACCTCCCAAGGATTGCCTTGTTCTTCAGTCTCCCTAGCTTTCCTTGGAGCGTCATTAGGGATTTTAGCTTGCCTTCGGCGGGAAGTCCTCGTCTTTCTACTTATAAACTCCTCCCAGCTCCTGCCTTGGCGTTCCAATGCATCCAACACAATTAACTTGATGAGGTCGTGGTTGGTAACACAACTCTCTAAGTGTGCAACAATCTTCACGGCAACAGACATGTGCCTTATATTTTCTAGCAGGAAATATGGGAGATTGACCAATTGCCTGTGTCGAAGGTGGTTTAACAGCAGAAAATGGTAATTGAACATGATCGTTTCCCTTCCTTCACAAGTAATGTACTTGATGATGTACATGAAAACGTCTCCCCATGGCTGAGGGAGTGATAATTTGTCAATTCCAATGCCTTTTTTCTCTAATTTCTCTTGTCCTCCAGGAATTCTGCCTTAAGGGAGGGGTCATTAATCTTTCGGTTAAACCACCTTTTTCCCCCGACCTGCAATGATGTTATTCGGGAAATTACTTCTTCCATAACTTCTAGCTTCAACCCCTAACCTCTGTCTAGCTTCTGTTCAAGTTTTTAACGAATTCCATGGCGACCGACTCCTCTAATCCCTTAAGTTGCTCAAAGAACTCAAACCATCCTGCTTCCTTAAAAATCTGGCACGTCTCAGGGCAATTTTCCAATGCTTCAGTCGAATTGGGCTCGTGTCGAACTGCTGCTCCTTCCATTTTTGTTTCATTTACTACACTCTATGTTTTTTTTGTTCTTTCTTTGCGAATTTTGAAGTGAGGGTGCAATGCTTCACTGAGGTTGATATCAAGGCAGTGAGGTAGGCAATAAAGGCAAGAATGTCGGATCAGGGGGATCGTACTACACACATTATGATCTCATTATTGATCCTGGATCATGGAGTTCTGACTTAAATGTGATTTAGTCCTTGGCATGATTGCCATAAAGAGATAACAATAATTGCAAGGTTTAATAATGATTACGGGGTTGTCACTTTTAATCTTAGTTTTAAATCGAAAATTGTGAAATGATTCGCCCTCCCCCTGAGCTTAATGCGACGGTCATCCCCAACCATCAAAGAAAGTGTCATATTAATTTCCATAATTGTTAAACAAAGGAAAAAGTGATACATTTTGCATGACGTACCTGAGGTGATGTGGCGAAAAGGGACCGGCAAAAAGGTACTAGCAATATAATTAATTCTGGCGATGACGTGTTGGTTGGTTCATTTGCTCCTGTAGCACGATGTTGATGAATGTTATTTAATGCGGCAGATGATTTCACCTGGGTTATTGCTGCAGATTGTCAGTTGTTACACATGTAACAACAAATACAATTGCTAACACTATTTCTACAACAGATTCTTATTTACACTACTCTTACAGATACTTACAAAAATTTGAAAAGAACAAGAAAATACTAAAACTTGTAACAGCATATTGTAAGATGTGCATGAGATAAATGATGTTGTTACAGAAAGAAAAGAACATGTAATAGCCGCCACATGGTGGTTTTCAACTATCACAATTTGTCTGCCTACGCCCCTATAAGAGGTTTTCACAGTTAGATTCTTATTTACATATTTTTATTACTTTTTTTTTTTACTGGGTGTAACAACTGCCAATAAAAGTTGGTTTTCAGTTGTTACACTTATTGGAAAATTAAAATTTGGCAACGCAGGATAATTTTCCCCTGCCCCTGTAATCTGAAGGTCAGAATCCGCGACAATGTTAACGAATGAATCCTTTGAAGCAGGTTTGTGATATAGCCGAAGATGGTGCCCATTAGCGAGTAATGGTGTCCTAGCACTGTTAATGGTAACTAAATTCACAATCCCATTGTCAAAGATTGTGTCAAATTCATAAGGACCTAGCCACCTAGTGCAGAGCTTCCCCTTGAAATCCTTGAATCTCAAATCACATAATAGAGCCCAATCTCCTTTTTGAAACTTCTTTTTAATGAATCTATCATGCCACTTAGGCCTTTGTTGTTGAATGATCTTTGTTTGCTCAATAGCAACTAGCCTTTTCTCATCTATCTCATTGATCTAATTCAACCATTACTTCTGTGTTGTTTCCATATCCAAGTTCACCTGTAGCAATGTTCTTAATGTCTTGATTTCGAACTCTATGGGAAATAAAGGATTTTTGTCCATACACTAATTCTTATGGTGAGAATCTTGTAGTATTCCTCCATGTATTCCTATATGCCCACAATGCCTCTGGAAGTTTATCAGCGCAATTCCTTTGATGGCTGGCCATAATCTTGGTAAGAATTCCCTTAATAACCTTGTTGGTGTTCTCCACTTGTCCATTCGCTTGTGGATGATAAGGTGAAGTAATCATATGATGGTGAATTAATCCTATGACAGATTTTGTATTTTCAGCTAGCTTCTGAATCAAATGAGATGTGAAATGGGGACCTCCATTTGTCACTATTTCTCTGGGTATCCCAAAGCGAACAAAAATGTCTTCAAACAAAAAGTCTGAAACAACCTGCTCTGTGGCTCTGGTCAATGCCTTCGCCTCGACCCATTTTGTGACATAGTCTGTGCAGACCAGGATGTAGGACTTTTTCTGGGACGAAGGGTTAATTGGTCCTACAAAATCCAAGGCCCATTTCTCAAATGGCTCTAAAACTATTTGAGGTCGTAATGGCATCTCATCTGACTGGAGTGGTTGACCCATTCTCTGGCAGTTGTCACATCCCTTCACAAATTTCTTAGCATCCTGAAATATTGTGGGCCAATAGTATCCTGTTGAGAGCACCTTGTATCATGTCCTCTTATCTGCAAAGTGTCCTCCACAAGGTTCCTCGTGACAATCTCTAAGGATATCAAAGATTTCATCCTCCCTCACACAACGCCTAATCTGATGATCTGGCCCAGTGTGATAGAGATTTCCCTCAATCCAAGAATATCTAACACTTTTCAATACAATTCTTTTCTTTTCTCTGGAGGATAGGTATTTTACAAATCTTTCTGCAGTAAGAAATTAGCTATGTTTGCATACCATGGTGAGTGAATTGAAATAGAAAAAAGGTATTCAACAGGAAATGAATCTTCAATAGGCATTCATTCATCACTAATAGTTAGCCTAAAAAGAAAATAAACCACTACATTTCTTTCCCATGTTTATCTAGGATTGTTATGTCAAACTCTTGTAACAGCAATAACCACCGTGTAATCCTACGATTAGTGACTGGTTTATTACTTAAAAATCAGATGGTAGAGTGGTCAGTGTGTACAAACACTTGATATCCTGTGATGTAGTGTCAAAATTTGTTGATGTCATGCACTACCACAAGGAACTATTTTTTTGTCACCATGTAATTAAGCTCAACTACAGTCAAGTTCTTGCTTATGTAATAGATAACATACACCTTTATGTCCTCCAACTGGCCCAATACAGCTCCCACAGTAGTATCAGATGCATCTATAGCTGTGCGAAACAACATACTCCATTTTGGTCCTCACAAAACAGGAGTTTCTAATACACGGTTCTTTAATTTCATAAAGACCTTGTTGCACTTCCCTGTCCATACAAATTCCACATCTTTCATAATTAGGGAGAATAAAGGAGAAGCAATCTTTGAAAAAAATTCTATAAACCTCCTATAGTACCCTGCATGACCCAAAAAACTTCGTACCTCTTTCTGTGTCTTGGGAATTGGAATTTTCAAGATTACCTCTATCTTAGTAGGGTCTACTTTAATCCCGTCAGCAGAAATAAGATGTCCCAACACAATCCCTTCATTCATCATCATGTGACACTTTACAGTACTCAAAGCAACATTATTCTACACACACCATTCTAATACTTTTTCTAAATTAACTAATGATGTTTCAAAGGCATCACCGTAAGGTGTAAAGTCATCCATGAATATTTCTAGATATTCATTCAACAAATCCAAGAAAATTCCCAATATTTCCCTTTATAAAGTTGTTGGCGCATTACAAAGTCCAAAAGGAAGAACCCTGTATGTGAAGGTTCCCCAAAGGGAGGTAAAGGCCTTTTTATCCTGATCTTCCAGGGCAATCTGTATTTGGTTGTAACCACTAAACCGTCCAAAAATAAGAAAATCTTCCCGAGCAAGGTATCAAGGACCTGACCTATGAATGGCAAAGGGAAATGGTCCTTTTGGGTAGCTTAGTTGAGTTCTCTATAATCTACACAGACTCTCCACTTGCCATTCTTTTTAGGGACAATGACAAGTGGGGATACCCATTGACTATCAGAAATTGCATAAATTAAGTTGACATTCAGGAGTTTTTGTAGTTCTTCTTTCACTACCTCCTTTAGTGCAGGGTTCATACGTCATTGCAGTTGTCTAAGTGGATTGCAACCATCCTTTAAATAGATGTGGTGAGTGCATAGGCTGGGATGGATCCCTTTCATGTCTATATAATCCCATGCAAACTCCTTTTTGTACTTTTGTAACAGTTGTAACAACAATCTGTTTTGCTCAGCAGTCAGGTTTGGATTGACATTTAGATATTTACTTGGTTCTATTTCAACTGGACTGTTGTTGATGTTTGGAGTGGTCTTCATCTGTTCAAATCTCAGGTCTTCTACAACATCTTCCTCCCCCGAGTCCTTAATAGAAGTAACAAAAAGTGAATTACTAATAAAACCATTTATGATATCATCTTTTGTCTCATCCTTGAAGTACTGGGCTTTCCCGAGGGTGAGAAGTGGTTGGGAGTAATCTGATTTGGGTTCGAATTCATCCCACAAGGGGTTTCCCGAATCCATACTTGGTTTTGTTGGGGGGTAGAGACTAAGGTTCTTTGTGGCCTAGCCATCTGAAATTATCATAGACCCAGACCTGCATCCTATGAATGTGTCTACAGTGGCTAGCCAAGGCCTCCCTAGAATCAAAGGATGCCCCCCAAAGTTTGATTTAGTTTGTAAAATAAGGAAGTCAACTGGATATCTCCAAGAATCCATTATGATCACTATGTCTTCTAACACTTCCTCAGGTTTGACACAGGACCTATCTGCTAATTCCAACACCCTAGGTGTGTGTCTTAGTCTGTGTAACCCCAAGGTGGTGAAGATCTCCTTAGTCACTACATTAATGGTTGCCCCTAACTCAATCAATGTATTGGTAATGGGCTTGTCATCGATGTAAACAGTGACTGTGGGATTTCCTGGATCGTTATATTTAGTTCAGAGAGGTTGATCAATCATCAATTCGGATAACTTTCCCATCACATGAATAGTAGCAAGGTCCTTAGACTTCCTCCCAGGATTTTTAACACACATATCTCTTATAGTTTCTGCATAAATAGGTACATCTTTAATATCCTGCAGTAGAGGAATCTGTATGTGTAAATTTTTTAACTCCCTAAGGAAATCAGATTCTGGTTGTGAAGTCATCCCAACTTCGGCTAATCTTTGGGGATACGAAGGATCCTTAGCTATTATAGTCAAGTCAGCTGTTACAAGTGCAACAGTCCCTTTCGAGTTAACTGTTACAAGTGAGGCAACATCTTCAATATCTATGGTACCTTCTCTAGGTGACTCACACTCTTCTTCAATGATAATAGGAGAGTGTTTTGGGTTAATCACTTTCCCTGACCGAAGATGAATTTCGTTACATCCGACAGGAGTGATGTAATAAGTCTAGAAGGTAGTTGGGGCCTCAATGTTTTGGGTTTCCTTATTGTTTGGGTTAGGGTTAGGTTGCACAAGTAATTGGGGTCATATAGGAGGTGTAGTAGCAGGTGTTTGAAGAGGTGGCAGTTGTAATTGTTGTTGCATTGGCATTGCAAGAGGGGCTGGACCTAGGGAATTTCCTCTCCAATTTTGAGTCCAAGGATATGGCTGAGATGGAGGGTATTGGAAAGGTGGAGAGGGAGACCACTGGTTCCAAGGTGAAGGAATATGTGTTGGAGGAGGAGTAGAATACTGCCAAGGGAATTGTTGAGCATTATATATATTATTCCATGGATTAAAAGAAGAGAAGTCTTGAGACATACCCAGGGTTTGTGGTTGCCATGGTTTCCTAGATCCAATGAAATAGGAAGACTGAACTTACCCACTTGATTCTTTGAGCACTGCTTTCAATCTGGGAAGCTCCAGGAAATGTCTTGTATAATTCTCTAGATCACAAATGTTGCATAAATTGATGTTGTTTACTCTACATTCCTTTAGGGAATGCTTCTCCCTGCATTTCAGGCAGAACATAGCTAAAGTTGTATCAGCTTCATCCTGTGCTTTCTTCACTTGTGCCATCGTTATTTGAGCAGATAAGGTACTGAGGAGATCAGTTTTAAGGTTTTCGAATAGATTTCTAATCTCAGCTCTAGTCACACCTCCGTTTGAAGATTTATGTATTCTTATAAAGGCATCCCGTACCATGCTTCTTCCTCTCGATGACCCTCTCGAGCATCTTAGGCAAAGCTTTATTATCTCATCAAATGATTCTTGAGATATGTCTCCCTTTCCTAGTAGATTTAGGGTATTAAGGCAATCATCTCTCATTCCCTTTATGAATATGGTTTTCAAGATTTCTAGATCTAAATCACTAAGTTTAGATCTTTGCAACTTATAATGGAACCGTTCCACATAATCCGCCAAGCTTTCTTCCTCCTTCCATGTCATCCTGAATATTTCTTCCCTCAAGTCCGTGGTCTGACAATAGTCCTAATACTTAGATAGGAATGTAGCTTTCATGTCGTTGCATGTCCGAATAGTGCAGAGTCCCATAAATCATCTCAGTGCTTCTCCTTTTACAGTACTAGGGAACAATTTTAGATTTTGAGCATCCGAAGTATAATCATATCTCCTACACAAGACATCAAATTCAAACAAGAAGGTGTTAAGGTTTTCTGCAGTCATTCCTTGAAAAGATGGAAGAGCTGATGTTATGAAACCAGCTCAAGAAAAAGATAGAAAAGATAGATCAACGACTTAGAATTCAGCCTCTTCGAGGGGGCAACCTCCTTTACATTACATAAATGAACAATTCTTGGATGACACAAACGAAAAGACCTCCTTTCTATATATAGGAGTCTAAGGGATCATAACATAATCAGAGCCGACATAACAATAATAATGTAAGGGCACAATAGTAACAATAGTGGGCTTCTATGGGGCACAATAGTAACAATATGGGCACTACATGGGTACATCAATATAATAAGTGGGTTATACTAATAACAATAAGGGGTTACACTAGTAGTATAGGGTCCTAACATGCCCCTCCCCTTCAAAAAGCGTTGTCCTCAACGCTTGAGTAGTTCTTGATGCTTTTGTATAAAATTCTTGTCCTCCCATGTGGAATCTTCAGCGGGTAAGTTCTTCCACTTGATGAGATACTCTGAAATTGATCAATTTCGTAGCTGTCGGGTTCATACTTCTTCGTCCTTCTTCCATTCATCCCTTGCTTCGTTTATCCAATCTGGTTGGATAATATAAATAGCGCAAAACAATGCTTCCACATCCTCATCCTTGAAGAGTCTTCCCATTCGGTAAGGTCGCCATTTTTTAAGTGCATGTAGTATTGCCAACATTTCCTTCTCATAAATAGCTTGCTTGAGATGTAGCAGTAAAAATACCCAATCACCTACATCAAAACATTTTTCACTACGATGTTTATCTACCTGTTGTTTCATTTGATTTTGCACCGAAGTGGCGTTATCCTTTAAAAGTTGAAGAACTTGTTGATGCTCGATGTGATCTTTCACTGCTTGAACCTTTTTCTTCTTGATATGTCATTCTATCTCCAGAGTTTGAGGAGTGGTAATTTCTTCCAATCCTTTACAAGATATGGTCGGATTCATTTCTTGATGCTCGATGTGATCTTTCACTTCTTGAACATTTTTCTTCTTGATATGTCCTTCTATCTTGATAGTTTGAGGAGTGGTAATTTCGAACAATGAATTACAAGATATGGTTGGATTCATTTCTTCTTTCTCGATGTGATCTTTCACTTCTTGCACATTTTTCTTCTTGATATGTCCTTCTATCTTGAGAGTTTGAGGAGTAGTAATTCTTGCCAATGCTTTACAAGATATAGTCTGATTCATTTCTTCTTTCTCTGGGGTGGGTTCCTGGCGTATATCTTTTTCTTTTGATGTTTCTTGATCCTTTTCTTCCTCCTCTTCATATTCTATGTAAAATAATTTCTTCTCAGCACACTTATGACCTTTAGTGCATTTGCTATCACAAATTTAACAAAGCCCTTTTTCTCTTTTTTCTTCCAATTGTTGTAGTGTAACCCTTGTAGGTTGTGGAAGGCTAGGAGAAACAACACTTCCATCTTTATAGTTGTGAGGGGTACGCTTCCTAGTTTCCATAATTTTTCTTTCCACTATGTCACAAAGCCCTTTTACTCTTTCCAATTGTTGTGGTGTTGCTCTAAAGAAGGTGTTGCTCTTTGTATCCTCATAATGTGCTATCATTTCCTCCGTGAAAATTGACCACGTAACAAGTTGTTTACGAGAACAAATCTCTTCATACCATAAAAATTGATCTGGTTCTAAATATGAAGATGCAATACATACCTTTTGTAACAGTTGCACACCATCTAGATCAAAATATTGCTCCATCTGAAGTATCCAATTTACCGGATCATTGCCATTAAACTTCCTCATCTTGTTTTTTCTTGATTTTAGGAGCTCGACCTTGAAACGATTGTAGCTCTGTACTTTCAGATCTTTAAGTTCTGAAATTGTGACCTAAAGTAGCACTTTGTGTCCTCTTTTCAATGCCACAACTCTGGCCCAAATTGGATTCTCCAAGGAAGAGTTATGCGAAATCTCCCACAGTGACTTGATTATAGACTAGTTCAGTAGAGCGAACTTGTACGATGTGCCACGAGTCACTGTTTCAACCTTTGGATCCGAAAAATGCATACAAGAAGCTACAATCCGTCCTCTTTCTGTACCTTCTTATGAAATTTCAATCTGATCCCCGGAGAGAAAGTTATAATGCTTTTCCCTAGGTCACCTGTTTGGAATGTAATTCAGGAGTTTGCAAAAAGACCAACTTCCTCAGATCATATCTCCGCAAATATAGCGCGAACAGCTCTGAAATTCGGACCTGAGGTTCAGCGCGATTTCTTCTCAAATGGGTTTTTTTTGCAGCTTTTGAAACATCGAAGAAAAAAGTTATAGCCACGATGACCTGTTTGGAGCAGCGAAACCCTAGAATTCAAAGCTCTGATACCAAATGTTATGAAACCAGCTCAAGAAAAAGATAGAAAAGATAGATCAACGCCTTATAATTCAGCCTCTTCGAGGGGGCAACCTCCTTTACATTACATAAATGAACAATTCTTGGATGATACAAATGAAAAGACCTCCTTTCTATATATAGGAGTCTAAGGGGTCATAACATAATCAGAGCCGACATAACAATAATAATGTAAGGGCACAATAATAACAATAGTGGGCTTCTATGGGGCACAATAGTAACAATATGGGCACTACATGGGTACATCAATATAATAAGTGGGTTATACTAATAACAATAAGGGGTTACACTAGTAGTATAGGGGCCTAACAGCTGACAAAGGAATGTTTTTCATTGGAGCTTCACCCCTTATATCATCTATTGGGAACTCAAAGATGGTAATGGTGGCATTTTTTGTTTTTGTTGCTGTTGTTATTGTTATCCCCCATTTTTTATCCTCCCGACTCTTGCAGTGATGAGTCTCCTTCTTTAGACCGTCTAGGTGACTGTCCTGTGGGTGAAGATTCATGAGATAATAGCTCAGGCTACTCTAGGGCTGGTTGTTTCACCATGCTACCTGAATTTGGATATTGATAAGTAAATGAATGCTCTTATGATTCAGTCCCTTGGTGTTCCCCACTGGTTTCCCCTTGGCCCTCAAACCTAAGGTCCTAACCACTAGTTTCCCCCTGTTATTCTTGAATTGAGTCTACGGTTTTGGGAGTGGGTACACTAGTTTGAGGATGATGAGGTCCAGAGGCAGATGAACCCGATGCTTCTAGCCTTACTATGGGGGTAATAGATTTTTGTGGCCCTCTTTTTCTTATATCCCTATGTGATTTTGATTATTTTGTCTCTACTTTTGAGATTAGCTCCTGAATAAATGTTTTTCTCCCCAAATATGTGCTCTTCTTGTTCCTTTTATGACCTGTTTTTCCTGTGATTTATTAGAGTGGTTGTGTTTTGGTATCTTTGCTACTCCTACACCTTACACATGGACCCTATGCTTGTTTATTTCACACCATAAGTGTCTCATCTTCTATAGTGGTGAGCCCACTTAGATATATTAGAGTGATGCGCAGGTTCTTACCTCTCGTCTTACAACCCAACACCTGTAAAGCTGAAAACACATCCAAAGAAGATCCAAAAATTTCACACACCCTAAGTGTCCTAATAATCACAGTGGTGAGCCCGTCCAAGTATGTTAGAGCAATGCGCAGGTTCTTACCTCTCATCTTACCACCCAACATTTGTGCACTTGAAAGACTATATTAAAAAAACACACTTAGCTTACTGTATCGTCAACTGCCTTCCCCGGCAATGACACCAAAATGTTGTGACAGTTTAATCATTTTTTAATTGACTGAACTGCACCCATTTAATTGTCAACCAAGGTAGGTCTATTTATTTCAAAGGTGTCTGCACTATCTGTGTCAATACATAACAACCAAGGATAGAAATAAAGAACAGAAAGAAATGTCATTGAAACCAATTGTAGAAATTAAACACTCATGCAGAAATCAAAAAGCATTATACAAGAATGAAATCACACTTCGTGTATTACCAAGAAATGGGCGCGCCACACACAATATCAATGACTGATCCAACTGATCAAATATTGCAACTTGAATCATCCTGTGTAACAACATATCACAAATCTGAAAAACAGAAGTAAATATGCTCTATGAAATATACAACGACAACAATAAATTCACACTTATGAAGAAGAAATAATTAATCTACTACTACAACTACTACTACAATCCCTGCTAAAGAGGAGGGCCCTTCCTCCCTAGCAAGGCATGGAGATGAAATAAGAGTTGCTTAGGAATTCAACACAGAATTTGTAAAAGCATCACCAAAAATGTTCTTGTATTAAAGTAACTGTGAATTATTGAATCAAAATGACGATACTATCTCGTGTTGCCTGCTCCGTTCCATGGAACTGAATCCTTTTATAAAGTTTACATGCCAAAAATAGGGAACATATCAGTCATGATAATCTTATGATTCTCATGCTAATTGATATTAAAAATAGGGAACGTAAATCTCGCGGGGTTCAAAGGTAAAAATGGTCAAAATTGGGGGAAAGAGGTATCTAAAGTATGCCCAAAATTGAACCTAACACCTCTTAGTTGGTTCAAGCTCCAACCTAGTCTTTTTAAGTACTCCAATCCTCTAGGGCTCTAACCCACTGCTTCAGATTTGAAATATGGATTCAACGATTCTTCAAGGCTTATAATGCCTTCTACAACAAGCCCTGATAGCGTTTTCAAGTTTCCCTTCAATAATTTCCTCACTTAGCTCATCAATGACAACTTAATCAGGCACAAAACATGTCTTCACAACTCTTCACGATACCCAAGAAACATTCTCCAATAACATTCCATGAAGGCTACCAATGTCTTCAAGTTATCTTCAATAGGAGTTGCTCCAACAATGGGTTCCTTCAATAGTCAAACAGTCTTCAAGGTCTCCTAAATCATCTTCCAAGATATTCTTCAAAGTCTGCTCCAAATGATGCCCAATAAACTTCTCTAAAAAATGTGCCAAGATTGACTACAATAATTCTTTCAAGAATGCCTCCAATAATGCTCCAGTAGTAGACAAAGATGCTTGCTCTGTATCATCTCAACAAATCTTCAACGAGGCTACTCCAAAGATGGATTTAAGGTGTTCAATTGTCTTCTCTAAGGAATCCTCAAAATACCTTCAAAATCTGATCCAAGATGTCATTGTTCATCTGTACAAGAGACAAGATAGAAGTCTACTCCAAGACAAGTAGGTCTGCTCAACACGAGTGAGAAAGTATGCCCAAAAATAATTCTCCTTCCAAATTCAAAGTTTGTTTCAATACACCCAAAGATAAGGTGAGGTATGCGGCTATAGGGTCGAGACTTTGTTGTTATAGGGCCGAGATGTTCAGCTCCACAATTCTGAGATCAACTCTCATATGGCTACAAGCCACAGGTCCGAGGTTCAATTGCTAACTATTCTGAGCCTCCACCAGCCTTAGATAACTAGTCTGAAGTCTGCAATAGGTCTGAGCCTCCATGGTTAGATCACAGGTCCACAAGTTGTAACAATTCGGAGGCTTCACAGGTTTGAGCTGCAAGTCTTAGCGTCCACAGGTCTGAGTTACTAGTCCGAGCCTCCACGGGTCTGAGCTATTAGTCTGAGTTATAAAAGAAGGATTGTGGATGGATTAAGAGACAAACTCTACTCCAAAGGATATCTGATAAAAACAAACGAATTTACCACAAAAAATAAAACTCAGAAAAATATAACCAACAGAAAAACAAGTGGTATCAATTTCTACTCCACAAAACCATAGAAGCATCTAGAAATATCGTCCTTCTTTCTAGTTCACAAGTTGTGAACTATTCCTCGACTTCTTTTAATTCTCTGTGTCTCTTATCTGAGTTCTTCTTCCAAATTGAGGAGTCTGATCTCATATTTATACAATATTTCCCTTATAATGAAGAGACATGTCACTTGAAAGGACGGTCGACCTGTAAATGTAGGTTTATGTCGACTTTCCATCAAAATTTATGATTTTTTCTATCTTGTAAATTCAATTTCCCTCAGCCTATGAGTTAGAGGGTGTGTAAGAGATCGTTGGAAAGAGATTGATGTCTTCTACAAGCCTATGCCAATTCCATCCTTAATTAAGGTATTTTTATCATCAATAATAATGTTATTTGTGAGCTTCCATTATTAATTTAACCATGGCAATTATTATTAATTTGCTAAGGCATTATGCATAGGGTTTTATGCTAGAGTTTCTTTTGCTCTTGCTAGGGATTCATCATATACATGCATCAACTTTCATTCATGCATCACAGACCTTGGGTTTTCATTATCTTCATTAATGACATCAACATTTTGACATCAATGAAAAATATATCCAACAATCTCCCCCTTTATCGTTGATGGAAATACTCTTCTTCTTTCAGCATTTTCTCCCCCTCTGACATCAATGGAAAATGGGGTGCCTTTTATGACAGTGTCTTTCTGTAAATTTCTCCCCCTATCATGTTTATCATCATGTTGCTTGTTTAGTCATCTTTATGTTGCTTATGCTACTCATGCTTGTCCCCTTGTCATCATGTTTTTTCCTTTTCATGATTACTGCAACATCCCTTTCCATAATGCCTCTCAAGCATCTCATCATAACCATCAAAAGATATGTCTTTGTGTCACATAGAGTGGAAAGAAGTCCACATATAACTCTCCCAATGAAGGAATCACAAATAATTAACTCCCCCTTTTTTTTGTGAACAACACATGCAAGCTCTATACTAAGTTTCTCCACTTCTTTTGCCAAAGAGACTAAATCATTCTTCATCCCCAGCATCTGCTCAACTTGCTCACTGCTTGCAGCCTGTCTATAATTAAGTTCTTGCTTTAAGCCATCAATTTGTTCTTCACATATATGTTGGCTTGGTGATATTTATTTTTCAGTGATATAGGCATGTGTATGTGTCATACAACATCAAACTTAGGTGTCCTCGTTCATCATTTTGCTCTGCGTAGTGTGTTGGACAATATTATCTCATAACAACCTCATATCCTTCATGTTCATCAATAGGTACCACACCATAGGTCACATCATTTTCAAGTATATCCAATGCTATATATATTTTTGTGACATTATCAGCGGAAAGTGCTTGCTTGTCTGCTGTAAAAACTTGAAATCGCTAGAAAAGCATCAACAAAATTAGGATGTGCAACAACTGAGCTTCCATTGTATGTACAAGAGTACATCATTGCCTTGGCCACTTTAGATACTTAAATCCAAAGAGGTATCAGGTCTCTTGACCGCATTATCATCAAGAAAAACACTTTGTTTGGACCAAGATGAGTTTCTGAAATCAATGTTTTATGTGTCTATTTTCCATTGTCACGTGCTCTTCAATATTTAGTAAAAATCCATACTATCAAAGTACATCTTCTCAACCTTTAATACTGAAAGGATATTCATAGAAACAACAACAACATCTTATCATTACTTAGGCAAATTTGACATGTAGTTTCTACAGGGCGTTCCATGTTCATATTGATGATATGCCTTGATCCTCAATGCAACATTACTAGTCTCATCGACAATGGTCTTCATCATTGATAGCCTCAAATTTATTGCACTGTCCCAATCTATTACTCATTATTATTGGGGTTTTTGCTACGCACTTCGTGCCAACTGCATTTGGGTTCCAGCTACATTGGTTTGCAAAAATATGGATTTCAACATAAGGACTTCAAATCACATGGCTAAACCAAAACTATTTGTTCCTCTTAAGATAAGACACTTATGTTCAAGATCAAGAAAGTGTTTCAGAGATCTGCACAATTTGTAGTACCCAAAACATTTATTCTTGAGTCAAGACTTTCTTTGGATTAACATAATTTTTGTTATTATTAGAAATGTTTTATGCTGCTCTAATTTCTTCTGATTTTATCAATAGCAAGGATTAAAATTATTTGGTTAACAACATGTATTGTTGTCTTCAGCATTCAAAGCATTTCCAAAATATACTTCCTCTGGTGCAACCTGCTTTCTATTCCAAACTTTGGTAGTTTTTCTAGGTAATTCTTCACCCTTGATTTTCTTGGGGACCCACTTCATTTTGCAGCCTTGAGATATATGACCAACATTATGACATTTGAAGCATTTTGTTCTAAAAATGAATGTTGGAGCATAAATTTTCTTGGTAAATGTATATGAGTATCTTCCTGCAATATTATTTCTAGAAAACTGATTGGATTCCTTGTGCAAGCCCTTGTTATATGCCCTCCAATATTTTTCCATGTGCCCAAAATTTGAACAAAAGTAACAATAACCAAGAAATATACTTTGGTACCTGGAAGATGGAGGTTTCTTTGATGTACTTCTGAATTCATTTTCACTTAAGATTCTTTGATGATATTTATCACCTCTTGTATTTCTTACAGCATTTACATGTCTTCTTGGAGTAAAATTTATTTCAATGTTACTTTTACTCTTTTCCTTTCCCCTAATGGAACAAGGGATCTTATTATCACTTTTATGTTTCTCCACATTCCATTTATTTGGTGTATTAGGGTTTGCATTAATCTTGCTAGAGGGCTCACCTACATATCCAAGACCATATTTATTAAGGGGGGATCTTTGATAGCATGGATGTCATCCAAGGTTTGCGAACTCCTTAGATTCTTATTCAGCTGATCAACTTCTTTTCTTAGGGTAATAATTTCTTCCTTCATCTTCTCAGCTTCTTCATTTTTCCTTGCTACTTGATTCTCGATTTCTTCCTTGATTCTTGTTGCTTCATTTGTTTATATTTTAAGAGAGATGATATATGATTTCATTCTGAAGATTTCTTCATCTCTTTATTTTAGTTGACATTCCTTGACTTTTCTTTCTTTTTGTGCTTCATCTTGTCCTTTTAGGAGGAATTATTCCACCTCAACTTTAGCTTCTTGCTTCTGTTTCTTTGCTTCTTTTAGTTGAGTTTTTAGGGAAAATGCTTCTTCCTTATATTGACCAATTTCTACTTCAACTTGGCTCAATATATGGTGAGGACACCAGTACTTTTGACAATAGATTAAGTACACTATTTATCAGGGCGCCAACCCTAAATGAAGACACTGATATTCAAATCAACTAGGCTCCAACTTGTAATTTTTCCAAGCACCAACTTGGTCTTCTTAAGGACTCCAATCCTCTAGGGCACCAACCCTCTCAGTTGGTTCAAGTTCCAACTTGGTCTTTTTTAGGACTCCAATCCTCTAGGGATCCAACCCACTGCTTCAGATTTTCAATATCATTTAATTGATTATTCAAGGCTTCCAATGTCTTCTACAAAAATCCCTGGAAGTATCTTCAAGTTCGCCTTCAATAATTCCCTCACTTAGTTCATCAATGACAACTTAATCAACCACAAAACATGTCTTCACAACTCTTCATGATACCCAAGTAACATTCTCCAATGACACTCCATGAAGGTAACTAATGTCTTCAAGTGCTCTTCAATAGAAGTTGCTCCAACAAATACTTAAACAATGACTTCCTTCAATAGTCAAACGGTCTTAAAGACTTCAACAATGGCTTCCTTCACCTTCCTTTTCTCCTAATTTTCATTATTTTCATAAATAAATGTGCAAAAAATGCCATTTTGCCTTTCCAAAGCCTTAGCCATTGCCTTTACCAATTTCCTTAGCCATAATAAACCAAATGAACACCCACACTAGGATGTCTTGCTCAACATCTAGCTTGGAATAAGTGTCCAATCAACCATGATTATTATTTTGCCTTTTATTACTTTTATTACATGGAATTTTCATCAGCTTTGTTACACATTTCATGGAATATGCTTGACAAGGATCTCTTCGTTGATCCTAACTTCTCCTTAGGGTCTATGACAGGCCTTGTTCGCTAAATCGTCAACCTTATCATTGTTTTCTTTAAGGATGTGGAAGAATGAGGCCTCTCCCAGATGCTTCATTTGTTGTTGAATGAGAATGGTTGAGTCCCCAATTACTATTGGAATTTTTTAGTTGAACTCACAGAGGATTTGTGCACCCAAAAGGAAACCATAAGCCTCTGCCCTATTATTTTTTTTGTTTCCCAAACCCCATTTGTAGGACATTGTTTTTGTTCCTTCATGATAGAGGATTAATCCTCCTACTCCAACTCATCCAGGATTAAATTTGGATGACCCATCAACGAAAAGGCAGGGCCAATTATGTGCTTTTAGTCAGTCCCTGAATTCCTTATCTTTCAGTCTCACCATCTAATTAACTATGCTAAGTCGATTTCTCAAGGGGAACCAGACGTTGTGGGTTATTCTTTCAAGAACGAAAATGAACCATAACCTTTCTTCAATTTACAAGGATTGAATGTCGATTTTACAATTTCCTTTTGAGAGGATGATTTATGTGGAGAGACTCCAAATCTTAGCCATTACTTTCCTGATTTCTGGCTTTTTATTTTGGAATATATGTTTGTTCCTGGCTAACCAAAGCTGCCAGCATAAGAATTATGGGAGACTAGTCCAAGCTTGATTCCACACAGTTCGGATTCCTCCCGATGATCCTCTTGCACTTATTGCCACACCTTCAAAAAAAAAAATCTTTGGATTACTGACAACATTTCTTCCTCACTTAGCTTGGTCTCCTAGAGTAGAACGATTTCTGGGATTTCTGATTCGATGAGATCTTTAACTGCGTTTTTTTCCATTAAATGCCCAAGATATTTGCAATTCCAAGAGGTCGGGTTCATTATTTACTTTGTGATGGAGCGACAAGACCCTTACCTCTCCCTACCAAGGTTTGCATGTCCTTGATTCCTGCTCCTTTATCTATGTATGTATCCATTGGTTGTTGGATTCGCATTGCCATATCCTTATTTGATTTCCTTCCAAAATTATTGGGGTTCTCTGGAAGGGCTAAGTTTCATTGGATTTATTTATGATTATGATCCTTGCATGGTATGTGGCTTTGGGGTTCAACAATGGGCAGGGAGAAGCAGGGAGGGGGAGGGGGAGGTTGGAGGGAGGAATATCAAGAGGAGGGAGATTAGGAGGTGAGGGGGAGGATTGCTCTAAATCGTCTTGCTGGATCTCCAGGAGTTCTGAGGGGATCAAGATCGGGGGTTGTAAAGGGTCAGAAAGATTATTGAGGAGAGATTGAGGGGCTCTAGATTGCAGAGGGATAGTGGATTCAGAGGGGTGAACTGCAGATGGGATAGATCCTGATTGTGAAGGCCCTCCATGCTTAAATGATTTATTGGGGTTTCTGAGATTTTTTGCATGTGACTATTTCCCATTGCACTTCTTAGGCTTTTGTTGGTTCCTC
The DNA here is from genome assembly GCA_031772625.1 of Pinus tabuliformis. Lineage (NCBI taxonomy): Eukaryota > Viridiplantae > Streptophyta > Pinopsida > Pinales > Pinaceae > Pinus > Pinus tabuliformis. The sequence goes on from CM062819.1 coordinate 1,532,698,576, forward strand.
TACTACTCTTTTAGAACATCTATTTGCAAAATGACCATATTCACAACATACCTTGCATTTGAACGAGAGTTGTTCATAATCCAGTTCTTGAATGTGCGTCTAGTTATCTACCTTGATCTTCACTACCTCCATTAGCCCCTTGCCCAGATCAACTTCCACGCATATTCAAGCATATGCATGCAAATTTTCTATTGGCTCGATTTTGTCTATATATTTCTTGAATGAATTGTCGATTGCTTTGACCAAATCTTCTCCCAACAATGGAGAGGGAGGTGAGGAAGACGAACCTAGACTAGATCAACACTGGGAAGAGTTCGGGATCGAAATTTGACTTCCATATATTTAAGTATAAGCCTATTAAATCCATAAAATATGGCCCATTTTTGAAGACCAAGTCTCAATCTTCCTTGGATTCAAAGTAGAAGGTGAAGTAACCCCTACAACAGAAACATATAAAGATTTGACCTTGAGTTTTTGCAGTCCAGTTTCGTTGAACCCATTTTTTAACTATTTTCAGAGAGGGCCGGAGTCCATTGAACAGTCCCAACAACCCTCGCTTTGCCAGGGAGAGAGCAACTTTGTAAGGGATTGAAGGGGCAACTCGATTTCCAGCATTGCATCAAGCTTCTTCACAAATTTGGAGATGGAAGGCCACTCCCGAGGAGGCCCGAGCAAATGGCCCACTGCTTCAGATCTTCAATATCATTTCAACAATTCTTCAAGGCTCCCAATGTCTTCTACAAAAATCCTTGGAAGTATCTTCAAGTTCGCCTTCAATAATTCCCTCACTTAGCTCATCAATGACATCTTAATCAACCACAAAACATGTCTTCACAACTCTTCATGATACCCAAGTAACATTCTCCAATGACACTCCATGAAGGTAACTAATGTCTTCAAGTGCTCTTCAATAGAAGTTACTCCAAAAAAGACTTAAACAATGACTTCCTTCAATAGTTGAACGATCTTAAAGACTTCAACAATGGCTTCCTTCACCTTCCTTTTCTCCTAATTTCCATTATTTTCATAAATAAATGTGCCAAAAATGCCATTTTGCCTTTCCAAAGCCTTAGCCATTGCCTTTACCAATTTCCTTAGCCATAATAAACCAAATGAACACCCACACTAGGATGTCTTGCTCAACATCCAACTTGGAATAAGTGTCCAATCAACCATGGTTATTATTTTGCCTTTTATTACATGGAATTTTCACCAGGTTTATTACACATTTCATGGAATATGCTTGACAAGGATCTCTTCATTGATCCTAACTTCTCCTTAGGGTCTATGACAGGCCTTGTTTGCTAAATCGTCAACCTTATCATTGTTTTCTTTAAGGATGTGGAAGAATGAGGCCTCTCCCAAATGTTTCATTTGTTGTTGAATGAGAATGGTTGAGTCCCCAATTACTATTGAAACTTTTTAGTTGAACTCACAGAGGATCTGTGCACCTAAAAGGAAACCATAAGCCTCTGCCCTGTTATTTTTTCTATTTCCCAAACCCCATTCGTAGGACATTGTTTTTGTTCCTTCATGATCGAGGAATAATCCTCCTACTCCAACTCGCCCAGGATTAAATTTGGATGACCCGTCAACGAAAAGGTAGAGCCAATTATGTGCTTTTAGTCAGTCCCTGAATTCCTTATCTTTCAGTCTCACCATCCAATTGACTGTGCTAAGTCGATTTCTCAAGGGGAACCAGACGTTGTGGGTTATTCTTTCAAAAACGAAAATGAAACATAACCTTTCTTCAATTTGCAAGGATTGAATTTCGATTTTATAATTTCCTTTTGAGAGAATGATTTATGTGGAGAGACTCCAAATCTTGGCCATTACTTTCCTGATTTCTGGCTTTTTATTTTGGAAAATATGTTTGTTCCTGGCTAACCAAAGCTAGCAGCACAAGAATTATGGGAGACTAGTCCAAGCTTGGTTCCACACAATTCGGATTCCTCCCGATGATCCTCTTGCACTTATTGCCACACCTTCAAAAAAAAAAAATTGGATTACTGACAACATTTCTTCCTCAGCTTGGTCTCCTAGAGTAGAACGATTTCTGGGATTTCTGATCTGATGAGATCTTTAACTGCATTTGTTTCCATTAAATGCCCAAGATATTTGCAATTCCAAGAGGTCGGGTTCATTATTTACCTTGTGATGGAGCAACAAGACCCTTACCTCTCCCTATCGAGGTTTGCATGTCCTTGATTCCTTCTCCTTTATCTATGTATGTATCCATTGGTTGATGGATTCCCATTGCCATATCCTTATTTGATTTCCTTCCAAAATTATTAGGGTTCTCTGGAAGGGCTAAGTTTCTTTGGATTTATTTATGATTATGATCCTTGCATGGGATGTGGCTTGGGGGGTCAACAATGGGTAGGGAGAAGCAGGGAGGGGGAGGTGGAGGTTGGAGGGAGGAATGTCAGGAGGAGGGAGATTAGGAGGTGAGGGGGAGGAGACAACATTGTGTTTCTCTAGATCTTCCTGCTGGATCTCCAGGAATTGTGAGGGGATCAAGATTGGGGGTTGCAAAAGGTGAGAAAGATTATTGAGGAGAGATTAAGGGGCTCTAGATTGCAGAGGGATAGTGGATTTATAGGGGTGAACTGCAGATGGGATAGATCCTGATTGTGAAGGCCCTCCATGCTTAAATGATTTATTTGGGTTCCTGAGATTTTTTGCATATGACTGTTTCCCATTGCACTTCTTGGGTTTTTGTTGGTTCCTCTACTGCTCTTTTAGAACATCTATTTGCAAAATGACCATATTCATGACATACCTTGCATTTGAACGAGAGTTGTTCATAATCTAGTTGTTGAATGTGCATCTAGTTATCTACCTTGATCTTCACTCCTCCATTAGCCCCTTGCCCAGATCAACTTCCACGCATATTCAAGCATATGCACGCAAATTTTCTATTGGCTCACTTTTTTCTATATATTTCCCGAATGAATTGTCGATTGCTTTGACCGAATCTTCTCCCCAACAATGGAGAGGGAGGTGAGGAAGACAAACCCAGACTGGAACAACACTAGGAATGTCGAGTTCAGGATCGAAATTTGGCGTCCATCTATTTAAGTATAAGCCTCTCGAATCCATAAAATATGACCCATTTTTGAAGAACAAGTCCCGATCTTCCTTGGATTCAAAGTAGAAGGTGAAGTAACCCCTACATCAGAAACATATAGAGATTTGACCTTGAGTTTTTGTAGTCCAGTTTTGTTGAACCCATTTTTGAACAATTTTCAGAGAGGGCCAGAGTCCGGTGAACTGTCCCAACAACCCTCGCTCTGCTAGGGAGAGAGCGACTTTGCGAGGGATTGAAGGGGCAACTCGATTTCCGGAATTGCATCAAGCTTCTTCACAAATTTGGAGACGGAAGGCCACTCTTGAGGAGGCCCGAGCGGAGGGCCCATCGAGAGGGATCGATCAATGTTTAATGAAGGGGATTCTCAACTTGGGAAGAAGCATAGCGCAGAGCTTTCAACTACCACAAAAAAAAAAAGTATTTTTAACAAAAATAATATTCACCATTAGTTTAAAATTATAAACTTATATTTAATTATTCTTTAAAATTATTTAATAAATAACTAATCTCAATTTTAAAATATTTTTTATTTATCTTCATTGGGTCTCTTTAAATAAAATATTTAATAATTTAATTTTTCACTTTAATATTTTTTTAATATAACATTGTAAAAATAATATTTTTTAAATAACCTTAAAAATTTATATCATCTAACACATTTTTATTAAATCTAGAAAAATACTTTAGATTCTAAATTTCTATGAACTTAGCGAAATATTTTTAATTTAGGACGCTATGTTCAACAAAAATCAATTAATTAAAAAATGAAAAAATGCGCCCTCATGTTGGGTATATTCTGACGTGTACATTTTTTTGTTATTGGTCATTTTCATTCTTTCAAGGATATTCCAACATGTATGGTTGTTTGTTATCAATTATTTTAATTTTTCAAGGATATTCCGACGTATAGAGTTGTTTGTTATCAGTCATATTCATTTTTTCAATTTAAAATTATTAATAACGTCATAACAACATCTTATTAAAAATATCAAAAATGGAAAAATCTTATTAAAAAATCTAACTAAACTATAATGTTACTCCGAGAAAGTCGATATGGAGCAGGTTGATTCAAGTGTAATAGGCGCGCGCTGATTTGGTCAGGTTTTGAAAATAAATTCAAAGTTTGCACTTCTGCCAGAGAGTGGGTTGTCATGGCAGCCAAAAATTCCATTTTTGGCAGATAGTGGGCTAGCTATCGTGGTTTCAAAAATAGAGCCTGGTTGAATGAAGGCGTCCATTTCTGGGAGACAGTTCATTTTTCCAGGAAATGACATTTGTTCAATATATGCATGTGCAGGTTTCTTATCTGAATCTCAGTTTCCACAGGAACTTGTTGTTTGCACATAAACTTGTTGTCTGAAGCACAGTTTACACAACAACTTGTTGTTTGAAATTGATTTACATGACACCTTTACACATGAGCTTGTTGTCTGAACCACAAGAGGAGTGTTGTTTGAAGTTGATTTACATGACACCTTATGAAATGGTAATTTAAGGTAAGCTCCCAACTCTGTCTAGGAAAAAGCATACAACAATTGGAATTGGAAGATTGATGATTTTCTTTGCAAATATGGCGAATGGTTAGAGCGCCCAACTCAACATTTGGCAAATTAGTAGGTTTGATTCCTGTTGGATGCACTTGGAACGTTTAGTTCCATGGCTGCTCGCAGAATTTATACAGCTCGCCCTTCTTTCTTGCTTTATGGTGCCTACTATTTGATCAACTCTGTCTCATCTATGGCCATCCCCGCTGCTTGTTTTGCTTTGAATTCAATCTATCTCACTTGTCTGTAGTCAAGGATTTTGTGTAAAAATCCCTTTATGTCTCATTGGTCTTCACTTCCAGCACTTTTCTTCAATTAGCCCAAAGGGAAAGCAAAGAAATTCAAGTCTGCCTTTCGATAGCAATCAAAGCGGCCCATGGAGGTGAGGGCCTTTTGTCTATGGAAGGAGGAATGATACATAGATAGTGTATTTGGTATATGTTTTTTTTGCTTTGTGTTTTGGGGATGAATGTTGAGTATGCATGTTTTGTTAATTTGGTTCGTCATTACCGGCTTTGTGAGAGTTTTGTTTTTTATTGCATAGGGGAAGAAAATTTTGCATCATTATCAGCTATTAGACTGACTAACGAAGGTAATAGGAGAGAATGATGAAAGCCATAATATCCATTTTGGACTATTGGGCTATTTGGAGACGTGTTGAGGTTTTTTCTCAAACGATGGGGGTATCCCACCCATTTTTCTCTTGCCAAGTGATATGCGCTCATTGTCCTTACAATTTTATTGGTTGATTCGCCCATCATGTAGAACTTTGAGCCTATAATCAGTTGAGGATGATAGTGGTTGGGCAAAAACACACCGCTTACCATAGAGTCAAGATTTCAACCCCTCTCAGAAAGCCAAAATTGCGATGCTACGCACAACAAATTTTCTCCCTATGTACCTCTACACCCTAGCCTACGATTATGTGTCCCAAGTACAATATATCCCCACATATAATAAGAAATTTTCCATTGTTTAAAATGCATGCAACATTATTGCAATTCCTACAATAGTTGATTTCAAAATCATTGTAGTTGTCATAAAATGTGTGCTTATTCATTTGGTTCTCGTGACAACATGATATGTGTTTCAGGAGGCCATCATTCTTCTACCATGGTTTGTTCTTGGGGTACGACCAAGGCCTAATGTGTGGGAATTTGTTTGTTTCTTGTTGAAGAGCTCTCTGTACCTAAATATTTGGAATTCAAGGAAAACCTTGTGAATGAATGTACTTATTTACATAGTGGACCCATCAGATTCAGATGTAGATAATTCTGATGATAAATGATGATATCTCAAAATAGAAGACTATATGCCTTACCGTGTTTTCAAGGAACCCGATTATATCCATTTTATTTATGATAGAAGAAATCCATAGGAAAGTAAGCATGAAAATTTGAAGAATTCATAAATTCGTATAAATTTATTTAGCTTAGCCATGGGATTCGTGTAATGAGCATAGTTACCATGGAAAGAAACATAACCCATCCCCAATTGTCCTCATGAAATTCTTCTTATATGCTTTCTTTCAGATATTTCATTGGCTACAATCCCCAACTAATATTATTATGGTTTGAAGATGTGTTGAATATTTAGAACCACACTAAGTACCAACCATGAGGAATATAATATAAAATAGTTTGTAGTCACCTCTTATTATTGCGTCCTTAGCTCTTAATTTGTTTATCTGTCTAATTCACTTTGACGGAATTCTAAGGTGATAATAAAAATTGGTCTATGTTCAATAAACATACTCTGTTAGCTTTCTCTTTCTCTCTCAGTCAGTCTTGTGTAAAGTTTTGTGGTGGAGAGCTCAATCAATGTGTTGTGTGCATCAATGTGTTGTGTGTTGCATAGTGTTGTATGCTTGTCATGTGTGTTGCGTCGTTGTTGTATGCTTGTCATGTGTGTTGCGCCAATGTAAGTGTTTTAACTTGTATGTGAGCATATGTTTATGTTATGTGTTTGTGGATCTTTATTAGCTTAGATTGAGAGAGAGAGAACATTGCCACAAAGGAGAACATAATAGAGGAGAATATGGAGTGGTGGTTGATGGCCAACTTTATCAAGAAATAATGCTTTCACAGTGAGTTATTATTTTTGTCAGTCCCGTCTTCAGTTATTTCTAAATTCATTACCCTTTTTCTGATGGGTTGAATTTTTATATACAGGAGCCACCAGAGTTTCCAGCTCTTTCTCTACCATGAATGAGGATTTTCCAGAAATTTTGCATCCACGAATGAGGAGCTTCAAGCACTTTTTCAGCCATTGGTTTCCACAATTTCCATAGTTAAACATTCCTTGGCAGCAATTTTATTATTTTAGATATCTTTTTGGGATTCAACTGCGTTAAGTAAGTCATCCATGTATGACCATTTCCATGAGATGTAGTCGTAACTGACTAATTTCTCATGATTTTTAAGTAGTTCATTTAGCACTCATTGCATCAGGTGATGCTCACAAGGGTGAAGAAGTGGGATTGGAACTAGTGAAATAAATCACATAGTGTCAATCACCACTTCCGGGGCTTGCATCCGGTAACCAGGACTTCCCAGGAGGTCACCCATCCTAGATCGCCTCTGGCTCAAGCGTGCTTAACTATGGAGTTTTCCCCACAATCAAGCCCATTTAGCTTGCTACCCCATTTGCAAAACTTTAGCAAGTATTGTGCCTCATGAACCATTCAAGTAGAGATCTTTTTGAATTTAAGTATGGGGGTTTTACACAGTGCATTATTTTAGATATCATTTTGGGATTCAACTGCGTTAAGTAAGTCATTCACGTATGACCATTTCCATGAGAGGTAGTCGTAATTGACTAATTTCTCATGATTTTTGAATAGTTCACTTAGCACTCATTGCATCAGGTGATGCTCACAAGGGTGAAGAAGTGAGATTGAAACTAGTGAAATGAATCACATAGTGTCAATCATCACTTCTGGGGCTTGCACCCAGTAACCAGGACTCCCCGGGAGGCCACCAATCCTAGATCGCCTTTGGCTCAAGCAGGCTTAACTATGGATTTTTCCCCAAAATTAAGCCCATTTAGCTTGCTACCCCATTTGCAAAACCTTAGCAAGTATTGTGCCTCATGAACCATTAAAGTAGAGATCTTTTTGAATTTAAGTATGGGGGTTTTACGTAGTGCATTTCAACTGCGTTAAGTAAGTCATTCACGTATGACCATTTCCATGAGAGGTAGTCGTAACTGACTAATTTCTCATGATTTTTGAATAGTTCACTTAGCACTCATTGCATCAGGTGATGCTCACAAGGGTGAAGAAGTGGGATTGAAACTAGTGAAATGAATCACATAGTGTCAATCATCACTTCCGGGGCTTGCACTTCGTAACTAGGACTTCCCAGGAGGTCACCCATCCTAGATTGCCTCTGGCTCAAGCACGCTTAACTATGGAGTTTTCCCCACAATCAAGCCCATTTAGCTTGCTACCCCATTTGCAAAACCATAGCAATTATTGTGCCTCATGAACCATTCAAGTAGAGATATTTTTGAATTTAAGTATGGGGGTTTTACGAAGTGCATTTCAACTGTGTTAAGTAAGTCATTCACGTATGACCATTTCCATGAGAGGTAGTCGTAACTGACTAATTTCTTGTGATTTTTGAATAGTTAACTTAGCATTCATTGCATCAGGTGATGCTCACAAGGGTGAAGAAGTGGGATTGAAACTAGTGAAATGAATCACATAGTGTCAATCATCACTTTCGGGGCTTAGACCCAGTAACCAGGACTTCCCGGGAGGTCACCCATCCTAGATCGCCTCTGGCTCAAGCGCGCATAACAACGTCAATTATTTATTTCATATTCAACTATTTAAGGCTACTAGGTAATTTATACTGGGATTTGTATGCACCCTACTACCATCCTTACCCATGCAATGAAGATTATTCATGGATTCACTAAAATGATGATGATAGTGCCACATGGATTTTCTGTTATTTTTGTTCCATACTCCATTCATCGTTAAGAGGAGATAGGAAATCTACCTTCCTTTAACTCTTGCAACATTGCACATCCAATCTATTATATAGTTAGTTGTATTAGTTGTATGACGTAGGCAGCTTACTTTAGACACCTCAAAATTCAACATAGAGAGCTTTCTTATTGAACTATGCCTTCCATTTCCCATGCCTTACTTATTTCCTTTCATCAAATTTCTCGGGAGCTAGGAATGCCCTTTTATTTATAGTCCCTAAATGGCTAAAGACAATGCCACGTCTACGCCTTTGTGAAGAGCAACGCCTTATGATTTTTAGCCAATGCCTAAGCCTTTGAGAAGAGTAACACCTTCTACTTTTTAGCCAATTCCTAGGCCTTTGAGAAGAGAAGCGCCTTCCGCTTTTTAGTCAATGCCACTTCTAGGCCTTTGAGAAGAGCAACACCTTCTACTTTATTATTGGTTTCTTCTTGTAGATGTAAGAAGTAGAAAAATCCCAAAGTAAATATGTTATGATGGTCCCAAATGACTCCACTTGCTTTAGATATTACGATGGTCATGTATGACTACACTTTCTTTAGCTTCACTTGGTTGACTCTCGTTGCTCCTTCAAACTTCAACCTAAACCACCCCACCTCCGACTTGATCCATGGATGAGGGTTTCTGACCTGCCTTTGCCTAGAAATTGGGTTGTTAGGATTGAACTCAAGCTTCAAAGCATTTAATATTTTGACCATCTTGATGGAGGGGAGAGATTTGAGGCCTTCTAGTCGATGTTCACTGATTTCCTAATAGCTTTGAGAACTTTTAACCAAATTTTCGCCTGGCTCTAGGATTTTTCTTCAAGGTTACTCAAGTTTCTTGCTTTCTAAAGGGACTTCATTATAAAATGTTAACTCCCAAAATTTTGAAAGAGAAGGGGTTTTCTATGTGCCATTCCCCAGGAACAAAAAAAGCGAACTCATTTGCTTGCAACTTTTTCTTTGATAAATTATCCTCTTATAGTTTCCACACTTTCTAATCTATTTCACAATTTAAGAGAATGTGGTCATATAGTTGGAATTATTATTATTTTTCAATGACACATACATTATAAGTTGATTGAAATTGATGGTTGGGTGTTTTCTTCTTGTTTTCTATGATCTAGGCTGATTATGTTTAGCTCGTTATTGTTAAACAATCCTTAATGTAAATTCTCCTAATATTTTTAGGGCAAGGCATAATTATAAGGCTTGCCTTATTCACTACCTTTCTCTACAATAAGAGATTCAAGATCAATTTACTTTTCTCCTCGTAAAGTTTCAGAGATCATATTTTTTGACTTATTAGATCGATTTACATTTCTCCTTATAAACTCTCCAATATACTATTCCTTTACTTATAACAGAAATTGAGATTTCCCTAGCTCTGAAAGAATGTAAATTCCTCTCATAAAGGCTCCTAGTGTTCATGATCCCTTTCATGGAAAAATAACTATTGCAAAGATCACTTTCCTAATCCTATTCCTTTACTTATAATAGAAATTAAGATTCCCCTAGCTCCAAGAGAATGTAAATTCCTCCCATACAAGCTCAAGTGTTCGTGATCCCCTCCATGGGAGAATAACTCGTGGAAATCCAATGGTTTCTTGTAAGGTAAGGGGATTCCCTTAAATGTCCTTTTTTCTTGTCTCCCAATAAAATAAGAAAATCTCTTTAATCGTTTCATAATCCCCTAATTTATCCTAGAGTAAATGATAAAATACGTTAACAAGGCCACAACTCTTCCTCTAGGCTGGGAGATTTTCTCCTTAGGATATTCTATGAACTTGAATGATGTGTTGGCTACCTCCTTGACATAAATACCTTCTTGGAATCGTGGATATCATATGGATTAGTGCAAAGATAGGTTATGGGTTGTTTTAACAACATTATGAAACTAGGGCGCTTCCCCAAGAAGGAAACTTGATAACAAACATTTAAGACATAGCTCAAGCGCATGAAATCATGTGAGGTGCCCTTTTAATGTGTGGTAAGAAAACTAGCTACTTTCTAATTGCTCCGACATAGGTTAGTAGGTTCTTCTTCTATGTTGTGTGCTTCAATGGTCTTTAGAGAGTGGGTTGGCTGGTCGCTCCATAAAATAACACCCTCCATTAATAATGGATTTCACTTTAAAGATGTTCAATATAACAACCCCATAACCATACTCATAAACATGTGTTTATATTTTATGGTGGTTTAGCCATGTCAAGTGTATCTTTGGACAATGTTTCCCCCCTTCTCTAAGAGTGTCGCCATCCTTATCCATAAAAAAAACTTCATGAAAGCTGTAAGTTGGCTTATATTTAACTGTGTCAAAGGGTTCAAAGTAATGGAGCATCCTAAGAGTAAATGACTCGGCTTCTTCTTCAACCACCTTTTACAAACATCTGTCAAAAATTATCATTAAAATGACGGGCTCTACTTGTGCCAACTGTCCTCAACAACCTTGAGTGATTTTGAAATCTTCCCTTAAACATATTCATTTATCCTTTATCATGCTGGGCATTTATATATGTTAAGCTTTCCATATCATCCTTTTTGGAGTGCCCTTCAAATTTGGTTTTAGTTTCTCCATCTAGCAAGCATTTCAATCCCGTTAGAGATACCCCTCTATCATATCTACAAAGTCTGTCTGGTGCATGCTGCGATTTGAGAGTTTTATTATTGTGTGAGTGCATTTTTGGATTGTATATTAGCACCATAGCTGCTAGAGAATGCTCCCATGGTTGGGAATCAAAAACCAATTAGTGTATTCTGAGACCTTTCCATTATAATCAGAGATCAAGGAAAGCAGATCTCTCTCAAAGGTTGCACCTCCATGCCAATTTTTTTTTCCATAAATAAGACGAGCTCACTCTTACAAATAATTACAATCTATTGCTTCCTTTAAGCTTGGAATATGTCTCCTCATTTAATTGCTGACCATTAAAAACCTCCATGTCGTGCTATAAAAGATATTCTCAAAAATCCATTTATTTATAATGTATCCCTTCCTTATCAATAAAAGTATGGTAATGAAACATTCTGAAGAAATTAATCTTCCTCCACCACAAGCATACATAGTATGCGCCTAGCCGCAAATTGGAAGTGTATGCATTAATTTAAGGCAAACACCATCTTCTTAAAGGAGTTATCCTTTTCCATGGCTTTGCTTGGGATAAAATTATTGACTCCTGAAATCCCTATATTTTTCCTTGTGGCTGAAACCTTCTCAAATATGAACTCTTGTTGACCACAGTTCCACCAAAAGCCCCAAAACAAAGTTTATTTTGTCTCAAGTTTATTGGTAATTATGTCTCAAGTCTATTGAGGATTTTATCTTATTGTTAATTCAAGTACGTCATGAATTTGGGTTAAATATAGTTTCCAAACTTTCTATTTACACATGATCCCTCATATTCCAATAATAACTAAACATGGGACACCCTTTCTACTGCTAAACAAGACTAAATACATGTTTTCGGTGTGTGCCACCACCACTTTCTATAGAACATGATTCTACCTGAGCAAGATGATATTAATGATATCAACAACAAGGGAAGTGGCTAGCATGCCAAGTGAAAATAATGCCTTAGTGCTACATCATATTTAAGCAACACATGCATTGATTTTCTTTCCTGAAACAAGGCCATTCATTACTTATGTAAACAAGAATAGAGTGCTCTACTTATTTGGATAATCATCTCATACTTTTTTCCATTACCAATGTATTCATCAGACCACACATAGACTTAGTCAATTAATCCATTTATTCGTACTTCACATATCTATGTGGAGGTCAAATTAACCCTTGAAACTATATAGTGTTGATCTGACCTCAAAAATAGAAAATTAAAGCACATGGGTTGTGGGTTCTCCTACATCTGTTGTTCATGAGAACAACATGCTGCGCATCTCATCAATCATCTTTGCTTAGTTGCTTGAGCTTTCTCACATTGACCTTTTGATGATGGGATTTCTTTTCCCTTATATTGTTGAGCAAGAAATCCTTCCTTCATTGAATGAATCTTTTGAAATTTCTCTCAACAGGAATGACTAATTATATTTATAATACTACCTCTTAGGTTAAAATAAGAGCCATCCATAGAGATGAAACACCAATATTAGAGGAATACACACCTTCATCATTGTATTGTTGGCAGGAATATCCAAATTGCACATGCAATTTTAGGGGTAGTCCCTTAGAGGATCTCAGTAAAAGAGACTTAAATCATTCTGAGGTAAGAGGAGAGAAACTCTGACTATGGCAAGGATGGGTTCAGACAATGACAAGAAGGGGGGTATGGAGATCACAACTAGCATAGCGAGGTACAACTTGTCAGGAATGGGAAGGCAAGTGGAGGCCGACATGCAGAAAGGTTGATGTCTCGGGAACCATGCCAACAGGGCTGAGGGGACACCAGAGGATGGTGAACGGAGTAACAGAGAACACTTCGGTTTTACACTACGATGTCGTCTCCATCCTTCATCACGCGGCCGTGGTTGAAGCTCAGGTAACCGATTTTTGTGGTAACCTATTAACAGCAGTCTATAGAGTGGAAGATGGTAAAACAAAGAGAAGCGGTTGATCTGGACCCCGAGCCTGGGGACATTCTGTCTGTTTGGGGGATGGAGGTCGCGGATCAAAAACATAAAGAGGTATATTCATCCAGCTGGACAGCCAGGAAGGAAGAAAGGTGGCTCAGATGCGAGTTGGAAACAAACCAAATCCTTAGGAATCCTGGAGGAAAGCCTAGGCCTGACATTTTTGGAGAATTGGGAGGGGCAGGAGCTTAAGGGAGGCATACATCTTTACCTTTTGGGCACTGTGCAGCAAGAAACGCGGTTATTCAACTAAATAACATTGTTCCCTGCTCGCCTAAAGATTTTTACTCTGGGGGTTTAGAGGACATAGTCATTAGTTGTGGGTTTAAGGGTCAAGAAGGCCTGTGTTCCTTCCTGGTGGAAGATTTGAAGCCAGAAGAGGGAGGGAAATGGTTTTTGCTAAACAATATATGTTCATGCAGAAGCCCTCTCAATGTGGGAAGCACATAAATTTTTTGGAATGACTCACATGTAGGGGCAGGTAGAGCAGGGTTGCTAGGACAAGGGAAGGAACAGAGAGGCGTCTGGAAGGCGGTGGAAATAGGGAAGGAAGGGTTTGTGAAGGTAGGCAGAGGGGAAGAACAATCGCCTGAGGAAGGAAGGGAGGGCTACTCAAAGGCGGAAGGGCTAATAAGAGGAAGGGAGACTTTTCTAGGGGCCGGGGTGACAACCCAAGAGGAAGGAAGGTTTTTTGACGGACTCAGAATATTCAAGAAGGAGGGGCATTATGGAACGCTCCAAGAAGTTGTAGTCAATGTGGAATAAACCACACAGGACAAGGGGGAAGGGGTTCGGTATCGGCAGGTTGGGGCAAAGAGGAAAAAACACAAGATAATAAAGAGGACTAAGGTAGTCACAAACTTGGTTCTTGGGATGGAAGTACAAATCGACAAGGTCATGGAGGTCTCAGAATTAACCTTGGTTGGCCGAGAAAAGGGAAGAAATATTCAACCAACTATATTCAAGAATGGACAGTGAAAATTTGGCAAGAGGCGTCGGATAAGTTTTTCGTGGTCTCATCTCTTGCAAAAGGATGGTTTATGATAAAATTCGATAAGATTGAAACTATGGAATGGGTTCTGGGAAGGAACTGGAGTTTCGAGAGACACCCGATCTTATTCAAAAAATGGAACCCTTTGTTTTATGCACAACGAGAAAAGGTGGATGAATCTCCTGTGTGGGTTCGTATACCTAGGCTCCCACCATTTTTGTGGTTCGATTCTATTTTTAGGGAAATTGGGAACCATCTGGGCCTATTCATGGAAGCTGATATGTCATTCTTGCAAACCAGAGATCAAGGGATGGCTAGAATACTCGTAAGTTTAAACCCCCAGGAAGGGCTGGCAGAAGAAATTAATTTGCAATATAAGGATTTCTCCTACACCTAGATGCTAGATTATGAACACCTGCCCTTTAGATGTCATAGATGTCATAAATACAGACATTTGGCAAGGGAATGCCCCCTGGGATTTAGGCGAAGAAGGAGGTAGAGAAAGGAAGGGGGAGGGAAAGGAGCAGATGGGGAGAGCAAATGGAACAAGGAGACTCCAATCTCGGGGGAGGATCAGATGGAAGTCGACAGGATGCAAGAGGAACCAATGGATAAAATGGAAGTTCAAGAGGAAGAACATCCTATCAGCATACATTAGCAATAGGAGACAACGAATAAAACAGTGCCAGTAGAAGATACTAGGAGGGGCCTTGCTCATCAGCCAGAGGGTATGGCTCTGGAACCTAACCCTTCCATCCTTTCTCTTGTTCAATCTTTGATTATTTCATTATCCGAGCCTGGTCCTTCCAGGCCAATGAATTATGATAATATTCATGTTAACACTGTATGTGAACAATTGGATAGTATAATCACCTCAATCCCTGAATTACATCTAAACCAAAGCCTTGGGATGGGTGAAGAAGTCGATGGATTGGCAAAAACTCTTTCAATAAACCCTCATTACAATCTTAGACCCCATGAAAAAAAACCTCCTCCTTGGGAGGCAGTGGGCGGTTTGGGCATGCAGCCATATCATGAGGGGTCCTGAAAGACTAGAGGGAGGAAATCAAATCTATCCAAGGCTCAACAGAGAGCCAAGATAGACATTGCAGATGGTAAGTAGCTATCCATTTCACGGGTGCTTAGAGCAGCGCAGAACCCACCTCCCCCCCCACCCCGTGGTTTCTCAATGATCATTATGTCTTTTAACTGTAGAGGTTTAGCCAGTGTTCCTAAAAAACTGGCCCTGAAAGCGTTGATCAATAATTACAACCCAGATGTACTACTCTTGCAAGAGACTCTGGGAGCTAGAGTAGAGGTTACAAAATCCCTATTAAAATATTTGTCTGGATGGCACTTCCAGGCATTGGATGAAAAAGGTAGATCAGGGGGGTGGCATCGAGAGTGAAGGAAGGAAAACTTAAGGTTATTAATTCATGGGGTCTGGACTATGCCCTAGGAGTAGAAGTCTATTCCTTGGAGCTGTGTACAAATCTTCTGATCCTTAACATCTATGGACCTTGCCAGGATAGAGTCTCTTTCTGGAATAACCTCTGCTCAAAGTCTTTCATGGATAAACTAAGCCTGGTGATTGGAGGAGACTTAAACTTTTCTTTGGGAATTTTTGAAACCTGGGGACCATCGGCACATGCTGACCCTCTCTCTGATTTCTTCTCCAATAAAATCAGAGAAAGGAAGTTGATGGAAATCAACTTGTTGAAACCTAGACCTACCTGGAGGAATAAGAGAACAAGGGCAGATAAGGTGGCCAAGAGGTTGGATAGGTTTCTATTGAGAGATGAGCTAGTGGTCATGATTCCAATATTTAG
Organism: Pinus tabuliformis; assembly: GCA_031772625.1. NCBI lineage: Eukaryota > Viridiplantae > Streptophyta > Pinopsida > Pinales > Pinaceae > Pinus > Pinus tabuliformis. The sequence continues at coordinate 1,532,714,596 of CM062819.1, forward strand.
ACATTGGGTAGGAGAAGGATGTGACTCTCATCATTTACCTTTTCTACTTGAAATGAAAGAGCCTAATAGAAAGCCAGCTACAACATTCAAATTCAATCCAGCTTGGCTTTTGGAGGACTCATATAACATACTTTTCAAAAACCATGGAGACGATTGGACCTAAGTGAGAATGGAGGAAAAGCTTTCTTCTTTATGGAAAACCTAAAATGATTAAAGAAGACAATGTTTGAATGGGCCAGAGAGAAGAAAGTTAAAGAAGAAGAAGAATTAAAGTAGATTGGGTTGGAACTTGATCAACTTGAATGTCCAAAAGAAGACGGATATAAAATAATAGACAAAAGAGATAAGATCAAGATGCTGGAGTCATAGCACAAAAAAATTATATTAATAAGAGAAGAACAGTGATGATTGAAAAGCAGGGATATTTGGCTGACGGATGGGGACGAAAACACAAAATTTTTCCAAAATTATGCAAAAGGAAGGAAAAACTCAAATACCATTTGGTCCTTAAAATCGGAGGATGGAAGGCAGGCCAACTCTTTTGAGGAGCTATCATTAATGGGAAGAAGCCATTTCAAAAACCTTTTCAAAGCCCCCACAGAAGTGTCAATAGCGGAGGTGGTTAGGACAACTCAGGTTTTCCCTAGGTATGTGGGAGAAGAGGAAAACAAAGACCTCATGGGGGGAGTCTCTAGAGGGGAGGTTGAAGGAATCTTAAAGTCAATGCCAAAGGATAAGAGCCCTGGTCTGGATGGATGGACTATGGAGCTCTTTCAACAATTTTTTGAGATAATTGGGAATGAACTGATCGAAGTGGTGGAAGAATCCAGGATAAAAGGGACGATTTATGAACCTTTCAATGCCACCTTCATAACCCTAATCCCAAAAAAGGAGGATCCCTCATCTTTTGAGGACTTTAGGCTGATATCACTTTGTAATTGCATCTACAAAATAATTGCCAAAGTTATAGTTGTCAGATTGAAACCGATCCTATCACGGAATATTTCAAAAGAACAATTTGGATTCCTAGATCATAGACAGATACATGATGTAGTAGGATTGGCCCATGAAACCATCCACGACATCAATAAAAGTAAAAGGAAAGGCGCAATAGTGAAAAATAGACCTCTCAAAAGCCTATGATCGGATCAGTTGGATGTATCTTCGAATGTTGTTGACTCACCTGGGATTCCAAGTTGGCTTTATAAACTGGATTATGGGTTGTTTGAACAATGTTAGTTTTTATATCCTAATCAATAGGGCGACATCCTCATTTTTCCAGAGTTAAAGAGGATTAAGACAAGGATGTCCACTATCCCCTCTTCTCTTCCTCTTAGCAGCAAAAGGACTTAGTCAATTGTTACTGGAAGAGAGAGGACATTTAGGGAGTAAAAGTGGCAATCAATCTATATATAACTCACTTACTATTCGTGGATGATATTCTTCTATTCAGTAATGGTAGAAGCAGTGAAACAAAGGTCTTAAAACAAATTTTAGACCTATTCCTCAAAGCCACGGGTATGTGTATCAATAAGGAAAAATCTTCATTAATTCTAGAAGGTTTCAATAGGATGGAAATCAGGAATATAGCAGAGGATTTTCCCATTGAATATCGGAAGATGGCAAACAGCTTCAAATATCTCGGGTTCTTTCTAAAGCCACACTCGTACAAGAAACATGATTGGTATTGGTTGGTGGCAAAAATTGAATCCAAGATCAGCCATTGGAGCTTCAAATGGTTATCCAAAGCAAGTAGATTAGTCCTCATAAAATATGTATTAATGGAAATCCTTGTATACTGGGCGACGCTTACCTGGATTTCGAAGGAATCTTGGAAAGGGTGAGGCGAGTGTGCAGTAGATTTCGATGAGCTGGCTCTAAGGAGTATTTGGTCCTTCCCTGGGTGGCTTGGGACAAGGTGGCTAGACCTAAGGAATGGGGGGATGGGGTATTAAAGACCTTTCAGCTTTTGGACCATCCTTGGCAACAAAGTTGGGATGGAGACTACTAATGATGGAAAATTTGTGGACAATAGTGGTCAAATGAAAATATATCAACCCCACCCCCATGGATGAGTGGATCAGGAAGCCAAACAAGAAAAATGACAAATCTTCAGTTGTATGGAAAGCAACTTTGGATGCTATCAAAATTATTGAGCAAGGTCTCTCTTGGTAGGTTGGGAATGGAGAACTAGTAAGGATAGGGAAGGATCCTTGGGTGGGATGCAATGAAGGCTTTTCACTATCCCTGGGTATTATTAATCAGCATGAAACAAGAGGCATACACCATCTAAACCAGATTGAAAAAGTTGGCCATTCCACAATATGGGGCCAAGCATGGTTATCTGGGACAGACCTCAACCTTGACCAACAATGGATGGAGGAGTGGCATCACTACACCAAGGAACTGTCAAGATCCAATGTCAGGCTCAGAAACTGACCAGACCGGCTCATGTGGGCATATGCCCCTTCTGGAATTTATTCCCCAAAATATGGATACAAATTCCTTATGTCAAAAAAGGGATGGGGGAATCTGGAATGGTGGGTGAATCATATTTGGAAGCTCAAATGCCCAACAAAAGCAAGAATGTTCTTCTGGTGCATCCTTAGGAACAAAGTTCCTACTTGGGACATACTACAAAAGAGATATAAGTCGGGTCCAGGCTGGTGTGCATTATGCAAAAATGATATAGAATCGATCCAACACCTTTTTCTAAAATGCCCTTTCACTAGGGCAGTATGGTTGGAAACTGGGAGGCTGCTACAGAACAATAAGAAATGGGAAGGGGAAGTCATAAAAGAGGTATGGAAAAAGTGGTGGAAGGACTCTCCGGAAGGGAATCTGCGAAATCTCCCACTTATTATATCCTGGGGTATCTAGCTGGCCCAAAACATAAGTATATTTAAGGATCTGACTCCCTCAGCAGGGCACATTGCTATCGAATGTGCTGCAATCTATGAAAGTATACCTGAGCCAACCCGGGAAGCACTCCCAAGGGTAATAAGGGAGGAACAGATCATAGAAAACATCCCTTGGGCTTATTTTGATGGGGCATCCAATCAAAATAATAGATGTGGGGTAGGCATGGTGATACACATGAATGCACATAGAAGCCTAAAAGCCTCAGTAGGGCTGGGCGACGGATCCAACAATTATGCTGAACTTCAAGCGTTAAAACTCCTCCTCTGTTGGCTCACCCACTTGGGCATTCCTTCGGTTCAGATTCTTGGGGATTCTATGAATATTATCAAATGGTTCAATGGCGAGAGTAGATGTCAGAATTATATACTATCTCCTTTGTTAGAAGAAGCTATTTATCTTAAGCAGTTTTTTAATGATATCAAAATATGTCATATTTACACGGAACAGAATAATGCAACAGACCAACTTTCTAAAGCAAGTGTACAACAGGATCTGGATTGTTGGCACATAGAAGATTCTGAGTATGAAGAGATTTATGTGTCGGATCAACCTCCTTTTTTAGACCAAATAGATAATCAAATTTTCAACCAGCTTTTATTTATGGTTTTTGTTTTTTGTTTGTTAATATGCTTTCGTTTGGATACACATACTTTATTTCTATGTAAAAAAATGGACCTGGAACAGAAAAATCAGTTTTGTCATGCACTATTATGCCTTGATGACAGTCTGCTGACCATACTCCTGTTTGGGTTGTTTTCCTCTATGAGGTGGCCCGAGAATTAGTTTAGCGTTCATTCTTGCACATTGAGACAATTGTTGTTATTTTGCTTTTATGCCTTGATGACAGACTGCTAACCATACTCCTTTTTGGGCTATTTTCCTCTATGAGGAGGCCCAGGAATTGGTTCAACGACCATACTTGCACATTGAGATGGAAGAGTAAGAGGTTTTTTGTAGAGGTTTTTTGTCTTACCATCTCAAATCAATTCTATGTTTTGGTGAAAAACATACAGTTTACTGAATGTTTAAATGCATATACTATGTAACTTTTTATTGCCTTGATAAGAAGTTCGATTTTTTCTTTGGAAGTTTTTTTTAGGGGTAATCTTAGGCAAGCCTAAAATAATAATGAGGTTAGCATCCGATGCCTTTTTAGTATAGTGGGTCTAAAAATAAGGAAGGAATGTAGTTCAAGGATGTTTTGTATGAGCTTGGACTTGTTGAAAGGAAGGCTACACAATTCAGTTGTGATCTAGAAAAGAATCATTTATTTTCTCTAAGGCTAGATGTTAACTACATCAAAGATCATGTGTTTGATGGCATTGTTGAGTTGGAGTTTTATATATGTGAATAAAATGTAGTATACATTTTCACCAAATGTTTTACAAAGACAAAGTTTGCGAAGTTGAGATCTATGCTTGGGATGAAGGAAGTTTACATAAAGTGAGGATTTGGTATGATGTTATGACCTTCTACATCTTATTCTTGATACATATATATGTATTTTGCAAGGTGCTCCAAGTCAATATTGACGAGGGAATATTAGGATGCGTAATATTGCGTAATGACAATTTATGTTGTGTAATTTTGGATGTAAGCTTTAATGGCACCTTTTGGGACTTGTTTAGCTATTACCCCCATAATGGTTGTATGTTAAGGAGCTAGATATGTTGGTCCAAGATATTTTAATATATTTCTAGCTGGGCTCATTAGGTTTATTGATATTTATTGGATGCTTCTACAAGGCTAGAAGACTAGTTAGGCATAAAATTGAAATAAATGGCTCATATTTTGGATATATAGAGTGAGTGCACTTGGAGGTTATGATGTACCAACACAATGTTGTAGTTTGATTCTAAAATCACTTGTGTCAATTTTGCATGGCAGCTTATAAGGTAAGGAGATCGAATTGTTATTCCCGATAAGGTTATGAATTGAACTTTGTGTTAAAGCTAAGGTGGATGACATCACAATGGTGGGAGCTAGAACGCCTCATGAGTTGTTGTGTGAAAGTTAAGGTAGATAATCATGGGAAAAGTATAAATAATGATTTCTGTTGGAAATACTGAGAGGGAGGGTGAATCAATATTTCATTTTTATAATTGTTATTTTACCAATTAAGATCACTTAATAGAACATGGAAATGAAAAATGATAGAATAAATTATTTTATTAATGAATATATGGTGAGGACACCAATCCTTTTTACAATAAATTAAGTACACCAATGATAAGGGCTCCAACCCTAAATGAAGACACCAATCTTCAAATCAACAGGGCTCCAACCTGTAATATTTCCAAGCACCAACTTGGTCTTCTTGAGGACTCCAATCCTCTAGGGCACCAACCATATTAGTTGATTCAAGCTCCACCCTGGTCTTTTTAAGGATTCCAATCCTCTAGGGCTCCAACCCACTTCTTCAAATATTCAATATGGATTCAATGATTCTTCAAGGATTTTAATGTCTTTTACAACAAGCCTTGGCAGTGTCTTCAAGTTCACCTTCAATAATGCCCTCACTTAACTCATCGATGACAACTTAATCAACCACAAAACATGTCTTCACCACTCTTCATGATACCCAACCAACCTTCTCCAATAACATTACATGAAGGCTACTAATGTCTTCAAGTGCTTTTCAATAGAAATTGCTCCAACAAAGACTTCAACAATGGCTTCCTTCAATAGTCAAACAGTCTTCAAGATCTTCTAAATCATCTTCCAAGATATTCGTCAAAGTCTGCTCCAAATGATGCCCAATAAACTGCTCTAAAAAAGGTGCCAAGATTGATTGCAATAATTCTTTCAAGGCTAACTCCAATAGTGCTCCAGTAGTAGACAAAGATGCTTGCTCTGTATCAGCTCAAAAAATCTTAAATGAGGTTGCTCCAAAGATGGATTCATGGTGTTCAATTCTCTGCTCCAAGGAATCCTCAAAATACCTTCAAAATCTGATCCAAGATGTCATTGTTCAACTCTACAAGAGACAAGATAGAAGTCTACTCCAAGACCAAGTAGGTCTGCTCAACATGAGTGATCAAGTATGCCAAAAAATAATGCTCTTTCCACAGTCAAAGTCTGTTTCAATACACCCAGAGATAGGGCGAGGTTTGCTAGTACAAGGCCGAGACTTTGTTGTTATAGAGACGAGACATGCAGCTCCACAAGTCTGATATCAAATCCCACAGGGCTACAAGCCTCAAGTCCAAGGTTTAATTGTTAACAAGTCTGAGCTTCCACAACACTCAGATCACAGGTCTGAAGTCTACAATAGGTCTAAGCCTCCACAGTCAGATCATAGGTCTGCAATCTGCAACAAGTCTGAGGCTTCACAAGTTTGAGCTACAAGTCTGAGCCTCCACAGGTCTAAGCTACGAGTCCGAGCCTCCACAGATCTGAGCTATTAGTTCGAGTTATAAAAGGAAACTCAAAAAAATATAACCAATAGAAAAACAAGTGGTATCAATTTATGCTCCATGAAACCACAAAAGTATCTAGAAATCTTGTCCTTCTTTCTAGTTCACGAGTCGTGAACTGTTCCTCGGCTTATTTTTATTTCTCTGTGTATCTTATCCGAGATATTCTTCCAAATTGAGGAGTCTGATCTCATATTTATACAAGATTTGCCTTATAATTAAGAGACATGTCACTTAAAAGGAGGGTTGACCTGTACATGTAGGTTTATGTCGGCTTACCATCAAAATTTATGATTTTTCTATCTTGTAAATTCAATTTCTCTCAGCCTATGAGGAGTTAGAGGATGTGTAAGAGATTGATGTCTTATACAAACCTATGCCAATTCCATCCTTAATTAAGGTATTTTTATCATCAATAAAAATGCTATTTGTGAGCTGCCATTATTAATTTAACCATGGCAATTATTATTAATTTTCTATGGAATTATGCATAGGGTTTTACGCTAGAATTTCTTTTTCTCATGCTAGGGGTTCATCATATACATGCATCAACTTTCATTCATGCATCACAGATCTATGGTTTTCATTATCTTCATCAATGACATCAACATATTGACATCAGTGACAACTTTGACCAATAATCTCCCCCTTTGTCATTGATGGCAAACTCTTCTTCTTTCAACATTTTCTCCCCCTTTGACAACAATGGAAAATGGGGTGCCTTTTCCGACAATGTCTTTGCATAAAGTTCTCCCCCTATCATGCTTGTCACCATGTTGCTTGTTTAGTCATCTTTTTGCTACTTATGTTTCTCCCCTTGTCATCATGCTTTTTCCTTGTCATGATTACTGCAACATCCCTTTCCATAGTGCCTCTCAAGAATCTCATCATAGCCATCAAAAGATATGTCTTTATGTCACATAGAGTGGCTAGAAGTCCACATATGACTCTCCCAAGGATAGCATCACAAATCATGAGCTCCCCCTAACTTAAGCTTGTGTGTTTGCATGCCATTGAATTCCAATCTCAAATTGCATTTTTATGAAATTGTTTTGTAGTACCATAAGATCCGGTCTCCCCCTTTTTTTGTTAACAACACTTGCAAGATCTATACTAATTTTTTCCACTTCTTTTGCTAGAGAGACTAAACCATTGTTCATCCCCTGCATCTTCTCACCTTGCTCACTACTTGCAGCCTTTTCATATTCAAATGCAACCCTTTTATATTGAAGCTCCTTCTTTAAGCCATCAATTTCTTCTTCACATATATGTTGGCTTGTTGATATTTATTTTTCAATGATATAGGCATGTGTATGTGTCATACAACATCAAATTTAGGTGTCCTCATTCATCATTTTTCTCTACGTAGTGCGTTGGACATTATTATCTTAGAATAACTTCATATCCTTCATAGTCATCAGCAGGTACCACACCATAGGTCGCATCATTTTCAAGTGTATCAAAATGCTATATTTACTTTTGTGACATTATCAGCGGAAAGTGCCTGCTTGTCTGCTATAAAAACTTGAAATTGTTAGAAAAGCATAAACACAATTAGGATGTGCAACAAATGAGATTCCATTGTATGTACAAGAGTACATCATTGCCTTGGCCACTTTAATTACTTAAATCCAAAGGGGTGTCAGGTCTCTTGACTGGATTATCATCAAGAAAAACACTTTGTTTGGTCCAGGATGAGTTTTCGAAATCAACGTTTTTTGTATCTATTTTCCATTGTATTGTGCTCTTCAGTATCCTGTAAAATCCATACTGTCAAAATACATATTCTCAACCTTTAATACTTAAAAGAATATTCATAGCAACAACAACAACATCTTATCATTTCTTAGGTAGATTTGATTTCTACAAGGTGTTCCATGTTCATATTGATGGTATGACTTGATCCTCAGTGCAACATTACTAGTCTCATCGGCAATGGTCGTCATCATTGTAGCCTGGAATTTATTGCACTATCCCAGTCTATTACTCATTATTATTGGGGTTTTTGCTACGCGCTTCTTGCCAGCTGCATTTGGGTTCTAGCTACATTAGTTTGCCAGAATATGGGTTTCAACATAAGGACTTTGAATTCAATGGCTAAACCAAAACAAATTTGTTCCTCTCTAGATAAGACACTTATGTTAAGGATCAAAACAATGTTTCAGAGATCTGCACAATTTGTACTACCGAAAACATTTATTCTCGAGTCAAGACTCTCTCTAAGTCAATATAATTTTTGTTCTTGTTAGAAACCTTTTCTGCTACTCTAATTTCTTTTGATTTTATCAGCAGCAAGGATTAAAATAATTTGATTAACAACATGTATTGTTGTCTTGAACATTCAAAGCATTTTTGAAATATACTTCCTCTAGTACAACCTGCTTTCTTCTCCACACTTTGGTAGTTTTTCTAGGTAATTCTTCACCCTTGATTTTCTTGGGAACCCACTTCATTTTGAAGTCTTGAGATATATGACCAACATTATGACATTTGAAGCATTGTGTTCCAAACATTAATGTTGGAGCATAAAATTTCTTGGTAAATGTATCGGAGTATCTTCCTGCAATCTTACTTCTAGAAAACTGATTGGATTCTTTGTGGATGCCCTTGTTATATGCCCTACAATCCTTTTCCATGGTGCCCAAAATTTGAACAAGAGTAACAATATCCAAGAAATATACTTTACCTAGAAGATGGAGGTTGCTTTGATGTACTTATGAAGTCATTTTCACTTGAGATTCTTTGATGATATTTATCACCTCTTGTATTTCTTACACCATTTGCATGTCTTCTTGGAGTAAAAGTTCTTTCAATGTTATTTTTACTCTTTTCCTTGCCTCTTCTGGAACTAGTGGTCTTATTATCACTTTTATGTTTCTCCACATTCTTGTTATTTGGTGTATTAGTGTTCGCATTAATTTTTCTAAAGGGCTCACCTACATAACCAAGACCAAATTTATCAAGGGGAGATCCTTGATGGCTTAGGATGTCATTCAAGGTTTGTGAACTCTTAGATTCTTACTCAGCTTATCAACTTCTTTTCTTAGGGTAATAATTTCTTCATTCATCTTCTCAGATTCTTCATTTTTCCTTGCTAGTTGATTCTCGAATTCTTCCTTGATTCTTGTTGCTTCATTTGTTTCTACTTTAAGAGAGATGATATCTGATTTCATTCTGAAGATTTTTTCATATCTTTCTTTCAGTTGACATGCAATGACTTTTCTTTCCTTTCCTGCTTCATTAACTTGTCCTTTTAGGAGGAATAATTTTTCCACCTCAACTTCAACTTCTTGCTTTTGTTTCTTTGCTGCTTTTACTTGAGTTTTTAGGGAAAAAACTTCTTCCTCGTATTGACCAAATTCTACTTCAGCTTGGCTCAAACTTTTAGACTTTTGTTTAAGATGATTTGTCAAATTCTCTTCCTTCCTTTTTGCTTTGTGTAGTTGATTCGACATGCATATGACTTCTTCATGATGTCTCATCTTGTTTTGTTGCAATTCTTCCTTAAGCTTGTTGAATTCCTCATCCACTTTTTGTATTTGATGCCTCAAATGGAAAAATTCCTTCTTTGGCTTGTCAAGATCTTATACCTACTTCTTGAGTTCCTCATTTTATTTATTTAATCTGCTTAGGGTAGTTGCAAGCTTTGTCTTGAGGTCTATTTCGAATTCAACTTCAGAAATGTCTTCATCATCATCTTCCTTTATGCAATTGGTCCCTTCATTTTTGCTTTCATTTGTCTTCTTTGGTTCATCTTGGTGCAATTTGTCATAATCTTTCGGATCAGAGGCTAATAATCCTTTAGAGTGAAGATCTTGAAGTTTTTCCCAAAGCTCTTTTGATAATGAACATTTTTCCATTCTGGCCTTTATAGGATTTGGCAGCCTACTCAAAATTTCCTTCATTGTTGTTGCATTATGCACTTTGGATTCTTCTTCTTCTATTGTTCTTCCAGAAATCTGTTATGAAACCAGCTCAAGAAAAGATAGAAAAGATAAATCCACGCCTTAGAATTCAGCCTCTTCGAGGGGGCAACCACCTTTACATTACATAAATGAACAATTCTTGGATGATTCAAATGACAAAACCTCCTTTCTATATAAAGGAGTCTAAGGAGCCACAATATAATCCAACCGACCTAACAATAATAATATAAAGACACAAAAATAACAATAGAGGGATTCTATGGGGCACATAAATAACAATAGGGGGTAATAGGGGCACAACAATATAAATAAGGGGTATAACTACAATAGTAATGGGGTAATCACTAGTATTATAGGGACCCAACATGCCCCTCTCCTTTCCCAGATGCGGGTGTTTGAATGCAATGAAGGTACGAAGGTGGCGCTTCACATGGGCAGGTGTCAGCCCGTGCACGCCACGAGGTACTTTGCAGAACTGGTGAGCTGGTCTCACACAAGGCTTTTAATGCCGGTCCTTAATTCCTCCATCTGCCTCTTGGTTAATTGTGCAATGACACTCCATAAACTCTGCGCTCCTGCGGCCTCTTCGCACTCCTCTGTGGTCTCTTGGTTTGATGCGCTGTGGGTAACTCAGGGTTACTCAATTACAGTGCCTAAATCCGTCCCTGTTTCAGGCACAAGAGTGTTTCACAGGCATTGGGCTCTGGCTCAAAGGGCTCACGACTTTGTTGGTCACTCCCCTCCGTGTTTCTATTCACTTGTCAATCCTCTGTACATCGCAATGCCGAGAGAACGGCCTAGGATGGGAAGCAGATGTGGTGGCTCCCGTGGACGTGCCACTTCTCAGAGGTCCGCCCCCATTTCCCCCTCTTCCTCGGTCGAGCTGGCACTTGAGAAAAGCAGTTCCCCTGTTACCAGAGCCGGAAGAGGCAGAGGACACGGGCGTGGCAGGATGGCCGAGTGTGAGCATGCGGCGCACCCAACAGTTCGTTATCGCATCCCCTGTACTCTTGCCAATTCCACTTTCCTAGTTTCTGTTACTATAGAAAATTGTGAAAATCTCAGCGGCCAGGCAGTAGCACATCCGACAATTCCGCCAGAACAAAGGATGGCACCTCCAATAGATATTCAATGCCCGGTCATGGGAAGCTCCTCCATGGCGAATCAAGCTGCCCCTGCAGGTCCAAGTGAACCAGCTCAGGGAGACCCAACAGGCTCGGTGGTCCTTCGCTCAGACTCGGAAGACTCTTTACAATACGGGTGTAGGGTAGTGGAGGAACCTTACACTACGGATGATGATTGATCTTGTCTGGCATTCTGATCTCGACAGCCTAAGAAGTAGGCGCATTACTCTGTTTTGAAACTCGCAATTTTGCTTGTGTCAGGTCATTGTATGTGTCTATATGTCTCTGTGTCGTTGTATGTGTCTGTATGTCAGGACGTTCATGTTTAGCGTTGCATAGCTGTGCAATTGTTGTATGTCTCAGCATGTCCCTGTTTAGCAATGTTTCGGGTCTTAGGAGAAGACATAACAGAAGGAAGTCTACCAAAATTTGGAAATATGTTCATCTGGGCTAATTGCCAACTTCATGGCAAGATTTTCAAGGCCAAGGCCTTGCAGTAACCTTTTGGATTTTTTTGTATAATAATAGAAGTAGACAGATTGAGAAAAAAAAAAAAAAAAACATGCCCCTCTCCTTCAAAAAAGTGTTGTCCTCAACGCTTGCGTAGTTCTGGATACTTCTGCATAAAATTCTCATCCTCCCATGTGGAATCTTCAACGGATAAGTTCTTCCACTTGATAAGATACTCTGAAATTGATCGATTTCGTAGTTGTTGAGTTCTTGTTTCTGTGACTGCTTCCGGTTCCAATATAATTTTTCCTTCCTCGTCAAGTTCTGGCAATATTGTTTGAACTGGGAGCTTGTCACCTATAACCTTCTTTAAACATGAAACATGGAAAACTGGGTGCAATCGAGAAGTTGCAGGAAGCTCCAATTTGTATGCCATAGTACTAATCTTTTGCAACACCTTGTACGGACCATAATACTTTGGTGATAATTTATTATCCTTCTTAGCTTGCTTTAGGGACATTTTCTTATATGGTTGTAGCCGAAGGAATACCCAATCACCTACTTCAAAACTTCTTTCACTGCGATGTTGATCTGCCTGTTGTTTCATTCTATTTTGTGCCAACACGAGGTTATCCTTTAAGAGTTGGAGGACTTGTTGTTGATGTTCGATGTGATGTTCCACTGCCTGAACCTTAGAATTTTCTCTTAAATATGATGTGATGGATGGTGGTTGATACCCATAAAGTGCCATAAATGGGGTCATTTTTGTTGCTGTATGGAAGGATGTGTTATACCACCATTCAGCCAGAGGCAACCATTTGACCCATTGTGTCTGTTTATCAGATACAAAGCAACGAAGATATCCTTCCAAACATTTGTTTACTATCTCAGTTTTCCCATCAGATTGAGGATGATAAGATGAGCTATGAGCTAACTGAGTACCAAGACAAGAAAATAATTCTGTCCAAAAATTTCCAGTGAAAATAGGATCTCTGTCACTTACAATAATCTTTGGGTTTCCATGTAGCTTTTGAATTGTTTCCATAAATGCAGTAGAAACTGTACTGGCTTTAAATGGATGTGATAATGCACAAAAGTGTGCATACTTGGTAAGTCTATCAACTACCACCATGATGACACTCTTTCCCTCAGACTTGGGTAAACGTGTGATAAAATCCATTGAAACCTCTTCCCAACATTGGCTTGGAATGGATAAAGGTTGTAATAGACCCGGTGTCTTAATTGTTTCAACTTTATTTTGTTGGCAAACCAAACATTCTGCCACAAACTTTTGAATATCTGATTTAAGGCCATCCCAAAAAAATTCCTTCTTAACCCTGTGGTAAGTTTTTAAAAATCCTGAGTGCCCTCCTAAGGGAGAAGTGTGCAATTCCATAAGAATCTTTTGTTTTAGCTGGGAATTCTTACAGAGGTATAGGCGATCTTTGTACCATAACAAATCATTTTTCCAGCTAAATGTATCAGACGTAGTGGGATCTTGTTGTAGCTTTCGAATAAGTGCCCACACTTCTTCATCATTCTTCCATTCCTCCCTTGCTTCGTTTATCCAATCTGGTTGGATAATAGAAATGGCGCACAACAATGCTTCCACATCCTCATCCTTTCTTTAGAGTGCATCTGCCACCACATTTTGCTTCCCTTTTTTGTAGATGATTTCAAAGTCATAACCCAACATCTTTGTGACCCACTTTTTTTGCTCTTCAGAGGATAATCTTTGTTCTAAAAAGTATTTAAGGCTGTCATGATCCGTTTTTACCTTGAAGTGTCTTCCCATCAAGTAGGGTCGCCATTTCTTAAGTGCATGGAGTATTGCCAACATTTCCTTCTCATAAATAGCTTTGCTTAAAAACTTTCCCTTGATTGGACGACTTTCAAAAGCAATGGGTCTTTCATCTTGCATTAGAACAGCACCAATTCCATTTCCTGAAGCATCACATTCCACAATAAAGGTTTTTGTGAAGTCCGGTGTAGCTAAGACCGGTGCTTGGCACATTGCCTCTTTAAGATGTTCAAAGGCCTTTGTTGCTTCCAGAGTCCATGAAAATGCATCTTTCTTCAATAATGTTGTTAGAGGTGCTGCTATTCTCCCATAATTCTTAACAAACTTGCGATAATACCCTGTCAACCCAAGAAATCCTCGCAGATGCTTTATGGATGTGGGGATTTTCCATTCCTTAATGGATTTAATTTTGCTAGGGTCTACCTTAACTCCTTCATGAGATACAATATGACCCAAATATTCCACCTCGTGGACTCCAAAGAAACATTTGGATCTTTTTGCATATAATTGTTTCTCCTCCAATAGTTGTAGCACCCTGTCAACATGTTCAACATGATCCTTCCAAGACTTGCTGTAGATTAGTATATCATCAAAAAATACTAACACAAATTTTCTAAGGAATGGTTTGAAAATTGAATTCATCAAACCTTGAAATGTTGAAGGTGCATTGGTAAGGCCAAAAGGCATGACCAAAAATTCATAGTGACCCTCATGAGTTCTAAATGCCGTTTTTGGAATGTCTTCAATCTTCATTCTGATTTGATGATATCCCGAACGAAGATCCAACTTGGTGAAGTAAATTGATCCATGCAATTCATCCAGTAATTCATCAATGACAGGAATGGGGAACTTATCTTTAATAGTGAGCTTGTTGAGCTCCCTATAATCCGGACACATGCGCCATGATCCATCCTTCTTGTGCACCAATACTACTGGAGCAGAGAAAGAACTTTGACTCGGTTGAATTATACCAGCCTCTAGCATTTCTGCAACCATACGTTCAATTTCACTTTTTTGGACATAGGGATATCTATACGGCCTGATGTTTGGAGGAACACTTCCTGGAATTATATGAATAGCATGATCATGATCACGCATAGGTGGGAGACCTTTGGGAGTCTCAAATACCTTGGAATGATTGTCCAGGACTTTTTGGAGATCTGGAGAAATAGATGATTCCGATGTGGAAACATCTAGTGAACATAATTGTGCAATTACACCTCTTTGCTCCTTTTTTAGAAGCTTTGTCATACCATTAGAGCTGATTATATTTCCTGGTTTCCCTGCAATACCCCTTAATTCAACTTCCTTTCCTTCGTAGAAAATTTGATGAAAAGTTCTTGAAAATTAAAAGCTATTGTACCCAAGGATTGTAGCCATTGGACTCCTAGTACAACATCAGCACCTCCCATTGGAATGGAAAGCATTGGGCTAGTCAATACATAGTCTCCCATGGATAGCTTGATATTATGGCACTTTCTAGAGCAATTTATTGTTCCTCCATTTGCAATCATCACTTGACACTCTGGTGCTGGATATAGGAAGCAATTCAATTCTTTTGCTACCCTACGATGAATAAAATTGTGGGTGCTTCCTGAATCAATCAACACTATTACCTTTTTCTTCTTGATTTGTCCTTCTATCTTGATGGTTTGAGGAGTGGTAATTCCCGCCAATGCATTACAAGATATGGTTGGATTTATTTGTTCTTCATCTAGGCTTTGTTCCTGGAGTATATCCTCTTCTTTTGACCTTTCTTGCTCCTTTTCTTCTTCCTCTTCACAATCTGTGTAGAATAATTTCTTCTCAGCACACTTATGACCTTTAGTGTATTTGCTATCACAACTGTGACAAAGCCCTTTTGCTCTTTTTTCTTCCAATTGTTGTGGTGCCAACCTTATAGGTTGTGGAAGACTAGGGGCAACAACACTCCGTCTTTATAGTTGTGAGTGGTATGCTTCCTGGTTGCCATAATTTTGCTTTCCATTTTTCTTGCTAACCTGAATGCCTTCTCTAATGAATCAGGTTCCCAAAGGCGAACATCATGTTGGATATTATCCTTTAAAGACCCTATGAACACATCAATCATATGCTCCTCTGGACTATCTTTTACCCTTATGTTCAATTTTTGGAACTCCTCAATGTGCTCCATTATTGAACCCTTTTGTTTGAGACTTATCAATTGGCTAAAAAAAGTGTTGCTTTTTGTATCCTCATAATGTGCTATCAATTCTTCCATAAAAATTGCCCAAGTGATAAATTGTTTACGATAACAAAGCCATTGATACCATACAAACTGATTTGGTTCCAAATATACAGTTGCCATACGTACCTTTTGTGTGTTTTGCAGATTATTGAGATCGAAGAACTGCTCCATCTGTAATATCCATGTGGCGGGATCCTTGCCATCAAACTTCCTCATATCGAGTTTTGGAATATGGTGGGTCTTCGATCCAACGTTAGAGTCTATGGAATCATGATTAACATTTCTTTGGTTCACATCATGAGTTTCCTTTACAACCTTTTCACCCTTAGTATGTATTTCTTGTAGAAAATTTGTCAAATCTGTCTTCAAATCATCCATCTTAGCTTCCATTCCCTTTATCTTAAATTACGCCATTTATCTTAGATTCCACGCCATTTATCTTAGATTCCACGCCATTTATCTTAGCTTCTGTTAGCTTTTGTGAGCGTGACATTTGTTGCACTTGTTCTTGTAATTTTGATATATCATGTAGCATTTCTTCCTCTTCTTCATGAGTCATGCTAGAGCTTTCAGGTTCCTTACTAGGCGTTTGCATTTTCTTTCCTAAGGGCATCAGTTACCAATAATAATGCTTTACTATGCCCTTTGAATTCCTTCAAACCAAGCTTATGCAAAAATTAAAAAAAACTACACACCTTTTTTTCACTTTGTAGAAGCCTGATATTGAATCTGATGTATCTCTGTAATTTTGGATCATCCAGTTCTAAAATTGCAACCTATGGTAGCCTTCTGCGTCCTCTTTCCAATGCCACAAGTCTGACCCAATTTGATTTCTCCGAGGAAGAGTTATGCAAAATCTCCCACAGTGACTTGATTATAGACTAGTTCAGTAGAGCAAACTTGTATGACGTGCCACGAGTCACTTTTTCAACCTATGGATCTGAAAAGTGGCTGCAAGAAACTATAGTCCATCCTCTTTCTGTACCTTCTTATGAAATTTCAATCCGATCCCCAAAGAGAAAGTTATGACGATTTTCCCCAGGTCACCTGTTTGGACTGTAATTCAGGATTCTGCAAAAAGACCAACTTCCTCAGATCATATCTCCGCAAATATAGCGCGAAAAGCTCTGAAATTTGGACCCAAGGTTCAGTGCAATTTCTTCTCAAATGGGTTTTCTTTGCGACTTCTGAAACGTCACAGAAAAAAAATTATAGCGAAAATGCCACGATGACCTGTTTGGAGCAGCGAAACCCTAGAATCCAAAGCTCTGATACCAAATATTATGAAACCAGCTCAAGAAAAGATAGAAAAGATAAATCCATGCCTTAGAATTCAACCTCTTCGAGGGGGCAACCTCCTTTACATTACATAAATGAACAATTCTTGGATGATTCAAATGACAAAACCTCCTTTCTATATATAGGAGTCTAAGGAGCCACAATATAATCCAGCCGACCTAACAATAAAAATATAAAGCCACAAAAATAACAATAGAGGGATTCTATGGGGCACAGAAATAATAATATGGGGGTAATAGGGGCACAACAATATAAATAAGGGGTATAACTACAACAGTAATGGGGTAATCACTAATATTATAGGGACCCAACAAAATCACTGAATCCCAGACTTCAAAGCCTTGAGCCATTAAAAAAAAATCTTCATTCTTACCTTCCATATTTCAAAATTTGTTCCATTGTACATGGGAGATTTGCACAACTGATTGTCTTTTGATTTCTTGACTGAGGAAGAAACATTTTCAGAAGGTTTGGAGCCTTTATTCCTTGACTTTGCCATTTATGTTCAAAGGATCACCTTCCAAATGTTAGGCTGAAATGAAGGTACTAGCTCTGATACCAATTCTTGGAAATACTGAAAGGTGGGGTGAATCAATATTTCCTTTTTACAATTGTTATTCTACTAGTTAAGATCACTTAGATATAACACAAAAATGAACAATGACAGAATAAATAATTTAATTAATCAATATATGGTGAGGACACCAGTCCTTTTTACAATAAATTAAGTACACCAATGATCAAGTTTCCAACCCTAAATTAAGACACCAATATTCAAATCAACCAGATTCCAACCTGTAATTTTTCCAAGCACCAACTTGGTCTTCTTGAGGACTCCAATCCTCTAGGGCACCAACCCTCTCAGTTGGTTCAAGTTCCAACCTGGTCTTTTTGAGGACTCCAATCCTCTAAGGTTCCAACCCACTGCATAAGATCTTCAATATAATTTCAACAATTCTTCAAGGCTTCCAATGTCTTCTACAACAAGCCGTGATAGTACCTTCAAGTTCGCCTTCAATAATGCCCTCACTTAGCTCATCAATGCTAACTTAATCAACCCATAATGATAACTTAATCAACCACAAAACATGTCTTCAAAACTCTTCATGATACCCAAGCAACCTTCTCTAATAACACTCCATGAAGGCTACTAATGTCTTCAAGGGCTCTTCAATAGAAGTTGCTCCAACAAAGACTTTAAAAATGGCTTCCTTCAATAGTCAAATAGTCTTAAAGACTTCGACAATGGCTTCCTTCACCTTCCTTTCATAAATAAATGTGCCAAAAATGCCATTTTGCCTTTCCAAAGCCTTAGCCATTGCCTTTGCCAATTTCCTTAGCCATAATAAATTGAATGAACACCCACACTAGGATGTCTTGCCCAACATTCAGGTTGGAATAAGTGTCCCATCAACCGTGGTTATTATTTTTTCCTTTTATTATTTTTATTACATGGAATTTTCACCAAGGTTGTTACACATTTCCTGGAATATGCTTGACAAGGATCTCTTCATTGATCCTAGCTTCTCGTTAGGGTCTATGACAGGCCTTGTTTGCCAAATCATCAAACTTATCATTGTTTTCTCTATGGACGTGGAAGAATGAGGCCTCTCCCAAATGCTTCATTTGTTGTTGGATTCGAATCACAATTTGCCCAGGGTTTGCATTAGTAGGGCTCGTTCTCTTGACCATTTGTTGAATGAGAATGGTTGATTCCCCAATCGTTATTGGATTTTTTTAGTTGAACTAACAAAGTATCTGTGCACCCAAAAGGAAATCGTAAGCCTCTGCCCTGTTGTTCTTTTTGTTTCCTAAACCCCATTCATAGGACATTGTTTTTATTCCTTCATGACCAAGGATTAATCCTCCTACTCCAACGCGTCTAGGGTTAAATTTGGATGCCCCATCAAAGAAAAGGCAAGGCCAATTATGTGCTTTTAGCCAGTCCCTAAATTCCTTATATTTCAATCTCACCTTCCAATTGACTATGCTGATTTGATTTCTCAAGGGGAAGCAAACGTTGTGGGGTATTCTTTCAAGAAAGAAAATGAACCTTAGCCTTTCTTCAATTTGCAAGGATTCAATGTCGATTTTATAATTTCATTTTGAGAGGATGATTTATGTGGAGAGACTCCAAATCTTAGCCACTACTTTCCTGCTTTATGGCATTTTATTTTGGAAAATATGTTTGTTCCTTGCTATCCAAAGAAGCCAGCATAAGAATGCTGGGAGACTAGTCCAAAACCACTTAAGTAGATTTTTGTTTTTGAAAGAATGAGGATAGTTAGATAACATTTGGAAAAGAATTCAGAGATGTTGAGCTCGAAATTCACCCAAACTTGAAGAGGATTAACCAAGGATTGTCAACATTTTTTAAGAATTTACATGAGAGAAATAGGTATTGAACGATTTCCTTAGGTCTCTAACACATAGGACATATTGAAGGGCCTTAGATGCCTCGTTTTCTAAGAATATCATCTGTAAGGATATTCCCCTTAAGAAATGTCTATTTGAAAACTTTGATTTTTGGAAAACTTTCAGTTTTCCACACTATTTTCCGGAGAGGTCAATTGGACTGCTACTCTTGTTCTCCTTGTAGCGTTTTGTACCCACTTTTAACTGTATAGTCCCTTCCTGTTGGGTTCCATTTAAAGTTGTCTTGTTTCCTATAGTAGATAGGTGTTTCTCCCTTGAGAAGATGTAGGAGTAGATTACATGGTTGAAGGAGTTCCAGTGGAATTGCAGGGATTTTACATCCTTCCCATGAGTTGTCTTGTTGGTTCCAAATTGATATTTGATCCAAATTTACAATACGTTTTCCTTGGAGCCAATTCTTAAGATGTTGGAGATCTAGAATCGATGTGAGTTTGGGATTTCCCATTATGCTATCATCCCAAAAGTTAATTTCTTGTCCTCCCCCTGCAATTATGGAAGTGTGGGCTTGTACGAGAGGCAAGATTTTTTTGCACAACTTTCAAATTTGCGAACAGGACCCGCTAGGTGTTTGGATGTTAAGGAGTTGGTGTCGAGGAGCATTAATGTATTTGTGTTCTAATACTTGCTTCCAACATTTTGATTCTCCTATTGTTAACCTCCAAAAGATTTCTGATCCCAAAGCTAAATTCATCAACCCTGGTTGTCAGATGGCTATCCCTCCTTTGACATAAGGTGTTATTACTTTTTTCCAACTTATTAAACTAAACTTTTTTGTTTTTGTTCTGCCTCCCTACCATAGGAACTTCCTTATGATTAACTTTATTTGCTTTTGAATCCCTGTAGGAGCCTACACAATAGTATATTGGTATAAGGAGAGGGTTGATAGAATTGATTTTATTAAAATTATCCTGCCTGCTAATTGAGCCATTACTTTCCCCATTCTTGAAAATTTCTCTTCACTTTTTTTATATCCTTTGTCGAAACCTCTGCTTTCATTGGACATTTGGAGATTGACATTCCCAAATATTTAAAATGAGTCGAATCTATTTTGTAAGGGATTCCAAAATTTTGAGATATGCATTGGAGTGTCATGGGAGGAGTTTTCCAACAATATATGTTGCTCTTTAACTTGTTAAGTAGTCCTCCCGAGGCTTCCAAAAATTGATCCATAATGGCTTTGAACCTTCTAGCAACAATACAACAAGCACCTCCTATAAATAAAGTGTCATCGACAATTTGGGAGTGATTCATGCTTTTAATTCCTCTATTATACTGAATTCCAGTGAGAAGTCCGCTTTGCCTATCTTGCTCAAGTTTCATATTGAGGGATTCAACCATTATAATATATAGGAATTGAGAGATAGGCAAACCTTGCCTAAGTCCCTTAGTGATTTGGAAGAAGTGCCCTAGCCTTCCATTGATTAAAGGGGCTATCCAGGGCCTGTGGATACAAGCTTTAATGAGGTAAATGAAGTCCCTAACGAAGCCTCATTTGTCTAGGACAACAAAAAGGAATGAGTCTTTAACCCTATCAAAAGAATTTTCAATGTCTAACTTCAGGATGAATCCTTGATCTTCTCGGGATAGGCTAGAGTGTATGGCTTCATGGACTAAAAGGATTATATATAATCTACTGATTGGGAACAAAACCACCATGGTTTTCTGAGACCAAGTAAGGGAGGATGGTTTTGAGATGATTAGCCAGGATCATGGTTATGATTTTGTAAGAGGAATTGCACAAAGAAATAGGTAAAAAAATGATTAAAGGAGGTTGGTCTTGTTGCTTTTGGAATAAGAGAAAGAAAGATAAAATTTTATGTTACCTCCGATTTTGCACTTGTGCTGAACACATCGAATCACCTTGAGAAGATCTTTCTTGATGAGCTCCCAAAATGTGAGATAAAAGGCTATGGTGAATCCATTTGGCCTTGGTGCTTTGTCAAGGTGCAAGATCCATATTGTTCTTTACAACTCTTCTTCCTCCACCGGTTTGGTCAATGTTGCATAGGCCTCCTCTTAAACCAGTTTTGGGGGTGTTCTTAAAAACCCTCAAAATTGTTTGGCTTTGGCTTTCTTGTTAGCAACCTTTTGAAATGTTGACGTACCTCCTTTTTATCTCATCCTGCCCTTCAATAGCTACATTTCCTTCTCCACTTATCACTTCTATATGATTCTTTATTCTTTGTGCTTCAATTTGATTGTGAAAGAAGGTTGTATTCCTGTCACCAACTTGTATCCATAAGCTTTGGGATTCGATCCTCCAACTTTCTTCTTCTTTCCTATTTGTTTGGTATATCTCCCAATAGAGCTTTTTTTCTTTGGTTTGCAATTCTTTAGTGTCTTCTTCATTTTCCAATTTCGCCTGTACATGGTCTATTTCTCTTTGTAGCTCGATTTTCTTCTGCTTTGGTTCCTTGTATTTTGTTATGGCCCATTCTTTAAATGCAATTATGACCATCTTTAACTTGGATTCCCATATATACCCTGGTGATCCATTGATTCTCGCTTTCCATGTAGACAACACCATTTGCTTGGCCTCTTCGATGGTGGACCACTGAGGATTGTAGCAGAAGGGAAGAGGTCCCAAATTTGCGCTTTCACTGAAAGTTAACGTAATAGGCTTGTGATTTGAAGCTATTGTTGAAAGAATTTCTGATGAGATAATTTATGCTCCTGACTTGCGTGAATTAAAAAAAGGTCTAATCTTTCCTTTATATTCTCCAAACCGGTTCTTCTATTGCTCCATGTGAATTTTCTATTCTTTGGAGTAATGTCCAATATATTTTTTTTCTCTATTATATTTTCAAGTTTGTCTTTGCTTGCGTCCAAGAGGAAAGAACCTCCTTGTTTTTATCCAACATTCATTACCAAGTTGAAGTCTCCTCCAACTATGACACTTTGGCTGCCTTTTGCTGTTAGCTGGTTTGCTAAGGATTGCCAACAAATTTCCTTGTCTCTATAATGTACTGGAGCATTAACATTGAATATTGTAATGCTCTTCCCTGTATTTTTGGTTTTTAAATATGTTTTGATCCAATGATGATCTTTGTGAACTTCGTTGAGTTCCATTATTGTTTGATTCCACATAGTGCAGATTCCTCCCGATGATCCTCTTGCACTTATTGCTACACCTTCAAAAAAAATTATTCTTTGGATTACTGACACCATTTCTTACTCACTTAGCTTGGTCTCTTGGAGTAGAAAGTTTTCTGGGATTTCTGATCTGATGAGATCTTTAACTGCGTTTGTTTTGGAGAAATGCCTGAGATCTCTACAATTCCAGGAGACTAGGTTCATTATTTACTTTGTGATGAAGTGACAAGGCCCTTACCTCTCCCTAACTGGGTTTGCATGTCCTTGATTCTTGCTTCTCTATCTATGTATGTATCCATTGGTTGTTAGATTCCCATTGCTATATCCTTTTGTGCTACTTCGTCTCGAATCTCCTTGTTTGATTTCCTTCTAGATTTCTTGGGGTTCTCTGGAGGGGCTAATGTTTCTTTAGATTTGATTATGGTTATGATCCCTGCATAGGATGTGGCTTGGGGGTTCAATGATGGGCAGGGAGAAGCACAGAGGGGTCGATGGAGGTTGGAGGGATGAATACTAGGAGGAGGGAGATTAAGAGATGAGGGGGAGGAGACAACATTGTGCTGCTCTGGATCATCTTGTTGGATCTCAACATCTTCACGAGCTATGAGGGGATTAAGATCGGGGGTTGTAAAGGGTGAGAAAGGATTGCTGAGGAGAGATTGAGGGGTACCAAATTGCAAAGGGGCAGTGGATTTAGAGGGGCGGACTTCAGATGGGATATATCCTGATTGAGAAGGCCCTGCATGCTTAGATGATTTATTGGGGTTCCCAAGATTTTTGCGTCTGACTGTTTCCCATTGTGCTTCTTGGGTTTTTATTGGTTCCTCTACTGATCTTTTAGAACATCTATTTGCAAAATGATCATATTCATGACATACCTTGCATTTGAACGAGAGTTTTTCATAATCTAGTTGTTGAATGTGCTTCTAGTTATCTACCTTGATCTTCACTGCCTCTAGTAGCCCCTTGCCCAAATAAACTTCCAAGCATATTCGAGCACATGCAAGCAAAATTTGTATTGGTTCACTTCTGTCTATATATTTCCCGTACACATTGTCGATTGCTTTGACCAAATCATCTCCCCATCAATGGAGAGGGAGGTGAGGAAGACGAACCCAAACCAGAACAACGCTGGGTATGTCGAGTTTAGAATCGAAATTTGGTGTTCATTTATTTTAAGTATAAGCCTCTTGAATCCATAAAGTATGGCCCGTTTTTGAAGACCAAGTCTCGATCTTCCTTGGATTCAAAGTAGAAGGTGAAGTAATCCCTTACCACAAAAACGTATAGAGATTTGACCTTAAGTTTTTGTAGCCCAGTTTTGTTCAACCCATTTTTGAACTGTTTTGGCAGAGGGCCAGAGTCCAGTGAGCTATCTTACTAGCCCTCACTTTGCCAGGAGAGAGCGGTTTTGCGAGAGATTGAAGGGGGCAACTCGATTTCTGGAATTGCATCAAGCTTCTTCACAAATTTGGAGACGAAAGACCACTCCCGAGGAGCCTTGAGTGAAACGATGATGCTCATGAATGCCTGGGCAGCTAGATTAGGGGAGAGCACGTGAAAAAGAAGACGACCTCCCTCTAGAACAACCTCTGGAGGGACCATCGAGAGGGATCGATCAATGACTAGCGAAAGGGATGCTCAACATGAGCAGAAGCGTAACTCATAACTCCACAGATTATTGATAGTTTTTTTCAATGAAGAGGAAGACGAAGACGAAGAGGAAGACAAATAATAGAAATATAAAATTGCTTATAACTATAATAAGAGAGTTGAACAGATTGTGCTCTAGTATGAATATCTTCGAAAAAGAAATAAACTTACTAGTTCAGTTTCTAATGACGAAAAAAACCCTTTTTAAGTTTGAATCAATTTTTACTTACAGTCATAATTTATTCAAGAATGAATTTGGAGATCAAATCATTAGACAACCAAAGCTTATTCACTTACGATACTTGGCCTACACTTATCAAAAAGGTTTTCAACTACCACAAAAATAATCTTCACAAAACTAATATGCACCTTTAATTTAAAATTCTAAACTTAGATTTAATTTTTCTTTAAAATTATTTAACAAATATTTAATTTCAAATTTTTAAGATTATTTAATAAATATCTATTTTCAAAATTTTAAAATTATTTAATAAATATCTAATTTCAAATTAAAATATTATTTATTTATCTTAAAAATAATATTTGATAATTTAATTTATCACTTTAATATTTTTTGATACAAAATTGTAAAATTAAAATTTTATAAATAACCTTAAAATTTTATATCTTTTAACATTTTTTATTAAATTAAAAAAAATTCTTTAGATTCTAAATTTCTATAAATTTAGTAAAATATTTTTAATTTAGAAATTTATGTTCAACAAAATTCAATTAATTAAAACAATGATTTTTTTTATTATATATTCCTACGTGTACAGACCGTTGTTATTGGTCATTTTCATTCTTTCAAAAATATTCCGACGTGTACCGTTATTTGTTATCTGTCATTTTCCTTCTTTTTGACGTGTACCGTTATTTGTTATCTGTCATTTTCATCTTTTCAATTAAGAATTATTAACAACGTTTTATTAAAAATGTTAAAAGATTGGAAAAAAACCTTATTAAAAAATGTAACTAAACTATAATGTTAGTTCCAGAAAGTGAGTGGGTGCGGGCTGATTCCATCGGGATTTGAAAAGAGAGTCAAAGTTTCCACTTCTGCCAGAGAGTGGGCGGCCGTGGCAGCCAAAGATTCTATTTCTGCCGGATACTGGGATAACTATCGTGGTTTAAAAAGTAGAGCCCGGCTGAACCAAGGGTCCATTTCTGGGAGACAGTTCATTTTGCCAGGAAATGACATTTGTTCAACTTATGCATGTGCAGGCTTCTTGTCTGTCTTGGAGCAAAAGCACAGGAGCTTGCTGTTTGAAGTTGATTTACATGAAGGTAAGCTCCCAAACTCTGTCCAGCAAAAAGCATAACAGCAATTGGAAACTGAAGATTTTCTTTGCAAATATGGCCGAATGGTTAGAGCGATTCGTAGGTTCGATTCCTGCTGATGCACTTGGAACTTTCAGTTCAATGGCTGCTCACAGAGTTTATACAACTAGCCCTTCTTGCTTGCTTTGTGGTGCCTACTAGTCGATTAGCCCTTCTTGCTTGCTTTGTGGTGCTTACTAGTCGATCGGCCCTGTCTCATCTGCCCCCATCCCTTTTGCTTGTTCTGCTTTGAATTCCGCTTCCAACTCTTTTTTTCAATGGCCGCTCACAGAGTTTATAAAGCTAGCCCTTCTTGCTTGCTTTGTGGTGCCTACTAGTCGATTAGCCCTTCTTGCTTGCTTTGTGGTGCTTACTAGTCGATCGGTCCTGTCTCATCTGCGCCCATCCCTTTTGCTTGTTCTGCTTTGAATTCCGCTTCCAACTCTTTTTTTCAATTAGCCTTGGTCTTGACTTCCAGCATTTTTTTTTTCAGTTAGCCCAAAAGGAAAGCAATTCAAGTCTGCTTTCCAATACCAATCAAAGCAGCCCATTGAGGTGAGAGCTTTTTTTCTCTGGAAGGAAGGAAGAATGATACATAGATAGTGTTTTTTTGGGATGAATGTTGAGTATGCCTGTTTTGTGATCTTGGTTGGTCATTGCAGGCTTTGCGAGAGTTTGGTTTCTGGTTGCAGAGGAGAAGAAAGTTTTGCAGCCTTATCCCTATTCGCTATTAGTCTTAGAAGGTAGAGAATGATGATTGTGCTATTTGGAAATGTGCTGAGGTTTTTGCTCAATCAATTGGGGGTAGCCCACGGATTTTTTTGCTTTCCCTGGTGATATGCGCTCACTGTTCTTAAAATTGTATTGGTTGATTCGCCCATCATGCAGAGCTTCGAGCCTATAATTAGCTGAGGATGATAGCGGTCGGGCAAAAGCACACCGCTTACCGTAGAGTCAAGATCGCAACCTCTCTCGGAAAGCCAAAAGTGCGATGCTGCACACAGCGAATTTTCTCCATATGTACCTGGTCCTGTACACCCTGACCTCCGATTACGTGTCCGAAGTACAAATTTTCCCCAGGTATAATCAAACATTTTCCATTGTTTGAAATGCATGCAACACTATTGTAATTCCTGGAGTAGTTTATTTCAAAATCATTGTAGTTGTGATAAAATGTGTGCTTATTCATTTGGTTCTTTTGACAATATGATATGTGTTTCAGGAGGCCATCATTCTTTCACCGTGGCTTGTTGTTGGTTGCTTTATTATTGGTTTCTTCTTGTAGATGTAAGAAGTAGAAAAAACCGAGAGCAAATATGCTATGATGGTCCCAAATGACCCCACTTGCTTTGCATGTTACGATGGTCCCGTATGACTCCACTTGCGTTAGCTTCACTTGGTTGCCTCTCGTTGCTCCTTCAAACTTCAGCCTATAAACTACCCCACCTTCGACTTGATACATGGATGAGGGTTTCTGACCTGCCTTTGCTTAGAAATTGGGTTTTTAGGATTGAACTCAAGCTTCAAAGCATTTAATATTTCGACCACCTTGATGAAGGGGATTTCCTAATAGCTTTGAGAGCTTTTAACCAAATTTGCTCCAGGCTCTAGGCTTTTTCTTCAAGGTTACTTTAGTTTCTTGCTTTCCAAAGGGACTTCATTATAAAACGTTAACTCCCAAAATTTTGAAAGAGAAGGTGTTTTCCATGTGGCATTCCCCGGAAAGAAAAAAGGGAACTCGTTTGCTTGTAGTTTTTTCTTTGATAAAGTATCCTCTCATAGTTTCCACACTTTCTAATCTATTTCACAATTTAAGAGAATGTGGTCATATAATTGGATTTCTTATTAGTTGTCAATGACACGTAATGACACGTACATTATATGTTGATTGAAATTGATGGTTGGGTGTTTTTCGACTTGTTTTCTATGATCTAGACGGATTATCTTTAGCTGATTGTTATTAAACAATCCTTAATGTAAATTCTCCCATTACTTTTAGGGCGGGGCAGAATTATAAGGCTTGCCTCATTCACTACCTTGCTCTACAACAGGAGATTCAAGATCAATTTATTTTTCTCCTCATAAAGTCTCAGAGATCATATTTTTTGACTTATTAGATCGATTTACATTTCTCCTTATAAACTCTCCAATATACTATTCCTTTACTTATAACAGAAAATGAGATTTCCTTAGCTCTGAAGAATGTAAATTCCTCTCATAAAGGCTCCTAGTGTTCATGATCTATTCAAGGCTCCGAGTGTTCATGATCCCTTTCATGGGAGAATAACTACTGCGAAGGTCACTATCCTAAACCAATTCCTTTACTTATAACATAAATTGAGATTCCCCTAGCTCCGTGTGAATGTAAATTTCTCTGATACAAGCTCAAGTGTTCGTGATCCCCTCCATGGGAGAATAACTCGTGGCAATCCAATGGTTGCTTGTAAGGTAAGGGGACCGGGATTCCTTTAAATGTCCTTTTTTCTTGTCTCCCCCTAAAATAAGAAAATCTCTTTAATCATTTCCTGATCCTCTAATTTATCCTAAAATAAATGCTAAAATAAATGATAAAATACATTAAGAAGGCCACAACTCTTCCTCTAGGCTGGGAGCTTTTCTCCTTGGGATCTTCTATGAACTTGAATGATGTGTTGGCTGCCTCCTTGACATAACTACCTTCTTGGAATCGTGGATCTCATATGGATTAGTGCAAAGATAGGTCAAGGGTTGTTAAAACAACATTATCAAACTAGGGTGCTTCCCCAAGAAGGCAACCTGATAACAAACTTTTAAGACATAGCTCAGGCGCATGAAATCAGGTGAGGTGCCCTTGTAATGTGTGGTAACAACAGTAGCTACTTTCTAATTGCTCCGGCAGAGTTAGTAGGCGCTTCTTCTATGTTGTGCGCTTCAATGGTCTTTGGAGAGTGGGTTGGCTGGTCGCTCCTCAAAATAACACCCTCCATTAATAATGGATCTGACTTTAAAGATGTGCAATGTAACAACCCCACAACCATACTCATAAAGGTGTGTTTCTCTTTTAAGGTGGTTTGACCATGTCAAGTGTATCTTTG
This sequence comes from Pinus tabuliformis, assembly GCA_031772625.1. Classification (NCBI taxonomy): domain Eukaryota; kingdom Viridiplantae; phylum Streptophyta; class Pinopsida; order Pinales; family Pinaceae; genus Pinus; species Pinus tabuliformis. The sequence goes on from CM062819.1 coordinate 1,532,743,316, forward strand.
GACAATGTTTCCCCCCTTCTCTAAGAGTGTCACCATCCTTATCCATAAAAAAATTCATGAAAGTGGTAAGCTGGCTTATCTTTAACTGTGTCAAGGGGTTCAAAGTAATGGAGCATCCTAAGAGAAAATGACTTGGCTTCTTCTTAAACCACCTTTTACCAACAACTGTCGAAAATTAGCATTAAAATGATGGGGTCCACTTGTGCCAACTGTCCTCAACAACCTTGAGTGATTTTGAAATCATCCCTTAAACATCTTCATTTATCCTTTATCATGCTGGGCATTTATATATGTTCAAGTTCCTATATCATCCTTTTTGGAGCGCTCTTCAAATTTGGCTTTAGTTTCTCCATCTACCAAGCATTTCAATCCTGTTGGAGATACCCCTCTATCATATCTACAAAGCCTGTCTGGTGCATGCTGCGATTTGAGAGTTTTATTGCTGTGTGAGTGCATTTTTGGATTGTATATTAGCACCATAGCTGCTAGAGAATGCTCCCATTGTTGGGAATCGGAAACCAATCAGTGTAATCTGAGACCTTTCCATTATAATCAGAGATCAGGGAAAGCAGATCTCTCTCAAAGGCTGCACCTCCATGCCAAAAACATTCTTTCCAGAAATAAGAAGAGCTCACTCTTACAAATAATTACAATCTATTGCTTCCTTTAAGCTTGGAATATGTCTCCTCACTGAATTGTTGACCGTTACAAACCTCCATGTCATGCTATACAAGATACTCTCAAAGAGCCATTTACTTCCAATGTATCCCTTCCTTATCAAATCTAGAAATATACACTTTTATTGTTGTATGGTAATGAAACATTCTGAAGCAATTCATCTTCCTCCACCACAAGCATACATAGTATGTGCCTGGCTGCAAATTGAAAGTGTATGCATTAATTTAAGCCAAACACCATCTTCTTAAAGGAGTTATCCTTTTCCATGGCTTTGCTTGGGCTAAAATTATTGACTGCTGAAATCCCTATATTTTTCCTTGTGGCTGAAACCTTCTCAAATATGAACTGGTGTTGACCACGGTTCCACCAAAATCCCCAAACAAAGTTTACTGCTATTGGTAATTCTGTCTCAAGTCTATTGAGGAATTTATCTTATTGCTGCTGCAAGTACGTCATGAAATAGGGTCAAATATAGTTTCCAAACTTTCTTTTTTCACATGATGCCTCATCAAGTCCAATAATAACTAAACAGGGGACACCCTTTCTACTGCTAAACAAGACTGAATATAAGTTTTCGGTGTGTGCCACCACCACTTTCTAGAGAACATGATTCTACCTGAGCAAGATGAGATTAGCAATATCAACAATAAGGGAAGTGGCTAGCATGCCAAGTGAAAATAATGCCTTAGTGCTAGATCTGATTTAAGCAACACATGCATTGATTTTGTTTCCTGAAAACAAGGCCATTCATTACTGATGCAAACAACAATAGAGTGCTCTACTTATCTGGATAATCAGCTCATACTTTTTGCCATTACCAATGTATTCACCAGACCACACATAGACTTAGTCAATTGATCCATTTCCTCGTACTTCACATATCTCTGTGGAGGTCAAATTAACCCTTGAAACTATATAGTGTTGATCTGACCTCAGAAATAGAAAACTAAAGCACATTACCTATGGTTGTGGGTTCTCCTACATCTATTGTTCATGAGAACAGCATGCTGTGCATCTCATCAATCATCTTTGCTTAGTTGCTAGAGCTTTCTCACATTGACCTTTTAATGATGGGAGTTCTTTGCCCTTCTATTGTTGAGCAAGAAATCCTTCCTTGAATGAATCTTTTGAAATTTCTCTCAATAGGAATGACCAATCAGATCTGTAATACTACCTCCTAGGTTGAAATAAGAGCCATCCATAGAGATGAAACACCAAGATCAGAGGAATACACATCTTCATCATTGTACTGCTGGCAGGAATGTCCAAATTGCACATGCAATTTTAGGGGTAAGTAGGCAAGCCTAAAATAATACTGAGGTTATGCATCCAGTGCTTCTGAGTATACTAGGTCTAAAAATAAGGAAGGAATGTGGTTCAAGGATGTTTTGTATGAGCTTGGACTTGTTGAAAGGAAGGCTACAAAAATCAGTTGTGATCTAGCAAAGAATCATTTTTTTTTCTCTAAAGCTAGATGTTGACTACATCAAAGATCTTGTGTTTGATGGCATTGTTGAGTTGGAGTTTTATATATGTGAATAAAATGTAGTATACATTTTCACCAAATGTTTTACAAAGACAAAGTTTGTGAAGTTGAGATCTATGCTTGGGATGAAGGAAGTTTACATAAAGTGAGGATTTGATGTGATGTTATGTCACCTTCTTCATCTTATTCTTGATACATATATATGTATTTTACAAGGTGCTCCTAGTCAATATTGACGAGGGGATATTAGGATGTGTATTGCCTAATGGCAATTTATGTGGTGTAATTTTGGATCTAAGCTTTAATGGCACCTTTTGGGACTTGTTTAACTATTACCCCCATAGTGGTTGTATGTTAAGGAGTTAGATATGTTGGTCCAAGATATTTTATTATATTTCTAGGTGGGCCCATTAGTTTTATTGATATTTAATGGATGCTTCTAAAAGGCTAGAAGGTCAGTTACACATAACATTGAAATAAATGGCTCATATTTTGGATATATAGAGTGAGTGCACCTAGAGGTTATGATGTACCAACACCATGTTGTAGTTTGATTCTAAACCTCTTGTGTCAATTTTGCATGGTAGCTTATAAGGTAAGGGGATTGAATTGTTATTCCTGATAAGGTTATGAATTGAACTTTTGTGTTAAAGCTAAGGTGGATGACATCACAATGGTGGAACGCCTCATGAGTTGTTGTGTGAAAGCTAAGGTAGATAATCATGGGCCAAGCATGAATAATGATTTCCATTTCAATTACCCTCATAAAGGCTACGACAAAACTGTAAATTCCCCTCATAAAGGATCCGATAATTATTTCTTAGCAATTGCAATTACCCTAATAAAGGATCCCATATACTATGAACATTGTGTCAAAATGAATACACTATCACTAACCAAATGCATAAAGAACACTACAATCAAATTTTGAAATTAATTTAGTAGCATTTACTATAACTCACACAGACCTTAGAATTTACCATTTCACTCAAAACCTTAGGTGAAATTAAACCAGCAATAGATACACAAATAGACCATATTCATTTAACAATTTACATTAAGTTTAAGCATATCACAAATACATACATAATTTAACCATAACATACAATTGATCACAATCAACCACAACAATGCAAAACCATATATATATAGAATGGAATAAACATCAACAAGTTTTCAAATACTTATCTGTGATTTTTGCTGGCTAGATGCAGACCTTTGACGTTCCTCCCAACCACAGACTATGCGGTTCATAAACTCTCAACCGCGAGTCACCCCTGAGTTGGGGCCTCGACTCTATGGCCACCACAACCATAAACTAGAGCCACCAAGGCTCACACACTAGGATGCATCCTCTATGGCATGATTAATTGAATAACCATGCCTCAATTGGTTACAGAGTCCAAACCCAAGACTCATTGACTGCTCAACCAGTTCCAAAACTCAAGCACAGGGCTCACTAGCTGGTTGCTAAAAATCGAGTTCTCCAAAACTCCAGTCAGTTCCAAAGTCGAAGCCTAGGTCTTGTTACCACATAATCTAGTAGGGCCCTAAGGAATGGAAGAACTAAGGGACCACTAGCAGAGTTTCCCGAGTTGTTGCATTGGGTCAGTTCCAAAGTCGAAGCTTAGGTCTTGTTACCACATAATCTAGTAGGGCCCTAAGGAAGGGAAAACCTAAGGGACCACTAGCAGAGTTTTGGGTTGTAGCATTGGCTCCTCACTGGTTGAGTTTCCCGGGTTGTAGCATTGGCTCCCCGCTGACAAAGTTTCCCGGGTTGTAGCATTGGCTTCTTGTTAGTAGAGATTCTTGGGTAGTAGCATTGGCTCCCTATCGGCATAGATTCCCAGGTAGTAGCATTGACTCCCTGCTGGTAGTGATTCTGGGTGGTAGCAGTGGCTCCCTGATGGATAGAGGGTGGTAGCTTGAGCTCCCCTTGGATGTTAAATTCTTCTTCTTCTAGATTTGAGAGTGTTCAACATATGAGCAAAGATGAGTAGAAATGACATTTGATTTGATACTTGAGATGGGACACGTGTTGTAGTTGGTAATTTCTCCCTAGTTGAGAGGGAGTGTTAATTTGGCAGCTCAGGGATAAATTCCCTCCTTTGGACAACCTTCCTCATCAAGAAAGACCCCTCCTAGCCCTTGGAAGAATTTAATTTGGTTAAGGAAAAATATATTTTTAATATGGAAACCCACATGTTCGCAAAAGTACAAGTCGACTTTAAAGAGAAATTGGACACCCTTGGAAGCTTATAAATACAAGTCAAGTGAACCTCATTTGGAGATCATCATCAAACATCTTCTTCTTCTCTCTTCTTTGGTTTGGCTCGCACAGGTCTAAAGTTGGTTTGCGGAAATTGGTTCATACAGGTCCGAAATTGCAGGGTCTGAGCTCGCATGTGTGAGGAAGGGTTTTTGGTTTATAGGTGCAGGATTGGAACAAGGTAATCTTGGTTGTAGCTGCACGCATGACAAGGTACTTCCTGCGGTTGGAGCATTGCAACCACATGCATGATCACTAGCTCCGTGCGGTTGGGATCTAGGGTTTTGATGATAGTTGATTGCAAACTTTGACTGTTGATTGCAAGCTTGGAATTTTGATTTTGATTCGTATTGTTGTTGGGCTCATCTCTTGAATATTGTTTGGTTGGTTTTGCTGGATAGTCTTGTGATTGAAGAATTGGAAGATTGTACTCTGTCTTTGCTGAACATTTTATGACAATCTAATAAGAAGAAGAATTTGAAAGGGTTTTCCCTCTTGTGGGGTTTTTCCCTGGTCTTTGACCAAATCCTTGTTGTTAAATTTCAGATTGCTATATGCTGTTTCAATTACTTTAGCCCAATTCAATTATTCAATTAGCAATCTTTCAATAACAATTAATATTTCCAATTATCAACAATAATTGAAGATATAACAGTAAATATAAATGACAATAGGTGACAGTCAACACATCAATGAGAGACACCAGATTTGGTCAATGACCAGGGAAAAACCCACTACGGGGAAAACCCTTTGAAATTCTTCTTCTATTAGATTGTCATAAAATGTTTCGCAGAGAGTACAATGAGTCAATACAAAATCATCCATCAAATTAGAAATATGTTCCCAGCACCAATCCAGATTAGAGACAACTTTTCCTGTTTGCGGTCAACTGTCAATTTGTAACCTTAGAGCCCAACCACATGGAGGAAGAGGTGCGTGCGGTTGAGAGCTTCCAACCGCACTGTTGAGCTTGCGTGCCGGCGGTTATAGCCGAAAATTGCCCGTGACAAGCCTACAATTGTAAACCAAAACCCTAACACACATGTAACCTTTGGACCCTGCAATCTTGGACCTGTATGAATCAATTTCCTCGACCCAGCCTCAGACCTATGCGAACCAATCAATGAAGAAGAGAGGAAGAAGATGCTTGGTGATGTCCAAATGAGCTTGAGGTCACTTGTATTTATAGGCTTCCAAGGGTGTCCAATTTGCTTTAGGGCCAACTTGATCAAATGTGCATGTGTGGGCTTTTCTTCAAAAGTGCACTTTCCCTTGTCCAAGTTGAGTGCTTTAGTAGTCAAAAGTGGTCCTCTCAAAAAGAGGAATCTAGTCCCATGGTTGGAATTTGTCACTGAGCTACCAAATTAACACTCCCTCTTAGCTAGGGAGAAATTCCAACTGCATCATGTAATAATCATATGTATCCTATTGTCATATCATGTCCCGTCTTTGCTCAACTCTATCTGCTAAAACATTCTTGAATCTAAAGAAGAAGAATTGTCGAGGAGCATTAGCTACCACCCACTTAGACAATGGGGAAGGTCGTATTGGACACTCTCACCTCATGTCTATGATTGTGGGGAAGGTCGTATTGGACACTCTCACCCCAAGTCCTTGACTGTGGGGAAGGTCCTATTGGACACTCTCACCTCAAGTCATCTCATCAAGCAATAAGCGAGATACAATATCTCATCCATCCTATTGACCATTGATCTTCCCAATAATGACCCTCAAGAGTCATGTGGTAGAACACTTGCATGATAATTAGCTTGGGTAACACACCTCCAAGCACTCTCTCAACCCATTGGCCAGATGGGGAGTGAATCCAAACAAGCCTAGCTTGTCGGTATGATGCCAATTGGGGTATACTTTCCATAGACCAAGATAGGGGAGCAACATCTCCAACGTTATGGGTAACAAATAGGGGTGATACCCTATTGTCCAGAGATCCCTCAACCCTAGATCCTTCAATCCTAAGTGCCCTCCATCTCAATTCCTCACCCTAGGAGCTCAGACAGGGGGGAAGAGTCGGCTTAGTGTCCTCGATCAATGATGCCCCTTATCAAGAGGGTTCACATCCATCAGTCCGAGCTGCTCTTGAAGACCAAGAACTTCCCTTTTGGCAAAGCCTTGGTGAGAATATTTGCAATTTGCTCATCTATTGATATATGATGGAGTATAATGGCTCCTCTCTGCACCATGTCTCAAATGTAATGATATCAAATCTCTATGTGCTTGGACTTGTCATGAAATACGAGATTCTCTGCTAGACAGATCCCACTCTTGTTGTCGCAATATATCACTGTAGTGTCTAGGACTTGCTCAAATAGTTCTCCAAAGAGCTTCCTCAACCAAACTGCTTCACAGCTAGCCATGCTAGCGGCAATGTACTCTGCCTCAGTGGTACTCAATGCTACAAACTTCTGCTTCCTTCTCATCCAAGATATCATGGCAGATCCAAGGCTAAAACAACATCCAAACGTACTCTTCCTGTCAACAACATTTCCTTCTTAGTCAATGTTGGTATATCTATGAAGTCGAACACTCTCTGGCAGAATATCTCAAACCAAGCGTGATTGTCCCATACAAATATCTCAAAATGTGTTTGGCAGCAATCCAATGTGCATGGAGAGGCTCGATCATGAATTGACTCAACGTGTTTACTGCATAACATATGTCTGTATGAGTGTTCACTAAGAACATCAGAGCCCCAATCAATTGTCTATACTCGGATGGATTTGCCAAATCGGGTCCTGTAGCTTCTCCACATAACTTCTTGAAATTCATTTCCATTAGAGTGGGCAGGGACTTGCATTTTCTCATTCCAAATTTCTCCAATAACTTCACAACATATTTTCCTTGTGAAATGTAGATCTCACCGGGCCTTTGCCACACCACAAGGCCTAGAAAGTAGTGCATGTGTCCAAGGTCCTTCATCTTGAATTCAGATGCTAACTCCCTCTTACACTCGATCATCAGGGGTTCACTACTTGTTAAGAATATATCGTCAACATATAAAACCAAAATCAACGATATACCTTGGACTACCCAATAACTTTCTATGTGGGCGTACCATGCTTTGGGGGCTTGCTTCAAACCATACAATGCCTTTTTCAACTTGCAAACATGTGTCTTTTGGTCCTCTATTTCAAATCCTTGTGGCTGCTCAACATAAACTTCTTCTTGTAGCATGCCATGAAGAAATGTTGTCTTCATGTCCATTGGATGAAGGGTCCATCCTTGACTTGCGGCAAGAGCAACTATCGAACAAATGGTTGTATATCGAGCCACAGGTGCAAATATATCATCATAATCTTCTCCCTCTTTTTGGGAGAATCCTCGGGCCATGAACCTTGCTTTATATTTCTCAATGCTACCATCGACTCCATGCTTGATCTTGAATAACCACTTTGAAGTCACCACAAATTTCCCCTTCGGTCTCAACACAACATTCCATACATCATTTTTCATAATTGACTCATATCCTTCGACCATCCTTCCAAACTTGTTTCTTCACAACTTCTTCAAATGTGGGAGGTTCGACTTGAATCATAGTAGTCATAGCTGCAACACAGCCCTGGTATTGGTAGGGCTTCTTGCTTTCTCTAAATGTTCTTCGGACGGGAACGCATCTCTCGTCATCTTGTATTGAGTCACGAAGCCAAAGTGGCCTCTTCCTGGTAGGAGGATCACATGGAGGAGGATCTAAGTGGTCCATGGGCTCCATGGGATGATCAACAATATCTCTCTTGGATTCAGGCACAAAAGGATTCATAATTCTTCTTCTTAGGAGGAGGAGGTGGAGGAAGATCCCTTGCTTTCCCAAGGGCAGCGTCTTCCATCGAATGTTACATCCCCGCTAATTTCAACCTTCCTTTGACCAAGAATATATATTCGAAATGCTTTAGAATTTTCACAATATCCAACAAACATACCTTTTCTTCTCGTGGCTTCCAACTTGTTTCTTTTGTCCTTCAGCACATGGAAATATATGGGGCAACCAAAGATACAGAGATGGCCAACATCGGGATTGACACCTGTGAACACTTCTTCGAGAGTCTTGTTGTCTAATGCTTGATGAGGCACCCTGTTTTGAACATATATGGCAGAATTCGTTGCTTCTCCTCAAAGGGACTTCAACAACTTTTGATCATGGAGCATGGCATGAATGACTTCTACAATAGACCCGTTCTTTCTTTCAACCACTCCATTTTGTTCGTGATTATAGGGCACAATTGTCTCTTTCTTGATACCTTCCTTCTTGCAAAAGTCGACGAACTCATTCGAAATGTACTCTCCACCATTGTCGGACTTGAAGATCTTAATTTTCTTCCCTGTTTGATTTCCGACCAAAGCTTTGAACTCTTTGAACATTTCGAAGGCTTCATCCTTGTGCTTCAAATAATATATCCATGTCTTTTTTGAGAAGTCATCAATGAAGGTGATGTAGTAGAGATGGACGCCAATAGAATGTATCGACATCAGACCACATATGTTGGAATGAATGGGTTGGAGGATGCCACTTGTCTTATTATCGCTAGAGGGGAATGGTCCCCTTGTCTTCTTTCCACTGGCACAACTTGGTCATACTCCATCATGTTGGACTTGAACATCGGGAATACTAGAGACCAATTTCGTCAATTTTGGAAGAGCATCATAATGTAGATGGGCCAATGTTCAGTGCCATAGTTCGCTTAGACGATTAGTATCATGGACCAATGCTAGAAGAGGTCTGCCGATGACTCTATAGAGTCCTTAAAATCTTGATCCCAATGTAAAGGCATCTCCCATAGAAGTTCCAACAGGCCAAGCAAGAACCTTTCCCTTGATGAAGGCAACCCTCATCCCTTGAAAGCAACCTTTCCATTGAAGATAGAATACTAAATATAAATGACAATAGGAGACAATCTACACATCAACAAGAGACACTAGATTTGGTGAATGGCCAGGGAAAAACCCACTACGCGGAAAACCCTTTGAAATTATTCTTCTATTAGATTGTCATAAAATGTTTAGCAGAGAGTACAATGAGGCAATACAAAATCCTCCATCAAATTAACCCAACAACATTCATAAATATGTTCCCAACATCAATCCATATCAGAGACAACTTTCCCTGTTTGCGGTAAACTAACAATTTGTAACCCGAGAGCCCAATTGCATGGAGGAAGAGGTATGTGTGCGTTGAGAGCTTCCAATCGTACTGTTGAGGCTGGTTGCTTGTGGTTATAGTCGAAAATTGCCTATGACAAGCTTGATGTTGTTAACCAAAACCCTAACACACGTGTGAGCTTCAAACCCTGCAATCTCGAACTAGTACGAACCAATTTCCTCGACCTAGCCTCAGACCTATGTGAACCAATCAATGAAGAAGAGAAGAAGAAGATGCTTGGTGATGTCCAAATGAGCTTGAGGTCACTTGTATTTATAGGCTTCCAAGTTTGTTCAATTTGCTTTAGGGCTGACCTGATCAAATGTGCATGTGTGGGCTTTTCTTCAAAAGTACGCTTTCCCTTGGCCAAATTGAGTGCCTCAATAGTCAAAATTGGTCCTCTCGAAAAGAGGAATCTAGTCCCATGGTTGGAATTTGTCATTGAGCTTCCAAATTAACGCTTGTGTCTCTTGTTATTGCTCTTGATTATTTATTGTCTATTGTATTTACTGTTCTATCTGCAATTGCTCTTGATAATTGGAAGAATTGGAATTTTGTTTAAAGATTGCTAATTGAAGATAAGAATTGGGCTAAAGTAATTGTAACAACATAAAATAACAATAAATAGCAAATTGCCACTCGATCGCCTAGTCAAACCGAAAAGGATCCACTTAACTGATCCCCCAACACTATGCATGAACTTGTGAGTATTATTCTCACAAACTAGAAATAAACTCACCATCTCCATGAACTTGCTCCATGGTAAAAGGAAAGACAAGTCTTGGTCTTTTTGGCTAAGGCACGAGCTAGAGAAGACCTTCCACTCGCTACACTTTTCAACGAAGCACATACATGTGAGCACACCATCCCCAACACATAGACACACATACACATGGGCGTACTGCCCCAAAAACAATTGTTGCCTCACTAGCCTAATTAATTATGTCTTGGCTCACGAGCCTAATAATCATGGTCCTCAGACCCATTACATAGGCACACCAACCTTAATCATATTCATAACTTGGCCCACTGGCCTAACATGTACATACACATAGAGGCATACCAGCCTCACGAGTCTTAGGTTCACTAACCAACGCATATTGTACATGGTTATTACATTAATCATTCAAGGGTGTAATTAGGGGTGCTACATTCCTCTCCCCTTTAGAATAACACTGTCCCTGGAGTTCCTTTGTCTTTAGGAATAAACACATACTACCCGGTTACTGGTCTTCACTGCATCCACAATTCAATTCTCTTTATGCTCCATAGTATTCCCTTGACTTCCTTGAGTTGCACCTAAGGTCTTTGTTGTTCAATATACACCTACAACATTCAACAAATAAACATGCATGTTATAATCATGTCTATACAACAAGCAATATATCCATAAGAATTTCAATTCATAATTGAAGCACCTATATTCATAACAAAAGAGAAGGAACCTCCAACCTATGGACTCATGCCCCCCATCAACCTGCGTCCAAGTGGTGCACCCGTTTTCTGCACCCAAGAATCCCTTGGGTCTCATGCCACAACCTCCAGGATGACTTATTGCCAGACAAAGATGTTCCTAGATTTCGTGGCTCCAGGATTTCTTGCTACTCTTCTTGGGCATCTAGGTACCCTCCGAGCCCTTGAGCCATTCATCTTGCCTTCTTTCTTCCCCTATTCTTTGTGTGTTGATGGTCTTGGGTAGCTGCATCATCAGAAAAACAACCATGATTAGTCCTCATGTTAGACACATTACCTATACCACAACATATCACTATCAGTCTGCATGCACATCACACACATGCTTCAAGTACACTTAAACTGTATACATACACATTACATATTTTCCAATATGCCTACCAGTGCATGTATCACATATAACATTTCATAGCAGTTAGGAAGGGAAGATTTTAAAAGGTTCTCCTGTTCATGCCCTCGCATATCACAAAATTTAACAGTATGGCTGTCGTGTTTCACAACATTTCCCTTACTCATACTTGAGAAGTAATCGACTACCACTTTAAATCTTGTATGTTCTGGTATACGTCCCATGTTGTTGTTGGAAGCAGTGGTTTTCATACCTTACTCTCCACAATATATACCGGTTATTGTCAGCCTTTTGTAATGTCCCCAAGGGATTAATTAACCAAAGGGATGAAGTAGCCTATAGATCCCCCGTATGCTATAGTTCTCGATAAAAGGGGACAACTCCAAAATACCCAAGGTTGGGCAAGTTTTGGGGCAGCTGGGGCAAAAAAGCCCAAAGTTGAGGTTTGGTGTAAACATCACTCAATTCATTAAAGAGAAAACTCGCCCTCATGGAAATCTATAAATACAAGAGGTTTAGAAGCATTTGAGGCAAAACTTGGATTGATTTATTTCATCTCTGTTTTGTTGAGCTTGAAGCTATGAGGGTTTAAGACCTCATTTTTCTCTTTTGGACCAGTCACACTCCCTTGTTCTGGGACATAAATCATCTATATGAGGAGGCAGCGAAATCTTTCTACTTTTTGGTCTTTGTTTCTTGTTCTGGCCACAGGAAATCATACATCCGAGGAAGTAGTGAGACCCTGTGGGAATCCTAAGGCAAATTGACCTAATTTTGCATCTCTACGAGTCTGTCTGAAAAACAATAGGAACATATTCCTAAACTCCTGAAGTGGGACACAATCATTTTTGGAGGTTTGTAATAAGGGGTTTCTACGACCATGGGCTAAGGAAAATTTCTGAAGCTAAGACAGGTTAATTAAGCCAGAATAGAGGAAAAATTTGGAAGCGAAACGAATTCGTTTGAGTTTGCGATTCTTGCGGGTTTCATCCCTGAGGTTGTCGTAGTGGTACCTAGAGCCAATAGTGATTTGGAACCTAAGGCCAATAGTGATTGGGAGTGCATGAAATCACCTTGGGCAAGCCAACACAAGGCTTTGTGGCAGATTAACGAAGTATCTTGGGGCATACTCCTGGTCAGATCAAAGTTTTCTATGAGTTTAATCTATGCGAAGTCACCTTAGTGCAGGGAAGAATCCCTCCATAGGAGGAACAAATTATTCTGGTCGAATTCCATGGCTGAGATTGTGGGTAAATCTAGCAAAGTTATACCACTGAGAAGCGAGGACCATCAAGCCCAATCAACCCTCACAGAGTTAAGAAACCATTGTGGACAGTTACAGGTAATAGGTTGATGGTTACATCCTGAAGCATCTTTGACCAAAATCACATAAGCACAAATTAGTGTACTAGGGCAGTCCGGTTGTCATTTAATAGGGCACTGCATTTAGAAGTCAAGCTTTATCAAACTTTGTATTACATTTGTTTGGAATTACATTGGGATTGGTGGAATTGATCTGAACGGTTGGATCCACTTTATGATTGTATGGCTGAATTATTGAATGGTTAAATTTGCACTATATTGTTTGGTCATATCAGAATTATTTATTAAAGGCTGTGCATTGTTGAATTATATGGATGCCTAGGTTGATAGAAGAATATTATGAATTTTTGAAGGATATATTTGCTCTGGGACAAATCTGTGTTTTTTCCTCTAAATAGAAAGTGGTTTTAAGAAATCCTAGATAGAAAATTACCCTAGTATACTACACCTTTACACAAACTCACATTCCAAACTCAGTCTGTTGGCATTCCAAACTCAGATAACAATAACCTTTGCTTCATTCTTGTCCGACTATTTTCATCTGTGACCATTCCCTGCCAATTAAATAGCTTGGCAGTGATTACTCCATTGAAGTGAATGTTTCAAGGGGAAATAAGACCATCTATCCAAATCATTTGCAACCTTTTACCAAACCAATCCTGCAACCAGAGCAGGCCTTGCTCGATAATGGATATACTAATATGGCAACATGTAAAATTGGGTTTTAATATGTAACAAGTTATTTGTTGCTAAAGCTGCATGCTTATCACTATGAGGCATTCCCAACAAATGCACATTTATATTCTGGACAGGTCGAGGTAACTTTATGAGCACTTTTCTCCATGTGAATGTCAAGATGCAAGGGATTTTCTACTCAACCAAATTAGCATAGGAATCTTGATTCAAGGAAATCTTGACATGGACAATAAGTCAGCTTGGGTTTTGGCCTTATACTAATATAGGACAAGGGCTTATTAGTTCCTTTTTGGGCTTGATACCATCTCATCTGGAAATAATAAAGGTCCATGCGTTTAAATAATTATTTAATCATTTCTCCAAAATGACTCTGCTAACTTTCTCCATCCCATGCTAAAATTCTGTATATTTCCAAAACCCTTCCCTGAAATTGTTGTTGGAACTAATACTCTATAATTTGCTGATGTTTAACATGCAATTATTTGGTTGCTAGAATATAAACCTAGAATACACCCATGAATTCTCCTTGAGCAATGAATTCACATGGATGTTGAAAATAATACTTCTTACAAAACCTGTCACCAAAGTTGGTTGCTGCTGAAAAAGGATCATGTTTCTAAAAATAGAAATTGTGGAATATAGCCAAATTAGTATTTTGAAAGTGCCCATTTGATTGTCATCAACCTTCCACAGATCCTCCAAAAATGCGAATGTCAATCCAATGCATGGGGAAAACCTGCTAAAAATAGAGTTAGAAACCTGCAAAATATAGCACGTGCTGTTCATGTACTGTTGAGCTGGACCATTCAAGTGGATATATGGGAAGTGATTGAACTTAATAGTAAAATCTAGCATTCCTTTGGTATGCCTTAGAATCCATTTTGCAATATTCTAGTGAACAACTCTTGGTGAAGGATGAACTTCGATGCAAGACTTACTGCGAAATTGATTTATGGCCTAGTGAAAGTTAATTAAATTTCCTACCAGTTGTCAGCACAAGGTTTCATCTACATTGCTGGAAACATTGCTGAATGCTTGAACCCTGTTTCAACTAATATAGTGATTGTCCTACAGTTATATATATATATATATATATATATATATATATATATATATATAGCAATTCTTTCACATACTTTGCTTGCAAGATGAAAATGGTTTCCTTATCCTGTCATACTTCCAAACTTTGACAATACTGAACAAAAGCTAAATTTATCATCTTTCATTTTATCTTCCAAATACAAAATTTCAGACCTTTCTCAATTGTTATGTTACTTGAAGTCCGATCCTTATTCTGCCCAGACAAGATCTCTGCAATCATATTTCCAAGGAGGTCAATAGTCTGCTCACATCTTTTTCTCACTTGAATATCTTGATATAACTTCAACCTACAAGTTTTGAGAATACCCATGCCACTTCAAACTTGTTGTATGGGCTCTTGTCCTTGAGAAATTCCCTAGGGAGATATAGCCTTTGGCATGATACATGAAAATAGTAAGCAGTCCTCAAACCCCCACTTCCTTTGTAGAGACACCAAAAGAATAATATAACACTTCCAACTATTATTATTTTACTTAGATCAATACATTAAAAAAAGACAGATTTGAGGAAATAATGAAGTGGATAAAATCACTCGGTAGGGTTTCCTCCATAGTGACCTCATTTATGAACTTGCCAAAATTGTGGCAATTACAACATATGCACTTCTTGCACGCTTTTGATGAGACTTCAATGGTCTTTAAAACTTGTTGACAAGCCCAAACAAAATATAAGCATCTTCCTCTTGTAAAATAGTTCAGATTCCCACCTCTCCTATTGCATATCATGTGATGATAGCTTCCACTTGCTGCTGTTTCTTATCATGCAGCATAAAGTGCACATTAGGTACATGCCCTTCTTCCTTCATCAACTTTCTCAGTCACTGCAATTCGGCATAGATCTCCTCTGCCTCTGGGTGTGATCTATTTCCTACCACAAATGTATGCACTTTGTTCTTAACCTCAATCCAACTATATCCAAGCTTCTTTTTCAACCCAACATCCTTCATTGTTCTCATTTTGTTTACATCCTCCCACTTGCCAGATGCAGCATAAATGTTTGACAACTGAACATATGTTGTGATATCTTGTGGTTCCAATGCAAGAATGTATTTTGTAGCTTGTTCCCCTAACTCTATATTGCCATATACTCTACAGGCAGCCAGTAGGCTTTGCCAAATTATTGCACTCAGTTGTAAAGACTTTTCATGGATATAATTACATGCCTCATTTAGGTGCTCTGCATGACCTAGAAGGACAACAATACATGAATGGAGCTCCACTCTTAGTATAATGCCATAAACATGACTCATTAAGTCAAGTATTTGAAAGCTTCATCCAATAGGCTTGCATGGCCACATGTAGAGAGAAGGGCAATGAAGGTAATATGGTTCAGTTGCATGCTAACATGCTCCATCTGCTGGAATAATTGGAAAACATTCTTCACAAGCCCATGGTTGGCATATCCTTTGATCATTGCATTCCATAAGATTAGGTCTCTATTAATCATTTTTCTAAAAGCTTTTTCGGCATCCTCTATGTACCCACATTTTGGATACATGTCAAGCAATGCACTTCCCAAAATTACAACCGACTCAAATCCTGTTTTGATGATCTGACAATGGAAATATTTGCCCTGTTCCATTGCTGCTAGACTTGTACATACTGTGATAACATTGTCAAAGGTGGACTGGTTTGATTTTATACTTGCTCATAGCATATCAATATAGGGTTCTAGTGCCCCCTCACAACTTTTAGAGTGACAAAATCCCCCCATCATTGCATTCCATGAAACCACATCACGTTTAGGCATTTTTTCAAATAGCTTGATCGCATCTTTAGTGTTATTGCATTTAGCATACATACCCACAAAAATATTTGTTTCCAAACCCATTTTAATAATGTATATATGGACCTTCTTACCATTTTCCCCTGATTGCAGTCTGGCACATGCCTTCAAAACACTGGTGAAGGTCACTTGGTTTGGATTTATGCCAAACCAAAGCATTTCTGCCACAAGTTGGAAAACATCCATGTCACAGCTATTGTCAACATATCCTGCTATCATTGAGTTCCATGAGACCATGTCTAGTTCAGGCATATTGCCAAACAGTGAGTTTGCATCTGCCATGCCACCCAATTTTGCATACATGTCAACAAGAGCATTCCCCACAAAAAGATATGAATCAAAGCCAGTTTTGATTATCTATGCATGAACCTGCTTGCCTTGTTCTAAAGAATCTAGCACTGAACCCACACTAAGAATGTTGGAAAAAGTGAAGTAGTTTGGCTTCACTCTTGCAAGGAGTAATCCTTTAAATAATTTAAAGACCTCTTCCCCATATCCATGCTTAGCATATTTTGAAATTATCACAATCCACGAAAACATGTTTTTCTTAGGTATTTTGTCAAACACTTGGCATGCATCTTCGCTGGCCCCAATTTTAGCGTACATATCAACAAGGGCAGTTGCCACGATTACATCTGACTGAAAGCCAATTTTTATTACATGGGCATGAACTAATTTACCAAATTGCAACCCTGCTATTTCAGCACAAGCCCAAACCACGCTAACTATCGTGGACTGATTAAACAACATACCTTCTTCTTGTTTCATTTGGGAAAAGAGTTTCAGGGCTTCTTCACAATGTCCCTAGTGAACATATTCACTGATCATCATCATGATCATCCTAGAATAGACATTTCGCTCATGCATTTTATCAAACACTTTGCGTGCATTCTCAACACTGCCACCTTTGGCTTACATGTTAATGGGGTTGCTTTGGAAAAACACGTCTTCTTCAAAATAACTTTTGACAATGTGAGAATGAACCCTCATGCCCTGCGAGATAGATTTCATGTTGATGCACTCTCGGAGGAAAAAATTACATAAATGAAAACCATATAATTCCTTGTTGGTTTTCTTGTTACCTTCTGGTTTTGATATTGAATTTCCTCATGAGGATCAGATTTTAGGCTTCATTGATGTCGAAACAAGAAACGAAAAAGTAGCTTGCAACTTTGTCACCCCACTGTAACGAAATGGTTTTGCTATAAGGTTTTCAAATGTCTTAAGGATTGTGAAGGGATGCATGTATCTATATTGTTGGCCTGTCAAATAGAATGGGAAGAGGCGTTGAACTTGAACAATTGAATCAAAAGCGTGAGATTGTTGCTTTGAATATGAGGTAGAAATGAAATGAAATTTTATTAATGTCCTCGGGTGACCACAAAAGTAGGTCACTGGGACTAAATTGTTGAACATTGGATAAACCAACGCTCCTCATGTGTTTCGCGATATGGACTAACCGCCTCTCTTGGATCCTTATCTTTGGCGATGCGATTGTTGACTAACACTTGTGGGTTTTGGTCTAATGACAATCGTGATTCCCAACAAGTGGTATTAGAGCGTAGGTCACGAGTTCGATACACATCCAACTCGCGTTGGGGGGGGGGGGAGATTGTTGGACATTGGATAAACCAACGCTCCCTATGTGTTTCACGACATGGACTAACCGCCTGTTGTGGATCCTTATCTCTAGAGATGCGATCGTTGACCTGCGGGATTTGGTCTAATGACAATCGTGATTCCCAACATAAAGGATATATCTAGTGTAAATACAGGACATGTGGGAGTACAAATGCAACTCCATTGTAGCTCCAAAGCTAATAGGATTAAGATATGACTAAAATAGGGCTAACATGAAATAAAAGTACAAATAGAGAATGTATCAAATCATATGAGATGATCAAAAAAGAGAAATGCAAAGTATGTTTGCTGTTGGATTGTGCAACTCCAAAGAAGGGAGGGGGGAGTTGAAGATGAAGCCAATGGGTTAGCTTCTCTGGAGGTTGATGGCCGATGGCGAGGGAGGCAAGTAGGGTAATCTCTCCCTGTCTGGGTCCTCCAGAACCATCAGGGAATCCAACTGCATGATCCTAGGGGAAGTAGATGAATGAGTGCTACTCCTAACATCCGAGGCCAAAAGGAAGAAGCTGCTAATCATTCTTTTTCTATTGTGCTGTGTCTGGGAGGAGGTCTCGTGGGTGGGAGGTGCCCTACATTGTTTTTGCCTCGAGCCATTCCCTATGAATCTTTGAGGGTAGGTCGACTGAAGCATGGTACTGAATCTGCGATCCGGTCTGCAATGTACCTGTCTATCTCGAATGGGGGGGGTGTTAAGAAAAGTTTCGAGGTCTAACCATTCTCCCATCTGCTGCAAACTGAGACTTTGCCTGCCGTTTGTTGTTTCAACTAGATGAAACAACTTGGAAGTACGAGGAAATAGTTCTAGAAACCCTAGGATGAGTCAAAGTGTGCAAGAGTTGAGATTTCTAAGTAAAGATCTCCCTAATAAAAAGGGTTAGGCATATCTGGTCCTGGTACCGGAAAAAAGTAGAGAGGGATGTTGGATAAGTTGTCATTGATGTCATTAATGTCAAGCTCTAGCATTGTTGAAGCAAGCCCTAGTTGAAGAAGTATATGCTTATACTGATGAAACACTAGGTGCATGGAAAAATCCCTATGCATCAAGCCCTACCAATTAGTGGCATGATCATAAGGTTGTCATGGTGAAAATGGCAAAGGGATCTATGTTATGATCAAGGATGAAGCTTTAGGGCAATGTTTTAAACTCCGACTCGGGTTCAGAACCAGTCGAGGGTCGAATTCGACTCTGACTCGGTATTGACTCGGCTGGTTTGATTTCAATGACTCGGTCATTGTAAAAAATACATTAAATATTTATTTTTTCTATGAAAAAACACATTTTTAAAGATTTTCATTCATGTTTCCAAACACAAAGCATTAGAATATAGAGAGAAGACGACATATGATCAAAGTAGGCTCATGAATATATCCATTATATCAAAATGGCACCTAGTGCATTGTCCAATAGATACATGATATAGAGATCAGAACAAAAACACATAACCAAGGATGCTCTAAATGGCCTCTACAACAAAAGTAAAACATCACTAGTCACTAGTCACTACTTGCTACTGCTAGAGAAGCCAACATCATCTGGCTCAGACTCTGAATCAAAGTGAGACAAGAAAACCCATGGCTCCTCATCATGATCTTCAACTACAACTGTGTTGAGAAATCTAGGGCATTAGCATTATAAGTGATTTCTCTTCATTAGTGATTGCTTGTGAATGCTTTTTACTTGTTTAGATTAGGATCTTCTTCATGTTAGATTATTAATGTTCTAATTCTTCTTTATCAAACAATAACCAATGCATGAACATAAATGGACAAGAGACACAAGATGTAGGCTATGAGCCAGGGCCAAAACCTCCCAATCTTTGAGAGGAAAACCCACACAAATTCTTCTTATAGAGATTCCAATTAACGAATACCAGGACCAAGACCCTTGACCTATTAGCCACTCCAAGACCAAGACACTGATTCTCTTGACTGTCTTCTCTTCTTCTTGACTCCTCTTCCTCTTTGATCTTCTGAGCATTGAGACATTGTCACCATTGAGATCTTATCGAGATCTCTTCTTGTGAAACCTTCTTACTGTCATCATCAACGAACTGTGGTTGTACCAAACTATTATGTCCTTAAGGTTGTATCTCTGATCTAAGATAGAGAGACCCTCGAACTTGCCTTTGTTATCTTGTCTCCTAGACCAAGCCTTTGCACTGAAGCAATCTTTGCATTATGTCACTAAATCCAAATAGATTTGAATACCTTTTTACTGTGATTATATTTGTACTCCAAGGAGGTCCGAATTGTAGCCTTTCGTCAAACTGTGTGACTGTGTTTAGGGCACCGAAACAGTCACTCTAAACTTAAATATAATCCGAACTTTTTGTTGCTACTGTTCATCCGAAATCATAGAGACCTATCCGAATGTTTCTCTGCCATCATCCGAACTTCTCTTCTATGAAATCTCAAAGATATGCGAAGTCTGTACTGTGCTAATGCGAAGAGCCTAGCCCCCTATATATAGTAATTCATCCATATAATTATGAGCCGACTTGAGCATCGAATAGATGTGTCTCCTTGAGTGAGCCAACATGAACCATTATTTCATCTTGCAGGCCGACATAGGAAGAGGAGGACTGTGCTTGTCTTTGGAGGGCTATTTACTAGAATACATTTGACATATCTTTATACATGACATTTAATTTTTGACAAATCATAGGCTCTTAATGGGAGCCATCTAAAATAAACCTCTTGCTCATGAAGCCCATGAAGCAAGGCATTACAAAAATAATTTTATTCTCTTCATCTCATCATTTACAAAGATCATGATTACATGTCATTATGAAGACCGAACCTAGTTATATTTTACAAAACTCCCTCTTAACTAGGGAGGTATTCATAATGGTACATGGTCATTCTCAATTTGAAGAATTTCCCATAAGAAGGTTCAGATTGGTAACCCATTTGTTTAGAATCATATCAACCAACATTGTTACATAGCAAGGCCTTGACTAAAAACTCTATCCACATGATTAGAGCACAATGCTGGTGAGATCAATGATCCATAGACACCAAAATCATTGTCTCTCAAGGTACATACTCCACCCGGGTGTTCACAAAGTATGACCTTCCATTGGACTATTCTTATCTTGGGCACCCCAACCTTTAAAGAATATCGGTCCTCCACGACGACTCTTCTGTTGGATGCCTTAACTCATCCTCAAAGAGTATTGGATGCCAAATGATTACTCAATCCTCTCATTCTGTCTTCCCAGGTGAAGACTAGAATGATGTGTCTATCTCTCCCTCTCAATTAGGGAGGACATATTTATTTCATTAGAGGAATTTACTCATTCCTACACAAGGAATGTACCTAACCTCCCTCTTGGCTTAGGAATTTCCAAGTTTCTTCCAACTAAGAAACTTTTCAAGCTCTCTCTCAAATAGGGACTTTCAGCAGCTCCTTAGCTGCTTGAAGAACTCCTTTCTTCGATGTCATGAATTTCTTCTTTGTTGTGGAGTCTTCTTCTTTTGGGGACTTCTTCATAGGGCACAGACCATCCATCACTTTCATCCATCAGTCATGTCATCATTCATTTCATTGGAAAGTGATCCATTAGTCTTCATCTGGCATTGCTTCATGTTCTGCTACCTTCATCAGGCTCTTTTTTCCGGAAGGTTCTTGCATCCTTCTACAAGGTTCTTCATGGAAGACATTCATTCCCCTTCGGTAGTCTTGCATAAGTCCATCCAGATACTAGTTTATAAATAATGAATACTTAAATCATAATTACCTTGTGATGGTCTTTCATCATGACATCTTCTTGTAGGCATCAACATCCTGCATGTATGACACATCTCCTTAAAGATATGTATTGTCAAGGGTCTCCATCTTTTTCCAGACTTTCATTAGAGTCTTCATATCTTTTTGGGAGATTTCATAGTCAAATCTTCTTGGTCCTTCAGATGTTGACTTCCTTTACCATAGTTGCATAACTTCATGATCTCTTCCTTCCTTTCTTCACATATTTCATTCTTAGGAGCTTCAGAGTTCCTCAATTGTTGTCAACCACCTCATACTTCATATGAACACATATTATGTTGATTTCATGTAGTGTGATCCATGCCTTCCGACATCTTTTCATAGGAGGAGATTCCTAACCTTTGATCATGCTTCTCAAGATAGAGCCGTGATTTATGTTACCTGCAACCATACAACATGACTTTATAATATTTAATACAAGCATACATACCTCATCTACCTTCATCTAGGCTTCTTTCAACAACTTCATTGACAAGATCTTCAACCCCTTGATCTGTTTCATCTCTTATGTCATCATACCATCATCCCCTGAATTCCACAAGTTGGAGTTTCTGATGAAACACTTGCTTCCACTCTAGATCGGTTAACCCTTCGATGAGGATTCCATTAGAGAATCTTGAGGATTTGCATATCCTTATTCAACAGATGTTTCCCTTTTTAACTAATGTATGATGAGACTTGTCCTGGATGACTTCTTCCTTTGATCTTTCAATGAGGTCACCAAGAACTATATCCTTCAAAGTTGACTATCAGACATCTTTCATGTTTCTTATGGTGATGTCACGAGCTCTTACTTCTAATGCTTTTCCTCTTCCTTGGACTACCTTCTTTTAACTTCCTCCACTTCTTTGGTGAAATGGACTTCTTCTCTATTTTTCTTGTTATTGCCCTTGAACTTAGAATAATCTTTCCTGTAGTGCACATAGCATTGAATCTTAGTTATGTTCTTCTTTCCTTTCGACAAATGTCTGAATACGTTTGCCGTCAACTTGTCTTCTTTTATCTTGCATAGAACCCACAAGTTGTTGAATGGGATAGCTTCCTTATCCTCATAGACATTTGTTATCTTGTTCATCAGTTAGGGCATTTAGAACAATGAGGATTCTCTCTCCCAGATCTTGCAATTGAGACCTTATGAAGATAACCCTTTATCCTTTGATACCTTCAATTTGTGTAGATTAGATTTAAGTGATGTGACTTTCTTTATCGCTTCTTCAGAGAATGGCTCTACCAGCCTGTCATATATATATAATATATATCTCTTTGATGTCTCCAATACTGCTATATGAGGGGGCCTTCCATAAGAATCCCTTTCCATATATTCAGAGGAGACTTTTTCATTGATATGTTCAATGAATTCACTTTCTTCGAGGACTATGCCTATCCTCCTTTTTCGCGCAAGGAATTTCGATGACCCAATCAGCTTATAGATCTCCTTGCAAAATCGAAGTCATTTTAGCAAATTTGATTATAGAATGAAAGATACTTATTGACAAGTGAAGATGAAATCTTCAACTTGATCACTTTGATGGTGGTTGAAGAAGATGTATTAGTGCTCCTTTTGGATGATCTTCTTCCAAATCAAAATTCCTTCTTCAATAAAGGAGATTGCTCCTTTTATGATGTTAACGCCTTTAGATCTAGCTTCCTTGATGGTGATTGATGAGGATGTTTTGATGCTTCCTTGGATGATCTTCTTCAAGGATAAGGAGGGGATCCTTGCTACAATGATAGGGAGCTTGCCTTATAGCTTTTGAAGATGATAATGCCTTCTCGTCTTCAAGATACTTCGACTTCTTTGGTAGTGAATGAATATGCAGGTCAAAAATGCTTCTAGGATCTCCAGGATGATGTGATCTTAGTCCTAGAAATGCTTCTCTATACTTTGGGCTGCTTTGCTTTGTAGATCTCTTCATCTTGATGAGGGTCTTTATGGTCTTTTGCTAAAGACTATAGGATCCCACACTCTTGCTGGTGTAGACTTCTAGTTGCCTTGATTCTTGAATGTAGATACTTCACTTTGCTTTGATGACCTTCGACTTGCTTAGATGCCTTTCTTGAACTCGATCCTTGAGTGTCTCTTTGAGTAGATGCCCTTCTTTTGACTTTAGCACCTTAGCTCTGATTCCATGTTGAGAAATCTAGGGCATTAGCATTATAAGTGATTTCTCTTCATTAGTGAGTACTTGTGAATTTTTTGTACTTGTTTAGATTAGGATCTTCTTCATGTTAGATTATTAGTGTTCTTCTTCATAAAAAAAGTAACCAATGCATGAACATAAATGGACAAGAGACACAAGATGTAGGCTATGCGCCAGGGCCAAAACCTCTCACTCTTTGAGAGGAAAACCCGCACAAATTCTTCGTATAGAGATTCCAATTGACGGATACCAGACCAAGGCCCTTGACCTATTAGCCACTCCAAGACCAAGACACTGATTCTCTTGACTGTTTTCTCTTCTTTTTGACTCCTCTTCCTCTTCGATCTTCTGAGCATTGAGACATTGTCACCATTGAGATCTTATCGAGATCTCTTCTTGTGAAACCTTCTTACTGTCATCATCAACGAACTCTGGTTGTACCGAACTGTTATGTCCTCAAGACTGTATCTCTGATCTAAGATAGAGAGACCCTTGAACTTGCCTTTGTTATCTTGTCTCCTAGACCAAGCCTCTGCACCGAAACAATCTCTGCATTATGTCACTAAATCCAGATAGATCCGAATTCCTTTTTATTGTGATTATATTCGTACTCCAAGGAGGTCTGAATTGTAGCCTTTCCTCAAACTGTGTGACTATGTTTAGGGCATTGAAATAGTCACTCTAAACTTAAAGATAATCCAAACTTTTTGTTGCTACTGTTCATCCGATTTCATAGAGACCTATCCGAACTTTTCTCTGCCATCATTCAAACTTCCCTTCTACGAAATGTCAGAGATATGCGAAGTCTGTACTGTGTTAATGCAAAGAGCCTAGCCTCCTATATATAGTAATTCGTCCATATAATTATGAGCCTACTTGAGCATCGAATAGATGTGTCTCCTTGAGTGAGTCGACATGAGCCATTATTTCATCTTGCAGGCCGACATAGGAAGACAAGGACCGTGTTTGTCTTTGGAGGGCTATTTTACTAGAATACATTTGACATATCTTTATACATGACATTGAATTTTTGACAAATCCTAAGGCTCTTAATGGGAGCCATCTAAAATATACCTCTTGCTCATGAAACCCATGAAGCAAGGCATTACAAAAATAATTTTATTCTCTTCATTTCATCATTTACAAAGATCATAATTACATGTCATTATGAGGACCAAACCTAGTTACATTTTGCAACAAACTGTAGAAGTAGTAGCACTAATAGGTGCGATGAGGGGTTGGGTAGATTTTATAGGCTTGGGAGAGGTTAGATGGACAAGTAAAATACCTAAAACCAAAAAATAACCAAGTTTGGAGTCTGCTTACCCTCCAAATTCCGCCGCTGACCAGGTTTGACTGGCTCGACCGGTTTAAGTCAGACTCGACCGAGCTGGCCGGTTTGTTACCAAACCCGGCTCGGCCGGTTCGGTAACAAACTGGGCTTTGAACCGATTTTTTTACCGAGTCGACCTGAGCAGGGGTTTGGCTCGGTTGGCTCGATCGATTCCGAATCGGTTAGGCCAGTTTTTAAAACATTGCTTTAGGGCTAATCACCCTGTATGTTGAACAAGATTTGATTAATCTCACCAAAGACAACAAAAAGTGCAAAGGAAATCTGGTATACCTTCAAGACACACTTTGGGCTTGTTTTTTTGATTCATCCCATGATTCTATAGTTCATTAGATGTTCTATGCTTATTATATATGCTGTTTTAGAATGAATTGAATGGGATTTTTCTATGCAATTTAGCTTAGTCTACACGTAGGGGAATTCCTGTGGTGTCATTAATTCTACACAAGCAGGTTTGTGGTAGAAACAAATCTGATTATTGCAGAGAAAGGGGAAATCAAGGAAGATCGGAGAATACAAGTTGGAAACAACATTATAGACGCCAATATGAAGGTGAAGCAGAGGCAGGGTGGTGAGCATGACAATGGGATGATTATTTTCAAGTTAAAAAGAGAAAAGACCTGCCTTTGTTGTTAATAAGGGTAGCCTATACTACATCAAAAATTGTTCTCAATGGGCTTATGGATTTACACTTTAAAAAAAACTTTCAACTTATACCAATAAAAAGAAGATCTGGATCCATATAAATGGATCAAGGACCAATATCAATGTCCTACAGTCCTTTGAAGAATGTTGTCCTGGAATAATCAGATGTTGATAAAGGATAATATTAGTAGAAGTATTGCTACACAAGAAACAAAAAGAGGATTTGGAGGATCCATTGTCTTTGCAATTTTTAATTAAAATTTATAAACCTGGTTAGGTTGGCTAAATGGTCATGTCGGCCCCTTAAACCAAGAGACATGTCTCTTCATATAGGGCAAAACAAGTATACATATAAGTTGGACTTCTTCATTTCTTCCATTGAACTCGTCCAAGATGATAAGAAGCAACTTGCATCCAAGGATGGGATTCACAATTCAAAGAAGTTAAGGAGCTAAAGGACGAGCTTTTGAGCAGAGGATTTCTTGGTTTTTGTGGTTTTTTTGGAATAGAAAATTCTGTATTTTTCAGATTTGGATTTGTAGCATTTGTTGCATAGCTCAGACCCACCTGTAGCAGCTTGGACCCACCTGTACCTGCTTGGATCAACCCTGTAACATCACAGAACAGAGCCTTGACCTTGAGGCATTTAGACTTGTGATTTACTGACTGTTCAAACCTAAAATTGCCCTAGCTTGGGCAGTCTTGCTCCATCCATGGGGCAGTCTTTGAAGGCAATCCTGTAGCAATACTTGTGAAGTAAAATTGGAGCAATTAGTAAGCATCTGTATTGAGAGTTGTTGAAAGCATTCTTTGAAGACCTGTTGACTTGTTGGGACATTCATTGAAGAGCTGTTGCAATTGAGAGCAGTTTTTGAAGCATTGTTCAAGTTTTGTTTGGAGCATCTTGAAGACCTTTTGAAAGCAGATCTTGTAACCTCCTTAAAGTTGATTTCCAAGGTAGTCATTGGAGTTGTCTGAAATATTGATTGGAGCAGATTTTTTATGTGAATCTTATTGCAACTATACCAGAGTTTGGGATTTGTTCTTGAGTTGAAGTTTAGGACAATAATTGGAACATCTTTAAGCCTTGGAAGCATATTTTAAACTTTTGTTAAAGACTGTTGAAAACATTCCTTGGGGCAACTTTTGTTGAAGCAGTCTTGAAGACTTCTTGAGACAACATTGCAGAATATTCTTCTGTAGCATTGTTGAAACTCGTTGAGAACATATTCGGAGCAACTTTGTTGTAGCAACCATTGAAGACTTTTTTGAAGTATTTCTTGTAAAGTCATGAAGAGCCTTGGAGATACTTTCTATGAACCATGAAGCCTTGCAAGAGTTGACCTTCATCTTTGGAGCATAATTGGAGAGGATGTTGAAGATCCTTTGAAGCAACAATTGAAGATTTGAAATATTGTTGAAGCAAATCTTGGAGTTATTTTCAGGACTTGTTGAAGAAGATATTGGAAGTCTTGAAGCAGTGCTAAAAATCATTTTGAAGAATTGAAGCAGAGGGTTGGAGTCCTCACACATGGTTGGTGCCTTGTGTTGGACCTTGAATTTATTGAGAGGATTTGAGTCCTCAAGTAGACCGAGTTGAAGCTTGGTATAGTACAGGTTGGAGCCTAGTTTGAAATCGAAGGTTGGAGTCTTCATCTAGGGTTGGAACCCTGAAGGAATTATAAGTGTGATTGTACAAATTATTGTTGTAAAAGAGGATTGGAGTCCTCGTTATTCTTGTTAATACAATTATTCTTTTGTTGTGCATCTTGTTATCTGGTTTTACCAAGTGGTATACGATAACAATTGTAAAAGAAGCACTGATTCACCCCCCCTTTCAGTATTTCCAACAATTGGTATCAGAGCAAGTACCTTCACGCACAACCTAATAGCTAGAAGGTAGATGCTTAGAACACAAATGGAAAAGTCAAGGAAGAAAGCCGCCAAGCCTTCTAAAGATTTAAATCAGGTTAGTAAAGCTCCCTTGTTCGATGGGACAAATCATGTACTATGGAGGGACAAATTATGTACTATGGAGCACAAGAATGGAGTTCTTTTTTATGGCCCTTGGTAGTGAAGTATGGGAATCAATGATTACAGGAAGTTCAGAAGAGTCAAATAAATTCAATACAAAAGTTATGAAGGCGATTATGAGCAGTCTATCAGATCCAGTAAAAGATAAGATATGTCAATGCTCCTCAACCAAAAGTCTTTGGGAAAGGCTACAAAAGCTTTATATAGAAGAATCTGCTTTTGTGTCAACTATACCAGATCCAGAGCACAAAGATAATGATAATCAAGAGTCAAAGAAGGTAGATGAAGGCACCAATTGCATAAAAGAGGATGATGATGAAGAGAATTTTGAAGTAGTAGTTGAAGTAGACCTCAAGGCAAAACTTGTGGGTGCTCTAGAAGAGATAAGTAGTTTGGAGAAGGAAACATGAGGAACCAAAAGTACGAGAAAAGGACT
Organism: Pinus tabuliformis; assembly: GCA_031772625.1. Classification (NCBI taxonomy): domain Eukaryota; kingdom Viridiplantae; phylum Streptophyta; class Pinopsida; order Pinales; family Pinaceae; genus Pinus; species Pinus tabuliformis. The sequence continues at coordinate 1,532,771,645 of CM062819.1, forward strand.
TTGTCCTAAATTGTTAATCTATCCTCAAGAATGAATATTCCAAGGGCAAGTGTTATAAGGGATCATCTTGCAAATATCTTCATTCAGAGACTATTGCTGACAGTGTTGGTAGATGGTCCAATAAAGGTAAAGAAAGGACAAAAAGCATACACGATATAACAATTTTTTTTGTGGCACAGATGGTTTTGGTTTTGTAAAAGAGACGAGGAAATTTTCACCTAACAAAATGCATAACCAACATTTTATGCACAAATTTAGAAAGGAAAGAAGCCATGGCCTAGACAGATGTAATGATAGATTCTTTCATCTAGATGCCACTGGTAACAATGGTAGTGGAAGAGATAGAGAAAGACATGAGAGCAAATCTAATATAACTGAAGCTTTTTTGGTGAATCTCTCCTACAATAGAGATGGACAAGAAAAATTGAGGCAAAGAAAAATTAAAATCCATGGTTGATCTGCACTAGAAAGCGGCTTTTAGCAAAATATCGAAAGGATAGTATAAGAGATCTCATGTAGGGTAATTGGAAATAATATGCTATCGACACCTAGTGTTTCTAGTGAAATGTTGGGTATAAGTTTATCTGAAAAGATAACAGGTCACATCATCGGCTAAACAATGGCACATCATTTAGTCATGAAAATGGAGGCCGCAAAGTTGAAGGTGCAAAGGAGAAGGTGATCTCCATGGTTGGCTATGTTGAGATGTCTTCCACACAAATGCACTAGAAAGTAGTGATATTTGTCTTGGTAAAAATAGAGCAAGAAGAATCAATACATAAAAAGAGAAGCATGAAGATATGGAGAGTAGCATGATGAAAGTGGGAGAAGCATGATGAAAGGGGGAGCAACATATGAGGAAATTGTTGCCATTGATGTCAAAGGGGGAGAGAATACTGAAAGGGGGAGAGTATTGCCATCAATGACAAAGGGGGAGATTGTTGGATAAGGTTGTCATTGATGTCAAGCTCTAGCATTGTTGAAGTAAGCCCTAGTTGAAGCAAACTCTAATGTGCTCTAAATGAAGAAGTATATGTTGATGGTGATGAAACCCTAGGTGCATGGAAAAAGCTCGATGCATCAAGCCCTAGTAATTAGTGGCATGATCATAAGGTTGTCATGGTGAAAATGGCAAAGGGATCTATGCTATGATCAAGGATGAAGCTTTAGGGCTAATCACCCTGTATGTTGAACCAAATTTGGATCATCTCACCAAAGACAACAAAAAGTGCAAAGGAAATTTGGTATACCTTCAAGGCACACTTCGGGCTTGTGTTTTTGATATTCATCCCATGCATCTATAATTCATTAGATCCTCTATGCTTATTGTATATGATGTTTTAGAACAAATTGAATGGGATTTGTCTATGCAATTTAGCTTGGTCTACACATGTAGGAAAATTCTTATGGTGTCATTAATTCTACACAAGCAGGTCTGTGGCAGAAACAAATCTGATTATTTCAGAGAAAGGGAAAATCAAGGAAGATTAGAGGATACAAGTTGGAAACGACATTATGGATGCTAATCTGAAGGTGAAATTGAGGTAGGGTGGTGAGCATGATAGTGGGATGATTATTTTCAAGTTAAAAAGAGAAAAGACCTTCCTTTGTTGTTTATAAGGGTAGCCTATATTACATCAAAAATATTTTTTGCAGGCTTATGGATTTACAACTCAAAAACTCAGTTTATACCAATAAGAAGATCTGGATCCATATAAATGAATCAAGGACCAATATCAATGTCTTATAGTCCTTTGAAGATTGTTGTCCTGGAATGATCAAATGTTGACAAAGGATAGTATTAGTAGAAGTATTGCTACAAAGGAAACAAAGAGAGGATTTGGAGGATCTGTTGTCTTTGCAATTTTTAATTAAATTTATAAACTTGGTTAGGTCGGCTCAAATGGTCATGTCGGCCCCTTAAACCAAGAGACATGTTTCTTCATATGGGGCAAAACAAGTATAAATACAAGTTGGACTTCATTTCAGCCATTGAACTCGTCCAAGAAGATAAGAAGCAACTTGAATCGAGGATAGGATTCACAATTCAAAGAAGTTAAGGAGCTAAAGGACGAGCTTTGGAGCATAAGATTTCTTAGTTTTCATGGTTTTTTTGGAACAACTTTTTTTGTATTTTTCAAATTTTGAACCTGTAGCATTTGATGCATAGCTTGGACCCACCTGTAGCAGCTTGGACCCACCTGTAGCAGCTTGGACCCAGCTGTACTTGCTTGGATTAGCCCTGTAACATCACAAAACAAAGCCTTGACCCTGAAGCATTCAAACCTATGATTTAGTGACTGTTCAGGCCTAAAATTGGCCTAGCTTGGCAGTCTTTAGTCATCCTTGGAGCAGTCTTTGAAGGAAATCCTGTAGCAAAACTGTGAAGTAAAATTGGAGTAGTTCGTAAGCATCTATATTGAGAGTTGTTGAAGGCATTCTTTGAAGACTTGTTGACTTGTTGGGATATTCATTGAAGAGATGTTGCAATTGAGAGCCGTTTTTGAAGCATTGTTCAAGTTTTGTTTGGAGCATCTTGAAGACCTTTTGAAAGCAGATCTTGGAACCTTCTTAAAGCTGATTTCCAAGGTAGTCATTGGAGATGTCTGAAAGATTGATTGGAGCATATTCTTTTTATGTGAATCTTATTGCGACTATAGCAGAGTCTGGGATTTGTTCTTGAGTTGTAGTTGAGGACAATAATTGGAACATCTTTAAGCCTTGGAAGCAGATTTGAGACTCTTGTTGAAGACTATGAAAAACATTCCTCAGAGCAACTTTTGTTGAAGCATTCTTGAAGACTTATTGAGACAACATTGCAGAATATTCTTTTGTAGCATTGTTGAAGCTTGTTGAGAACATATCTAGAGCAAATTTGTTGTAGCAATCATTGGAGATTTTTTTGAAGTATTCCTTGTAAAGTCATGAAGAGCCTTGGAGATACTTTCTATGAACCATGTGTTGGAAAATGCAATATGGAAACTTATTACTCTAGATTTTCCTTTACCCTTAACACTTGTTTGTGGACTTTATTTTTCTTCTTGTGTTTCTTTATTAGATCTCCTTTATCAAACAAATATCGAGCAAAAAGCAGTAAAGACAATGGACACAAATGTTAGGCTTTAAGCTAGGGCAAAACCCCACCAAGGGGAAAACCCATAAAACTATTCTCTTCTTGCCTCAAATGAGAAACCAAGACCAAAACCCTAGATCAAAGCCTCCTCCCAGCAACAAGTCATCCCTCCAAGATGACCTTCCAATTAGATCAAAGTCAAATTAAAACAACAAGAGATAAACCCGTCCAAAATTGCACCAAACTCAGAATTTCAGCCTCCCAGCTACAAAATTTTGGACCTTCAGCTACACAACTTCAAAATTTCAGCCCTTGCGACTTCGACCCCTATAACTGCACTGCTACTTCGTGCGTGTGAGTGAGAACTAGGGAAAACTTTGATTTTTACTTCTAGTTGTTGCTTCCTTTCTTCCTGATTTTCTTGTCATTCTTCCTCAAATTTGTAGTTCAGATCGAACTCTTCTACTGCAAATCGAATGAGTGAGTGAATGAGGTCAAACTCCTATTTATACTTTTCCGTGAGGGTCAAATGCCCCTCTTTAGGCCGACTTGTCTCTATAAGGGTCGACTTGGGCTAGGAGGCTTCTAGGGCTTTCTAGACTGAATAAATTCTTTTTACAAGATACATTTTGCCCGAAAGGGTCTTATAGACATGATGTTGACTCATAACAATATATCCTATAACCTAACAGACCCTAGAAGCATGAAGAACATGCTTTTGCCTAGAAGACCATTAATAATGAGCATGAAACCCATGCTTTAAAATGATAACTTTTTGTTTTCTTCTTTTGTTTTGTACATAAGATACATATCGAAATGAGTACAACAACAATTATGAAGACCATAGCTAGTTACATTTCCAACACTCCATCTTAACTAGCGAGGTATTCATAATTGTACAACCAGTACAATGTCATTCTCAACCAAAGAGTTCTCATAAAAAGAGTCAGATTGATAAGCCAACTGTAAGCATCGTCTTTATGAACAACATTGTCTCTGAGGGCTGACAAGACAAGCTTTACTTCATTCAAGAGCATTATGTTTAAAGGCTTTATGTGTGATACTACACTACCACTACCTCTACAAGGCACATACCCCATCTAGATTTTCACAAGGTATGCCCTTTTAGGACTATTCTTATCTTGGATTCTTAAATCGAATTCCTCAGAATATCGGTCCTCTTCGACCACTCTTATCTTGGATACCTGTCCCATCCTCAAAGAGTGTCAATACCTTTTCTTTCTTGGATTCTTTATCCTCAAGGAAGCCATAAATTCTTATCCAATCCTTCACCATTCTCCCTTTAGGACCTTCACATAGTCTTCCCAGAAGAGAATGCACAAGTTATGTCCAACATCACTCCCTCTCAACTAGAGAGGATATCCCTATTCTCCTTTTGATTAGAGAACAAATCCTTGCTCCTTTTTAAGGAGACTTCCTTTGCTCCCTCTCAAAACCAAAGGAGATTCGTGACTTCCTTCCAAATTGGGAAGTCAACACTACAAGCCGTAAATCTTGTCTTCAAAAGAGTACCAACTACTTGTTCTTCGTAGCTACATTACACCTTTCCTTCACATCTATTGTATCAAGCTTCCTTCCTTCCGAGGTATCATGGAGCCATCTTCACTCTTCAATATTTTGACAGGATCCAAGTCATTTCTCTTGTTCATCACTTTCATCTTGTCATCATAGAAGAAGGCATCATATTGAGCCATTCCAAACTTCAAGCTGATCATAGCTTCTCCATGAAAGTGATCTGTTATGTTGACCTTTAGGTTATCTTTTTACATTGCTACCTTTCAATCCCAAGATGAATATATCTTGACTTTATAATTGCCAGGTATCCTATGTTGAGCTTGCCTCAACATTCTTCATATGTTCCTGCAATATTCTTCCAGGTAGCAAAATAATATGTTAAACAAATAAGCAACAATAATTAAAATTAGAATTACCTCATGACAACCTTCTCATCCGACAAACATCGTCATGGGCCATCTCCATATAAATCTTTCTTCATGCATTAGAGTGCCCAAGGATTGAACTTGATTAACAAGTTAGAACTTTTCTTTCGGAGATTATACTGGATGTTAATCATTATTCTACATAATCTAGAGAAGGTATTAAATCTTTATTCATGCTTGAGTAAGTCAAATCCTTCCTTTTATGTATGTTACAAGATTCTATACATATGAATCTCATCCAAGAGCTACTTTCAATATGCATTCCTATGCTTCTTATGCCATCATCTAGCTATATGTCTCATCATGCAACTTGACCCATTGCATTCCTTCACCCCCTTAAAAGTATTGTTTCCATATTATATGGAATGTATACTAACCTTGTCATAATGCCTCTTCAATAACCTTTCAAAGCGATGGTTCTTACATGATCATGTTGATCCACCTTAGCAAGATGACCACTTCTAACATAATGTTAGATAATGCGTGGATGAACAATATGCAAATTTGCAAAATGGTCCAATTCTTTCGTTCTGCAACTCCATTTTGTTCGGGATTATATGGGACTATCAACTCACTCATAATCCCAGAGTCCTTACAGAAGGCTACAATTTCCTTTGATGTGTATTCTCCTCCATTATTAGACCTTAAAATCTTGATTGTCCTTTTTGTAAGCTTCTCTACTTCAACTTTGGATTCTTGAAATTTGATGAATACTTCATCCTTGGATTTCATTAAATAAACCCAAGTTTTCCTTGAATGGTCATCAATGAATGTTACAGAGTATATATGACCTCCAAGAGACTTTCGATTCATAGGACCACAAACATCGGAATGAATGAGATCCAAAATTTCTTTTGACCTTGAAGCACTGCTTCCAAATGGTCTCTTGGTGTTTTTACCCAATGCACATCCCTTGCATACTCCATGATATTCTTTTAGTTTGGGGATGCCATTCACTATTGAATTTAGGGTTAGTAAGATTTTGTAGTGAAGATGACCAAATCTGCTATGCCAAACTTCACATGGGCTAACTTCAATGTGAACCTGTAAAGTCTTCCTTCACAGATCCCAATCATCCTTGCATCTTCTATGCTTGAGTTTTTACCCCATACTACAACCTTTCCATCTATGAAAGCAATTCTATCACCCTTATCTTCTAGACATGAAATGGAAAGTAAATTCTTGTGTAAACATGGAACAAATAGGATATTGTTGAGATGAATATTTCCTCCATTCTCCAGCTCCAGCAAAGTTGATCCAATTCCTCTCATAGGGTAGCTTTTATTGTCACCAAGTTCTACAGAGTAAGAGGACTTTCCTTTTGATAATGTCTTTAGTTACTTGTGTTGACCAGTCATATGTCTTGACTCTCCATTGTCAATCACCCAAATATTTTCATCTTGAAATGTGCCAATGAGTGCTGAGAATAGTCCTTCATCCTTTGTAGATGTCTTGGTCACTTACTTAGGAGAAAATAAGAGGTCCCATACTTCTTTGATGCCCTTCTTGAGATGACATGCCACCTTTGTACACTTCTTTAGCAACTTCTTCAATGTAGTAGAGATCTTCATTATGCCCTTAGCCAACCTTAGCTCTTATACCATGTTGAGAAATCTATAGGGTGGTAGTTAGGATGATTTCTCTATCTATGATAACTGCTTGTGATGTATTTTTACTTTTTCTTACTTATTAGTTTCTTCTCTTATTATTATTTCAGTTATCATCAAACGACTACCAAAGCAAGAAGAACAATAGTACATAAGAACACATGATATAGGCTACAAGCGAGGGCTAAAACCTCTCCACTTGAGAGGAAAATCGGTAAATCTCTTCTCTTCTTATAGATTCTTCAAGAACACAGGATATAGGCTGCAAGCCAGGGCCAAAACCTCTCGACTTGAGAGGAAAACCGGTAAATCTCTTCTCTTCTTATAGATTCTTCAATTGACAAATTCCAAAACCTCTAGACCAAGACCAATACCCTTTCAAGTCCAAGTCTGACCTCTCTTGGGGATGTGCCTTGTTTTTCCAAGTCAAACCCAGTGAAATCTCTTCCAGCATCACAACTTCGACCCCCAGCTTCAGAATTTTGGCCTCTACTACTGGTCTGAAATTTTCAGCCTGCTGCAACTACTACTACATCCACACAAGTGAGCGAAATTAGCCTTCCAAGGCCTCCCAACAACTTCGCTTGACTTGCTTCCTTGTCTAGGGCTAGTAGGTGACCTATTAGGCCCTTCTTCCAACAATTTTGATCCTCTTCTAGCAGATAGAGAATTTCGACCTTGAAGCAACAAACCCTAGCTTTCCTTCTTCACACGTGTGAGAGAGAATTAACCCAGAAACTTCTTTTCTTCGTCATCCTTCTTCTTCGCTAGCCTTCTTGTGCTTCTCCTTCGCTTAGATGAGATGAGAAGTGAATGTGTCCAAAGGAGGTTGAGTTCCCTCCTTTATATAGGCTTCTCAAGGTGGACGTGGCTCCTCAAAATATATCGACTTCTTAGCTGCTAGGCCAACTTGGTCTTGAAGGGTATTTTGACACTTTTAAATACAAAAATAATTATCTTCACAAGATACAACGTGCCCGATGGGGTCTTCAACTTATTACAATGACTCTTTTGACTTCTTGATCTAGGACAAATCTTAGATGCTCTAAATGGGTGCCTGACCTCTAAAATAAAAGACCTTGAGCATGAAACACATGCTTTAAAAATAACAATAATAATTTTTCTTTCATTTTACAAAATACAAGAATCAAAAGTACATTTCATATTTATGAAGACCAAACCTAGTTACACATTTTTCAACACCTTCCAGCTGCCTTCTTATTCACCTTAGCTCTGATACCATGTTGGAAAATGCAATAGGGCAACTTATTACTTTAGATTTTCCTTTAACCTTAATACTTGTTTGTGAATTTTATTTGCCTTCTTGTGTTTCTTTATTAGATCTTCTTCATCAAACAAATATCAAGAGCAAAAAACAGTAAAGACAATGGACACAAATACTAGGCTATAAGCTAGGGCAAAACTCCTCCAAGGGGAAAACCCGAAAAACTCTTTTCTTCTTATAGAATTTGCTTCAAATGAGACAACCAAGATCCAAACCCTAGATCAAAGCCTCCTCCTAGCACCAAGTCAACCCTCCAAGATGACCTTCCAATTAAGTTAAAGTCAAATCAAACAACCAGAGACAAACCCTTCCAACACTGCACCAAACTTAGAATTTCAGCCTCCTAGCGACAAAATTTTGGACCTCCAGCTACATAGCTTTAGAATTTCGGCCCTTGCAACTTCGACCCCTGCAATTACACTGCTACTTCACACATGTGAGGGAGAACTAGGGCAAAACTTTGATTTTTCCTTCTTACATTTGCTGCTTACTTTCTTCTTAATTTTCTTATCCTTCAACTTTGCACTTCAGATTGAACTCTTCTATCACAGATCGAATGAGTAAGTGAATACGGTCGAACTCCTCCTATTTATACTTCTATGTGAGGGTCAAATACCCCTCTTTAGGCCGACTTGTATCTGCAAGGGCTGACTTGGGCTAGGAGGCTTCTAGGGCTTTCTAGACTCAAAATAAATTCTTTTTACAAGATACATTTTGCCCGGAAGGGTCTTATAAACATGATGTTGACTTTGTTGACTCATTACAATGTATCTAATAACATAGCAAACTGTAAAAGCATGAAGAACATGCTTTTACCTAGAGGACCATCAACAATGAGCTTGAAACCCATGCTTTAAATACTTACCTTTTCTTTTCTTCTTTTGTTTGTTACATAAGATACATATTGAAATGAGTACAACAACAATTATGAAGACTGAAAATAGTTACATTTCCAACACCATGAAGCCTTGCAAGAGTTGACCTTCATCTTTGGAGCGTAATTGGAGAGGATGATGAAGATCTTTTGAAGCAATAATTGATGATTTGAAATATTGTTGAAGCGGTTGTTGAAGCAAATCTTGGAGTTATTTTCAGGACCTGTTGAAGAAGATACTGGAAGTCTTGAAGTAGTGCTAAAATCATTTTGAAGAATTGGAGTAGAGGGTTGGAGCCCTAGAGGATTGGAGTCCTCACACAAGGTTGGAGCCTTGTGTCAAAGCCTAAATTTGTTGAGAGGATTGGAGTCCTTAAGTAGACCAAGTTGGAGCTTGGTATAGTACAGGTTGGAGCCCTGTTTGAAATTAAAGATTGGAGTCTTCATCTAGGGTTGGAGCGCTAAAGGAATTATAAGTGTGATTGTACAAATTATTGTTGTAAAAGAGGATTGGAGTCCTTGTTATTCTTGTTAATAAAATTATTATTTTGTTGTGCATCTTGTGTTCTGGTTTTACTAAGTGATCTTAACTGGTATAAGATAACAATTGTAAAAGAAATACTGATTCACCCCCCTCTCAGTATTTCCAACAAGGGAGCCCATGGAGTCCCTGTAGAGACAGTGGAAACGACCTCTGATCTCATAGTAAATAGGGCACTCGAAGATGAGGTGCCACTCAATCTCAAGCTCTAGAAGATGACACACCTGGCAAATTCTGTCCGATCAGGGAATATGATGGTCAGTCTCAACTCTAAGACAATGCGAGCCAACATGAAGCTACCCTAGGGGTATTGCATACAATGTCGGCGCAAGTAGGGAGGCCAGATGATGAGCCCATCCCGCAACTCTAAGAAATTCTCCAAATAGAAGGACATCTTCAGACCAAGGCCTGCAGGAGGTGAAATCCATGTGACCTGAGTGTATAGCCGATAGATATCTTCTCTGATGCACTGGTTCAACACCTATTTAGTTGGTTGAAGATGACTCGACGCATCAAGAGAGAATCTGAATGGGGGGAGGTGCTATGGAGAAATGGCCATAGACTGGAGGAGTCGGGATGCCTATGAGAACCACCCATGTGCATGACCTGTAGACTAGTCTGAAACGAGGGCCTCTGAGGAGCAAAGTGCTAGGTAGGGGTAACGCTCTCTCCCGCCACTATGTCTCGAAGAGATCTAACTCTGCGGAGGAAAGAGACAAGGCGAAAGATGATCTCGAGGTGGAATGGATGGGCATCGAACTCTGCCTAGATAATAGGCTGTGGAACTATACGTTTGCATCTTATGATGCGTCTGAGAAGCAAGGTTTGGACTCTCTCCATCTATAAGCCCAATTCGTTTGTTCCAAGATTGGCCCCCAGACCTCAGAGCCATAAAGAGCCGTAGGTGGAATAATCGGGTACATTAGGTGGAGCTTGGAAGGGACGTCCTAGAACTGACTCTGGAAGCATTGTCTCTCGATAAGGACAAGGGAGCCATACCCTTTGTTGAGCCGGGTCTGAAGGGCTTGTCTCATGCCAAAACGAGGCCTTGAGAATTGTACTCCTAGGTAAATGTAAGATGTGATGATCTCAATCTTCTCTCCCCTAAAATAAAAATGTAAGTCTGTAAGGGATCTCTTCGATGCATTGAAGATCATAAAATTGGGTTTTGCTTAGTTTGACCTTCAACTGTCGAAGGTCACAGAAAGTGACTAGGGTTCCAGTTGTCTCTGTAGGCCCTTGGGGGTAGAGGCCAATTGTAAAGTTTTGTAGATGTTCTATGCTAAGAGCAATTTCACTTTTCTCACAACAATCATACAAGTAGATAAGCAAAATGCAGATAGAACATATAAGCGGATCTTACAGAAGACAAATCAGAAACAAGAAAAATGTATGTGTTTGTTTCGGCGGTCAACAGGATGCTTCAACCAGCAAAGTCTCCTTTGGTCAGCCAGCCCAGCATGTGTCACAACAACCCTCCAACCAGTAGATGAGTCAACCCAAGTCAGTTCTACAAAAAAGTCAACGCTGTCCTGAAAAGTCAACGCAGGGGCAGCAAGCTAAAAGTCAATGCAGCAGCAAAACGGTCAACCCTTTGACCTCGATTTTTGTGCCAGGTAGTATGGCCTTCAAAAATCGAACCTCCCACAAGTTTTCAGCTTGTTTGGACCAAGCGTTGACCAAAGTCAATGCTGGTCAAACTTCTGCGAAACCCTAGCAGCAGAAAAATCCTCTTCGTCCTTCCCACGTGTGGCTGAAATTCGTCCTCCAGGTAGCTCGTACTTTTTAAGATGAGAGAGGAAGATGTGAGTTATGTTTTTTTTCAAATTCTCTCCAACTTTTCCTGTATATATATATCCATCAATGAGGGTGTGTGACACATCTGTGGGGCATGTGAGCCTACATTACAAAACTGGCTGACCTTTGCACATATAATTTATTAAGAATAATAAATTCAAAATATAAGTTCTGCTCATCGGATTAAGACTATTTTTATATGGATTTTACACCTCTCAGAAAGAGGAATCCAACAAAAATATTAGCCTCTTAATCTGAGCATCAGAACATGGAGTTTGGACCTAGTTGTCCAAATTTAACACCAATAAAACCAAGTCGTAAAAAAAAAAGAGTAGAGAGATCAACACTTGATGGAGAAGGCAACCACCCCCCTCTTGAATGTGCTCTTGAAGGGAAGACTACAACTCATCGATATAAATCCTGAAGAAGTAGGTGAGAGAGGGCAACCTTACTTAACACCAATGGTACTCTGAATGAAATCTGGAAAGCCATGAGCCAACTTTAGGCATCCAGTAATAGACTCATACAATCTAATGATGGCTGCCAAGAGAGTCCCAAAAATCCCAATGTCATGGAGTCTCTGAAAAAGTGCCTCCCTCGACACTGTGTTAAGCGCTTTTCGGAAGTCAACAAAGCAGTTGTAGACTCTCGAAGAACAATGACGAGCCTCAATGATGGCTCAGAGTGTAAATATCTGGTCAACTGTCTAGTGGTTTGAACTTTGGACGAAAACCCGCTTGCGCCCTAGCTCTATGATTTTGTCGCTGTAGTTTTCCAGACAACAATTGGTGTAGAATTGTGGCATAAATTTTGAAGAATGTATGATCCACCATAATAGTTCGGTAGTTATTGGATCAAATTGACTTCCCAACTTGTGGATAGGATGGATGATGTGTCTGTTCCAAGCAGGTGGAAAGCCTGAGCAAACCACATGGTTAAAGAGATCGACAAGATAAGACTCAAGGGGCTTACTACCATGCTTTAGGAATTCCGCCTGAAGGCCTTCTTCGTTAGCAACTCTGTTGGAATTCAGAGCTTTGGCTACCCTCCTGACATCCAGTTCTGTAAAAGATGGCATGAGAGGGGGGGGGGAGAGACGAGATGTGGATTGGGGGTTGTCCGGGAATGTCATAGAGAGAGGTAGTATGTGAGAATAAGGCCATGGAGTCCAATTCAGGTGGGATGGTTCAATGCATGGGGAAAAAGGTACATCAAAAGGCCTTCTGGGAGCAACGAAGGGCCACACAAAGATCTCATCTTTTTTGGGAGAGAAATATACGTTTTTTATGGTGAAGGAGTTTATGATAAGCTGTTTGGAGAGAAGGGGAGGCACAGGGATCATGTGTGAGGGCAAAGCGAAGTTGCTTGTGGAGAGCTTTGCAATCCTCATCATACCACCGATTCATGGGGTAGGAGCTAGGAGTGGGCTTACGAGTGTTCTTGTGAGTCGAGTGGGGATAGGAGTCCAAGGCAACTTTCTTGATGGCCTTGGAGAGTAACTCATGTTTGGCTGTGGCAATATCCAAGGCTCTAAAGTGGGAGATGGGAGGGAGCAGTTCCTCAAGACGGGTAGCATACAAAGGGGCACAATCTCTATCGAGAAGGAAGGTGATACAAGGGGTAGTGAGGTGTTTTAGGAGATGGTAGAGGTAGTAGTAAGAGGGGGAAGTGACGAGGGCATGACGTTAGATATGTTGGAGAAGATCATAGGTGGTCAAGACATAATCCATTACACTCAGGCCCCCACTGTGGGGAAAGTAGGTTTAATCTCCTAAGGCAGCGAAATAGGGGAGCCCGTTCAAGATCAATAACCCATGAGATTTTCCCAATTGTGGGAGATTTCTCCCATAACCTGTGAGGGGCCCAAACTCATCTTGTGAGCACCTGTGAAGACCAACCAACTTTGGTTCTATCTCTTGGAGGTAGAGAGTGTCCTTTGTTATTTTTTGTAGCATTAGATGTGTTCTAGCCACGAAATTTGGTGGAGAGGCTAGAATACATGAGATGTCCATAACCTAGAAATCGTTTCTGGAAATTCCGCCTAGAAGTGTCTCAATTTGATTATTAACCACAGAGATGCTGACACAAGGACTGCGTAATAACTTCTAGAGGCATGTTTGATTTGCTGAGAGGGAAAGACGTCTTCAGTTCCAGAGGCCGGGAAGGAGTCCCGGAGTGTTGGAGAAGCATTTTCCCAACCAACAGAAGGAAAAACGATTTCATCAGAGACCAATCAGAGGCTTGATGTCAAGCAGACTACGTAGTGTAGCGCAGAGACTGATGCGGAGGGTCAGAGGGCCAAGTTTTCTGAAGGTAGGTTGTGCAGGGGTTTGCCTGTGGGGTGAGGAAATTCCTCACTAGATTTTTGCCACTATTTTTCTCTGTAGGATTGCCAGATTTCAGCATCCGGTTGTACTTAGAATTTCTTAATGCCGCACTGGTTTGTCTCTTGTCTACATGCCCAAATCCAATGGTACCCCGAGATTGGGGGTGGGGTTCACATGGGGCTGGCATCTGTCTCTGTAAGAAAAAGGAGATTGTGGGAACCAATGGCATCGCGCAATGTGCCTGGTGTGGGCCAAAAGGAACCATTATAGTGCTAACAACCTATGGAGATAGCGGTCTAGCCCTCCTCGCCCTGTCCCCCCTCTGAACGTGACCATCATTTGTCCCAAGGTCGAGAGTAACTGGGGGGGGGGGGAATCCTGAATGAAAGCTTTAAGATCTTGAATAACTGCCCATTTTCTTGCTTTCCATGCAACTGCTACTTGATCTTTGGCCTGCTTGAGTTCCTCCTGTTGTGCTTTGGTAAGGTTAGGGTCCAAGAAGATCCTTTGATTGGGAGGAAGAGTGACCAGTGTTTTCTTGGCTCAGAGGCCTTTGACTCGGTCCTCAGGTGTCCGAAAGTGGAGAAAGAGAGTAGCATTGGGGCCCATCCACGCACGTTCTAAAGAGATATCCTGTAGGTTCAATGTGTCACAGAGGAAGGAGTTGCCAACTTGTAGGGGATTTACTTGGCTTGTACCACCCCCTCAACCATCGAGAGCAGGGGAGGCTAGGGATGCTCATTCTTTTTGACCACCTCCGCCCAAGTGTCGAGCATCTATTGTTGCATTTTTGCCTCTTGTTTAAAGAGTGCATGTTGTTACTGTTAGAAAATCTGAAAGGCAAAAAGATTTTCTTATGTTGATAATTACTTGTGATATTCTTATGTTATTATTAACTTTCTTATGTTCTTCTTTTATCTTTGATTATCAAGCAATTATCAAAAGCAAAATATGAAGATTAGGGACACCAGACGTAGGCAAAGAACTAGTGATAAAACCCCTATATAGGGGAAACCCCAGTTAGGAACTCTTCCTTCAGTAATTCAAATTGAGGTGGACCAAGACCCTAGACCAATAGACCTTCATCCTCCTCCAAGTCAGCCTTCCAAGATGATGTAGTAGTCTTCTTCTTATCTACCAGCTTCTACCCAACAACAATCTAGCAATTCGACTTCCAGTTGCGGAATTTCGACCTCCAACAACAAAATTTCGACCTCCCAGTTACTACAAAATTTCGACCCCCTTCCAGCAGCTGCACAACTTCACACGTGTGGGAAAGAGAGAGAAAATTTCGACCTTTTATGCTTGAGAGAGACCTTCTTCTTCTTCTCTATCCTTCTTTTCATCTTCCTTGAAATTCACACCTTTTTCTGGCCCCAGAAGTTGCAAATCGAACTTCTTGTGAGTGAGTCCCAAATGAGGTCGAGTTGCTTCCTTTATATAGTAATTCTGCTGCCCAGTTTAGGCTGACTTTTCTGGTTTAAGGACGACTTGGTGGAGGAGGCCTAAATGACCTATTTTACAATAAAATAAATTTCTTATTTGACAAATAAATCCCAAGAAGTGTTCTTTACATTATGACATGGACAAGGACATTTGTCACAAACCCTAGAAGCCTGCAATGGAGGATTTGACCTAAAAATAATTGACCCAAGCATGAAACCCATGCTTTAATAAGTCAATAATAATAATAAAATTTCATTTTCTTTCTTTTGACAGATACAATATATTGACTTAAATACATTTATGAAGACCGAACCTAGTTACATTCTTCAACACTACCTCTTAACTAGGGAGGTATTCATAATTACAACCATATAGAGGTTACATGGAAGATCTCCAATATGAACTACGAAGAGTTCAGGCACACTCGGTGCCACAGACTAGATACTTGACCAAGGTTATCTATTCGGGTGGGACTAAGATGGACTCAAGTCAGCCACTCTAGGTACCATTAGGTTTGTTAACCATCAACCTAGGGATCTAGGTGCGTATGCAAGGTCGGAGCTCCATGACCAACGCCACCCTCCCTCTTCGGGATCTAGACATCAACATATAGGCGGTCTAGATGTCCTCCCAAGCATCCACTATTAGATGCTTAACTCTCCCTATCAAACTAGATATATCGATTTGTCCAAGCATGCTTCTAGAGTGTTCAACCTTTTTATGGAGAGATTTCCTTGTACAAACCCCAATTAGCAATAAACTTTCAAATACATATATAATGAGCACAAACATTCAGGGTTCTTAATCATCTTGATGCCAATTATATCAAGTTATTCATATGCAACCACTCAAAAGTTTTTCTTCTTTCATTTTTTCAGTAGCATCAAACCATCCTCAATACATTGTTGTACTTTCATTTATTTTCTGATTTCTTCTTCAAGGTATCCATCATGACCATTATAACTCGCCCTCCCTCTTAATTGTGGAGATGTACTCTTTTCTTCTTACCATGCTCCCTCTTAACTTGGGAAGATCGACCACTTCTTTTATAACATCGGAGAACCTTTCATGGCTTCATTCCTTCTTCCTTTATCATGCTCATGAACATCTTCAACATCTTGAAGATTATGTACCTGCACAACTTAAACAAGTACAACCAAATAGAAAAGCATGAAGTTAACTATATCATAATCATGTCAATATAATGGAAGCAATTAGACTTTAGACATCAAACACCTAGTTAGGATCATGATCAACAAGTGACATATACTTATAAACTTCAACTTCTTTGCTAGGGTTTTGTTACAAACCCTAGACTACAACATAAAGCAAATTAGATCAATCTCATTCTATCTAGGGCCTCAATATTATTTTCAGAGATATATGACAGATTCTACTATGATCCATTACAAACCCTCGATTCCATCTTAGAGACAAAGCCTTAAATATCAGTAATTAATAATAATCCTACCGTGCATCTATTCAATAATGTTAGACTTTACTAAGGTTTGATGAAAACCCTAGACTAAATCATATCAACAATAATTATAACCTAGAATATCAATCTTTAATAGGGCTTTGTTACAAACCCTAGAATTTACATGAGCAACAACAATTAGGTTAGCATACTTGAAGATACATATCTACGATGCATTTCTCATCAATATTTACTAGGTAAATCTAGGATACAAACGTCAATACATCAAAGTTAGATATACAACAATTTATTAAGACTAGGGTTTTATAACTATAGAACACAGTATGTCAATTTGTGTAGCTTGGAAGGTGCTCCCACAACCCTAGGGTATCTAGTTTGGGAGAAGTTTGACCCACATGGGCTTTGTGGGCAAGTGTACCCAAGTTGTGGATTTTGCATCCAAATTTTTGGGCGCAAAACCAAGTGGAGATTTTGATGGTTTGATCATTGAGGGCATGTAGGGTGCCCTTAAGGAGTTAAGGGGAACCTAAGGCATCATTGAGGTGGCATTGGTCGAATGAAAATAATTTTCTATCATGTTTTATGGAGTTTTAACAATTTGTTAAGGTCGACTTGGAGTTATGTAATGAGCCGTGGTGGCTAAGGGAAGCCCACTGAGAACCCTATAAAAGGAAGGAAAGTGAGCTCATTCAACACATCATCCAAGTGCATTCTAATTAAGTAGCGAAATCTCTTTTCAAGGTGATCAAAATTATGTTATGGATGTTAAAGGATGAATTCTTGTTGACGAATCTTTCATGGGGCCTCATTTTATGTTTTATTGTACATGTGGCAAAGACACTTGCATTTTTTATTGTTTTATATTTAATTAATTAGTTCTAGAATTTAGACTAGGTCCAAGGGATTTTATAAAAATATTATTTTAATGAAAAGGGAGTCCTTACCTCCTCTATATAAAGGAAGGACTTTCACATTTGTAAGTCATGGTTGGATAGCGAGAGTATTCCTCTCTCGGGAGCTTAATGAAAATATTTTTGGTGTTATCAGGGTTTTGTGTTTACTATGTGATGCATGTTTCAATCTAGCATGTCGTCTTTTCTTCATTCCATTTGCAACATTTTTTAAGGGTTTAACACGTAATGTATTCTGGACCACCATAAGGTATAGTGAGATTGATCCATCAAGGGACAATAGTAACATGGAAGGGGGTGTCATAGACACATGTTTTGACATCACCTTTATTGGCTTGGAGTAGTAATTGAGCCTTTTGGCTAGGTAGACCTTTAAGGGGGTTCCCTTAGTCAATGCTTGGCTTATTTTAGGATACAATCAATCCTTGGTCTGAGGGAAAGCCTATGGAGGAGGTGGGTAAGGTCAACCAATCAACCATCGTGCTAACATAAAACACTAGTGCCTTATGGACCCTAGGATTTTAGGTGTTCAATATCTTTAGATATGCATAGATTCCTTTTCGGAAAAAATTACCTCTTATGAAAACCTTGTTTGTATTATTCTCAGTAGAAGTACATCTTGTTTAAAAAATTTATATTTTTTGAGATAAGCATGGAATATGAATGGACTCGAACTAAGTTGCATGACAAGTTCATGCCTTCAAACTCTCTAGTTTGACTTTTATTAGAAATCTAATATTTTATTGTGTATCTATTGCAGATGGCTTGTTCTAGTGAGCATGAATACGTGAAATACAAAATGGACTCTTCCCTTTTATATAACAATCTCAAAGAAAGGTGTGTTTCTTATTACGATTAATTATTGCGTACTCTCTAGTTTAACTTATATAACGATTCTAATATCTTATTGTGTATCTTTTGTAGATGGTTGGTTTTGATGAGCACGAGCAAGTGGAATACAAAAGAGTGTCCATCGTTATAAAACAAACTCTAGGGGAGGTGTGTTTCCTATTATGAATAATTATTGGTTTTGAAATATGTTTAACATTACTAATTGTGTGTGTATTTTAACCTTATTCAACCCACTTTTTTTTCCTTTCAGCGGAGGACAACACATTGCAGGAGAGATGATGTGCAGAGGGGATGTTTGCAATTTTTTCTTTGTTCTTGTCTGCATGTTTTGTTTTGTTGAGTTTGAGCATGGCCATGCTGTGTTGTACTCCTTTTCCTTTGTTTTGCATTTTTTTCTTGTTTTTTGTAGTTTGGTCTTGGTTTCGTTTGTTGGGTGTGTTGTACTCTTCCTTTGTTTTGTTTTTTTGTTTCTTTAATGTTTCTTGTAGTTTGGTCTTGGTTTTATTTGTTGGGTGCGGAAATGGAAATGAAGGAAGTAGACAAAGAAAATTGAGGTTATTGTTCATAAATGAAGGTGAGTCAACATACCTACATGCAATGCACTTCACTTAAAAGTATCTTTCGCTAATTTGTGGCTCCATTTGTTTGTTGTTCAAATTATTATATGTTTTATCTATGCTCTCATAGTCAACTATATTGATCTTTTTTATGTAGTGAACAACTACAATTGTATGGTCTACAAAGGTCAAGTGGTGAAGATGCACTAGACATTCTACAAACATGGCACAAAGGATGGGTGAGGCATACTTTTCTCCTACACAATACTATTGTCCTTTAATACACTGAAATATTTGTTAGTTGCACAATGATTTATCATTTTGTCATGGTTTCGAGGTAGTATGATCTTGTTCATGGGTGTGAGATTCAAGATTTTTCCTAGAACTTTGATATGAAAGAAATGGAAATGTTACACTTGGGTTCACATGTTCAGGGATTATTGTTCATGATTGTCATTGTTATAATATTAGCCAAGGGAGGGTAGGTATGTGTATGGTTAATTCATCGCTTTGTATATTTATCCTTTAAGCTCCAGTGGTTTATTTGTGATCTCATATATAATATTACTTTGTGCAGCGAGCGACTACAATTGTAGTGTTTGGGAGGATCGAGTGGAGAAGATATCTTAGGAAATGTAGATGCAGCGTAGAGGATGGGTGAGTCATGTTGTTTTCCAACAAAATAGTGTTATTATTATTTGTTTGCTTGACGTTTTCTCCTTCTAGCATGGTTCTCGGGTAGTACCACTTAAATAGTGGTTTGACATATACATAAAATGGTATGTTTAAATTTATATGCTAATTTGGTCCACATCACACGCACACCCCCACACAACATGCCCTAGAGAGGAGGATGGTAAGGTCGAGCAAGCAAGCATACTGAGCCTTCGACCAATCAACCATTGTGCTAGTAGACAACACTAGGATTTTGGGTGTTCTGTTGTTTTTCCACAGTACTAGAATCTAGGTTAGGGTCTTAGAATCACTGACACTACCAATCCAAATACCACAACAAACTACTTTGCACAACGAAATATAAACAACAATAATTCAATTAGTGCACAAATATAGACAACTTTTTACAATTTTTTTCAATAACCCAACTTCGTTATATTAACAAACTGTAATACAACTGTCTAAGGCTCCCATACTAGGGATCATCGCTCTCATACAATCACTGATACAAGGAATACAAACTAGGGTTTGATGTCAACAACTTTGACCACCAAACTACCCTGAAAAAGATACACTGACCTACTAGCTGATCTAGTGCACTTCACAACTCCACGGTCATATCCTGAACACATCTGCCCAGTCCTTTGGCTCCCGATCTGCAACAACACCAATCTGCCTCTATCAATGATCCTGCTCCTTTAGGTCACTGAACACGGCTCCAATCTGCCCTCTAGCTGATCATTAGTCCATCAACAACCAAGACATAGGGTCTTCTGTTGAGTTGTTCACAACTCTGTTTGTGAACAACTCTAGACTGCCCACTGCTGCTCCTCAGCTCCTTTGGGACTTCTTTCCCACTAGCTGCTCCTTAGTCCTTCAAGAACACAACTCTTAGGGACTTCTTCCCTCTATTGCCTACCTGTGTTGCTTCAATGAGGCAAACTTAGGGCATGGAGGGCTGCCACCTATCACTGTCAAAAGTCCTTCAACAACAAACTTGGGCTAGTCAAATTGCTCCCTTGACCTCCTTCTTTTGTCCTTCAAAGATCAGTCCTGAGCATCCCTTCTTATGCCCTTCTAACAATCCTCAAATTCCTTCTCAAGTGATTGTACTTAGGGCTTGGAGCAAGCCACTACAACCCTCCCAAAACTGTTCTTTTGGTTGCTCCAAATACTGTCCTAAACTAGGACACCAATCCTGCACTTTTCCTCCTTGTAGACATCCACTTCTGCTCTCCAAAACCCTTGGATCTGAGCGAGACTTTTTCTGAAGAACTCATCCCTAACTAGGGCAACCTGAAGTAGATCCAACCCACCTGCAAACCACTCCAACAACCTTTGATTTCTTCTCTCCTACTATAGATGAATGCGACCTATCCTTGGCTGCTAAGTAGGCTACTTGGCCCTCCAAGAATCATAATTTCGTCCACCTGCAATACTTCAGAAATCTCGGCCTGTTAGAGAGAGATTGCTTCTGTTTTCATGCTCATATTTCATCTTGAAAGGTCTCAGCCTAGTCTCCTTCTACTCATTGCCTTTACTTGCATAACCACAACCCAAAATAGTCCCAAAACCAACCCTAACCAAACTTGATCCTTTCTCCTTCTTGGTTGCGGACTCAACCTCCTATTTTAGTCTTCACATGAGAAATAAGTGACTTGATTGGGTGAGGAATGAGGCTCCTCCTCACTCCTATTTATATCATTCCTTAGGGTGACGTCTAACATTCTCAAATGGTCTCCTCAAGTCAAGGCCGACTTGAAACTTAAGACAAATTCACCCACATAATCACATAAAAATTATTTTCTCTCAATCCACAAGGCCTCTCTTGGTGCTACAAGCGACCCCTTGTTCCTTTAAGGGTGCCCTACAATATCCAAGTTCCAAGTGTCCAAATCCATACACGGTTTCACACCCACAATCTTGGGTTCTTAGCCCACAAGTGACTTTGTGGTGCCAATTCCTCCACAACCCTATAGCCTAGGGTTTGGAGTACCTCCCAAGCTACCAATCTCAACACTCCCTCTTAGCAAGGGAGGTACTTCCAACACTAGGAAGTCTCCATCATCATCACCGACGACACTAGCCCATCTGGCGTCCACCACTGCAACATACTTTGTAGAATGAACCACGCTATCTCGGTAGTGCCTCTGCCTCATCTCATTTGAACCTGAAGATCTCAACACTTCCATAGGGTTGCTCCCTTTGAAGCTAGACTCCCTCTGAGTCTACATGATCTCCATTGGCTCAACCTGTTACTGATCTCGTGTCCTACAAGGTCAGTCTGAGTTCCGGTCGAACACGACCATCATCACTGCAACTTAGTCTTGCAAGCACTCATCCTCCTAGGTCAAACACAACACATGCACATCCCTCCAATCTTGGATATGCAACATCACTGCCCAAAGAAGAAACTAGCCTGCCAACATGTTGTTCATCACATGAAGCAATCTCGATCATACCAATCTCGTCCATGCTAAAGCAATCCTAGAGTTGTCCCAACGATCTATGGCAAGTCATAGGAAGTCCATGATCAATAATTTGCCCTACAACAAATTGTTGTTCACTAGGTTCACCACCAATCCACCAAAACTCCCAGTCAATCTCGCTGCCAAGTCATAGGAAGTCCATGATCAATAATTTGCCCTTCAACAAATTGTTGTTCGCTAGGTTCACCACCAATCCACCAAAACTCCCAGCCAATCTCGCTGCCAAGCTAGTCAAGACCACATCTCCATGTCTTCAGTTGAAACATTTGCTCCATGATCTAGACAATCTCAACTCCCTCTGAGTTGCTTCGCTGTGCACACTCTGATTCAATGGCCCTTCAAAGTAGCTATGATACCATGTTGTTTTTCCACGGTACTGGAATCTAGGTTAGGGTCTTAGAATCACTGACACTACCAATCCAAATACCACAACAAACTACTTTGCACAACGAAATATAAACAATAGTAAATCAATTAGTGCACAAATATATACAACTTTTTACAATTTTTTTAATAACCCAACTTCGTTATATTAACAAACTGTAATACAACTGTCTAAGGCTCTCGTACCAGGGATCATGGCCCTCATACAATCACTGATACAAGGAATACAAACTAGGGTTTGGTGTCAACAACTTTGACCACCAATCTACCCTTAACAAGATGCACTGACTTACTAGTTGATCTAGTGCACTTCACAACTCCACTGGTCGTATCTTGAACACATTTGCAGGTCCTTTGGCTTTCTATCTACAACAACACTGATCTGCGTCTATTAATGATCCTACTCCTTTAGGTCGTTGAACATGACTCTAATTGTTAATTTTTCTTAGGGCTTTATTGTTCTTTGCTTTAGATAATTGCATTTCATCATTTACATATTGAATTCACCCCACAACATCATAACATTATTAAGATTTACAACATTATTCAGCAACATATGCAATTATATAGAAAGAACAATATCATCATCAATGCAGTGAAACATAAAGGAACAATAGAAGAAAATCATTCACACATAGAGACACCAAGATTGGTCGGAGACCAAGGAAAAACCCAGTACGAGGAAAACCCTTTTATTTCTTCTTCTTATTAGATTGTCATTGAATGTTTCAACAAAGAGAGAGTACAATGATACTTATCTTCAAAAACATAACTATCCAACAAAATCAACTAAACAACATCTAAGAGATGAACCCAACAATGCTAATAATCAAAACCCTGATTCAGAAGGTTGTGGTTAGTTGTCAATATTTGCGGTCAATTGTTGAACTTTGTGGTGAACTGTCGAATTCTGCGGTCAACTGTAAAAATTAAACCCTAGTTTCCAGCCGCATGGAGCAGAGTTGTGGGGGAGCGCCCCCCCCCCTTGAACCCGCTCCCGAATCGCGCTCTGGAGCGCCTCGGGAGTGCGCTTCCGAAAAAAAATTTCCACTCCCTGCCATTTTCGGGATCGCTGTAGGGAGCAATCGCTCCGTCGCTCCCGGAGTGAAATTTTAAGCCTGGGAGTGATCGCTCCCAATCGCTCCCGAACATTAAAAAATCGCTCCGGTAGCGTTTTGGGCGGCGCCGGGAGCGATCCGGCGGAAAAAATTTCAGCGGACCCGAAAAAAATTATTATTATTTTTTTTTTTTTAAAGCCCAATGGGCCTAAAAAAAATTCATTATCACTTCATTGAGTTGAGTTTCTTGGAGAGCAAGAGCAAAGGAGCAAGGAGAAGTGAGGAGCAAGCGCCGAGGAGCGAGGAGCAAGCCTGCAAAGAGGTAAGTAACTTAGTAATTTAGTTAGTTTAGTTAGTTTAATTTAGTTAGGTAGTAATTTAGTTAATTTAGTTTAAAAATCATGAATTTAAATTAAATTAATAAATTAAATTAATTAATCCCAATAAATTAAATTAATTTGCAGATTCAAAACCCTTCAAACATCAAACACCATGGACCTGGCTATATTTCTTGGCATGTTCCTCTTCTTGGTCCCTTTTATGGTTATTATGGTGCTGGAGAGTAGGAAACGGAGGGGCCAAACTGAAGAGGGGGATGAAGAAGCTGGAGAAAGTCGAATTAATGAAAATCTCGGTGAGGAGGAGCTGGAGGAGGGTGAACATGACCCTCCAAAAACTAAACAAGACCAAACCCCATTGTGGAAATATGTTAACAGGGCTGAAACAAGGAGAGGGGGTGGAACCACTAAATTTTATTGCCCCCATTGCAACAATGATTACACAGGTTCATACACCCGTGTTAGAAGACACCTCTGCGGGAAAAGGCAATGGGATGGAGACAAACAAATAGGAATCAAAACTTGTCCAGTGGTGTCAGCAGCGGATAGAGCCAAATACATAAGGGAAGAGGAGGAAGCCCAATACAAATAAAAAAATTCAAGGGGTTTCTTTGAACCAAGCTCACAATCACAAAGAACTCCCTCAGCATCCTCCCAAGGCAGTGGATATGGAGGCACAGGGTCATCATCTTTAAGGCGTAGAACCATATCAGATTTCCTTGATGAGGGGTGTAGGAATGATGTGGATTCAAAGGTTTACAGGTTTCTCTATGCATGTGGGATACCATTCAATGTTCTTCGCTCACCTTATTGGCACAAAATGGTTTCTGCCATAAATGATGCCCTAAAAGGATACAAGAGCCTTGGGTATGACAAGGCAAGAACCGTTGGCCTTGATCATGAAAAAGCAAAAATATCACATTCTTTGAATAGAATGACAAGTTCTTGGACTGACCATGGGGTGTCCATTGTATCTGATGGATGGACAAATGTAAAAGGCAAGCCATTGATAAGTGTTCTTGCTGTGTCTGTTAGTGGTCCCATCTTTCTAACTGCACATGATTACTCAGACAAGTTCAGGACCGCCATCAACATTGCAGAAGCATTACTTGAAACAATTGACCGTATTGGGCCATACAATGTCATCCAAGTCATCACTGATAATTCTCCTAATTGTAAGGCAGCGGGAGTAATTATTGAGGATAAATACCCCAACATATTTTGGTCTGCGTGTTTGGTTCACACATTGAACCTTCTGATGCATGATGTTGTCAAAAACAAAAATGCACAATACCAATGGATTGGTGATTTGTACAAGAAAGGCAAACAAATGATAAAATTTATTACAAATCATACCAATACCCATGGCCTTTTCTGCAGTCACTCAAGATTGGAGTTGTTGAAGATTGCAAAGACCAGATTTGGTAGCTATTACCTCACCTTCAGGCGCCTTTTGAAGGTAAGAAGTCATTGGCTAGCATGGTATCAAGTCCACATTGGCAGGTATTAAAGGAAAGGGCTACAAATGCAGCTGACAGGCGAGGTTTTGAACTGGTGGAGGAGGCCGCTCTTGATGGTCAGTTTTGGACAAGTGTGAGGCAAGTATTGGATTTCACCAAGCCCATTTATCACATGATTCGGTTTGTAGATACAGACAAACTAGTGATTGGCGAGGTGTATGAGCAGATGGATACCATGTTGGGGGAAATAAAAGATATTGTTCATAACAGAGATCCCGACTTGTACAATCTGATTCACGATTGTGTGTGTGAATGGTGGAATAGACTTAATCTTCCACTACATTGCTTGGCGTATATCCTTACGCCAAAATACTACTCTACATCTTGGTTGGGCCAACATGCACCAGGGGGTGGGGTTAGGACCAAACCCCATTTAGATGCAGAGGTAACTAGAGGATATTTGGAAACATTAGAAAAGTTGGTACCTGATAGGGAGGAATGTGCAACTGTGCGCCTTGAAATAGGTAGATACTTCAGTGGCACTGGTTTGTATGGTAACTTCCATGCAGTGGACGACAGAGATAGATTTGATACTCTCACATGGTGGGAAACATATCGCGGCCAAGGACTTTTGCCAAAATTGGCAAAAAAGGTTCTTTCACACGTTGTAAATACTTCTTCTGCAGAGAGGTGTTGGAGCACCTACAACTACATACATAATGTGAAAAGAAACAGACTCAATGAAAACCGAGCAAAAAGCTTGGTTTATGTGCACTACAACTTGAGGTTGTTGAGTCATTACTGTGATCGGGCTTATGAGGATCCCACATATAAAATTTGGGACAATCACCCAGTGGATGACAATTTGGAGGATAGCATTGTACATCTTGAAGAACTAGAAGAGGAACTTGTAAGGGATGAAGATGAAGCAGCTGCAACAGCCATGCCACCTCCACCTCCACCATCTAGTAGCAGTGCTCGAGGTCCGAGTCTTGTTCCTTTGCTGTCGCGACCTCCATCTACACCCTCACGTGGAGGTTCTAGTTCTGGTCGTCAGTCTGTGTGGGAGACTCCTAGAAGACCACCACGACCTGCTCATACTCCTGGAGACTCTCGTGGCAAGGGCCACATGTAGATTTACAGTTTACTTGTCTTTTTAGTTTCATTAGACTTTAGTTTTCATAACTGTTGAGTTTTGAGTCCTTGACTCTTGACTCTTGACTCTTTCATATCATAATGATATTTTTTGTAAACAATATATCACTGTGACAATGAAAATTTGAAGTTTGAAGTTGGGCCTTGGCAATTATAACTCATTGGTAATGATTGTGAATTATGAATATGATGCTTCGTGAAAGACTAAAATTGTTTCATTTCATTTCATTATTCATGTTTCATTTTATAAATTTATAACATTTCATATCATGTTAACAGTTAGAAGTTAGGACTTAGAAATATCTAAGATATTACTTCTTGTAATGGTTAAACTTAGTTACTTAGCTTACAAGTACAACTTTGGTGATCAATGATGATAAATGTTATTGAATTTTCAATTTTGAAAGCTTGAAGTTGAAACTTTAAGATTGAATTTGATGAATCATGATTCACGAGACTCAATATGTTGCAGTTGTAATATGTATTTTACTAACTTGTAGACATGGTTGATAACGATTTTAATTTCTAAATGATTGATGTGATATGGTTCAATGATCAATCTATGTTTTTTTATGTTTTTTATGTCTAATTCATCATTCTACATGTTTTTGTTGACATATATGTATCAAAAATTAAAACATATAAAAAATATATATATTTTTAAAAAATCGCTCCTGGATTCGCTCCCAAACCGGGAGCTTCTGAAAATGGTCGCTCCCGCTCCCCGCTCCTGCTCCTGCTCCCAAGCAACATTGGCATGGAGAGAGTGTACGTGCGTGCGGCTGAAACCCTCCAACCACACTCATAATCCTGGGTGCCTGCAGTTTTGACCAAAAATACCCTATCGCATGCTTGTGGTTGGGAACCAAAAACCCTAATCACATGTGAACTTCAGACACTGCAATTTCAGACCTGTGCGGACCAATCTCTGCGAACTATCTCAAACCCATGCGAGCCAAACCAAAGAAAGAAGAATGAATGATGATGATGTCCAAATGAGGTTGATGTCACTTGTATTTATATGCTTCCAAGGGTGTCCAATTTCTCTTTAGGGCCGATCTATCCTTTTGTGCACATGTGGGCTTCACTTCAAAAATACACTTTCCCTTGTCTAAATCTAGTGCTTCAAAGATTGAAATTGGTCCTCTCGAAACGAGGAATCTAGTCCCATGATTGGAATTTGTCATTGAGTTGCCAAATGAACACTCCCTCTTAGCTAGGGAGAAATTCCAACTTCATCATGTAATCATCGTAGGTATCCTGTCATCAAATCATGTCTTTTCTCAAATATGTCGTTATTACTCATCTCGACTCATCTCTGCTTATCCCTTGCTTGTCTTTGCTGATATGATGAACACTCTCGAATCTAAAAGAAGAATAATTTGACATCGGAGGGGAGCTTAAGATACCACCCTCAATTCACATCAACAACATCATAGAGCTTATCTCAATCCAGAACGACATCAGGGAGCACATCTCAACTTGAAAGCACATTAGGGAGCTCATTCTCAACTCGGAATCCAATGACATTGAAGAAGGTCCTGTGGGACACTCTTGCCCCAAGTCATCTCATAGGGGAGCATAAGTCTTCCAGCCTATGTTGGACAATAGGCAAGATATAATGTCTCATCCATCCTATTGCCTACTGATCTTCCCAACAATGACCCTCAAGAGTCGTGTGGTAGAACAACTTGCACCATAAGCTTGGGTGAGATACCCAACTTACCAAAGGTAAGGATCGCACAACCCCAAGCCCTTGTCGAAGAATCTAGGGAATGAGGTATAGTAGGATTCTTCTAGACTTGATAACAACTTGTGAAGCTCTTTTACAATTTATCTTATTACTTAATCTTCTTCTCTTCTTATTAATGCATGTGTGTTTACTTCATCAAACTGCTACCAAAAACATAAGAACAAGAACAGAAGATGTTGGCTCTCTACCAGGGCAAAACCTCTCTCTTGTAGAGAGGAAAACCCTTTCGTAAAATTTCTCTTATTGAAGCTTCTTATTGATCAATGCCAAACCCTAGACCCTTGACAAGAATATCCTCCAAGCAAAAGTCAAGTCCTTCCTTCTTCCTGCACTTTGTTTCCCGACACTTCGTCCTCCTTCTTCCGGCACTTCGTTCCCCAGCGCTTTGCCCTCCTTCTTCCTTCTTTGACTAGAGATAGACCTTGTTTATGTGAGCTCTAGAAGAGATACTTACCTTTTATACTTAGTGAGATCCTTCACTTATGGATACACCTTCCTTCTCTTGACCAACCGAGTTTCTTCTTGATGTGTGGTTGTAGGCTTGACGTGACAACACAACAATGCTAGTTTCTCGCATGTGTGGGTGGGTTCCTTGAATATTAGGCTCCTTTGACCTTTGCCTAGGAGAGCCTCTTCTTCGCTTGAGTAGGAGGCCTTATAGGCCTAACATTCTAGCCCAAACGATAAGATATATATGACTGTGATCTTGCTAACCGCAGACAATCCTCTATTTCTCGCACGTGTGACTGTTTTTCACCCTAAAAATAGTCCCTTCAACTTCAGTTTAGACTTCTCCTTCTTCGCTGCACTAGAGGCTCATTAAACTCGACTTTCTTCACCTTTTCTCGACTATCTTTCTTCGCTGATTTCAAAGGTGTGTTGGCTCGTCGTTGGGCGAGTGGACAACCTCTATATATAGTTTCTCGCATGTGTGGGTGGGTTCCTTGAATATTAGGCTCCTTTGACCTTTGCCTAGGAGAGCCTCTTCTTCGCTTGAGTAGGAGGCCTTATAGGCCTAACATTCTAGCCCAAACGATAAGATATATATGACTGTGATCTTGCTAACCGCAGACAATCCTCTATTTCTCGCAAGTGTGACTGTTTTTCACCCTAAAAATAGTCCCTTCAACTTCAGTTTAGACTTCTCCTTCTTCGCTGCACTAGAGGCTCATTAAACTCGACTTTCTTCACCTTTTCTCGACTATCTTTCTTCGCTGATTTCAAAGGTGTGTTGGCTCGTCGTTGGGCGAGTGGACAACCTCTATATATAGAGGACTGTCCCTCCTTTAGGCCTACTTGAGGATAGTAGGCTGACTTCATTTTTCTTCTTCGTTTTTGTTCCTTTGAAGATGTCGTTGCATGGAGAGGAATTGTCTTTGCTTCAAGGGATATTCTTTGACTCTTGAACAAATATTACATGGTGTAACATGCCCTTAAGGGTCTTCAACGTTTTCTTTTGACTCTTTGACTCACCTATAGCACTTTGGCATGTGCTATACCTATTTCAATGAGCAAGAAACTCATTGATAAATATAACAAAAATAATATTTCTTCTCTTGAATAAATACAAATATCAAAAGTACATTTATGAAGACCGAAAGTAGTTACACTTTCTTCAACACTCCCTCTTAACTAGGGAGGTATTCATAAATCATTACAAGGTGTTTGGCTATTTTTCAATCCTGAAGAGTTCACATAAGAGAAATCGGATTAGCAATCCATTTGTTATAGCATCATAGTAACCAACATTGTTCATAGCAAGGCCTTGACTAACAACTCTATCTCTCATAAGATCAGAGCACAATGTTGGCGAGACCAATGACTTATAGACACCTTAGTCATTGTCTCTCAAGGTACATACCCATCCGGGTGTTCACTGAGTATGACCTTATAGGACTATTCTTCTCTTGGGTTCCCAACCCTCAAAGAATATCGGTCCTCTTGTCTACTCTCGTCTTGGATGCCCTACACATCCTCAAAGAGTATTAGATGCCAGATGATTACCCAATCCTCCCATTCTTTCTTCCCAAGTGAAGACAAGAATGTTGTGTCTATCTCTTCCTCTTAATTGAGGAAGACATGCCCAAGTTTCCTCTGATAAGGAACTTGCCCAAGCTCCTTTGTAGTTGGGAACTTGTTAGAACTCCCTCTTAACTAGGGACTTGTCCATTCATTAACAACTTCTTTTTCATGGGTCCTTCAGCTGCTTGATCTCCTTCTTTCCTTCGATGTCATGAAGTCTTTGTTTGAACTTCTTCTTGGTAGGGCACCGACCATCGATCACTTTCCTTCCTGGTTTGTCATGTCATTGCTCCCTTCGTGGAAAGTGGCCTTCTTGATATATATCAGGTCCTTTTGTCATTTGGCTACTCCTTTGTCATCTTGTCTATGCTTCAGAATACTTATCACATGGATGCTTAGTTGTACTTGCTTGTTCCCATACTTTGATTTAGTATCCCTTCATGACTTCATCTTGATATTGCTTCAACATCAAATGGTGTTTTTGCTGGATGGCTTCTTCATCATGACATCTTTGTAGAGTTGAATCAATTATTTGCACCTTACTATCTCCAAGGCCTTCATAGGTGTCAAGGGTCCTTTGATCTTTTTCTTCCTTTGTTAGAGTTGTCATGCCTTCTTTCGGGAGATGTCTTTGATGGATCTTGTCAGATAGTGATTCTTTGTGATCGTGGTGTTATTCACATGCTTGATCTCTTTGTTCTTTTGCTCCTTCTTGGATGATTATTCAACCACCTTATACTCCTTATGGGAGCACTTCTTTATGTTGACCTTCATTGCATTGTAGTACATGCCTTCGAGCATGTCATTGGTGAAAGAGATCCTTTTATACTTTATCATGCCATAGAACTATTCCCATGACTCAATAATATATATATGATGACATGACTTAAATTTGATGCATACATATCTCATCTTGATTCTTCTTTGATCATCTTGCCTTCATTTGATTGTCCTTGGTGTGGCCTTTCTTACTTTATATTTTCTTGCTTGCATATCATCCCTTTCTTGAATCCCATGAATGGGACTCCCAATGAGACATCTGCTCTTGTTTATGAACCTTCTTTTGAAGATTCTATCAGAGGATCTTGAAGACCCTTACCTTGCAAATGTTTCTTCTTTTTGATGATGGAGGCCTTCTAAGATTTTTAATCATGATCAATTATTCTTTCATTGTGGATGAGGTCCCATAATAGGTATGCTCCTTGTACATGAATATCTTGAGCTATATCTACCATGCTCCTATATTCTAGAAGATATCTTTAACCATGCATTCTATTCTATTTCAACATGCTCCTACACTACTCAAAACTTTGAAAGAAGACTTTAAGTAGAGAGGTTGACTTAGTCATAGTGGAGATCTGGAGGATCTTCCTTCTTCTGCTTTTTGTCTTCTTCTTTCACTTCTTGAGTTACATGAGCTTCTTCCCTTTTTCTTTGGTTGTTGTTGTCCTTCCTAAGTTTAGGACAATCCCTTTTATAGTGTCCATATTCTTGGCATCCAAAGCATTGGACTTTGGACATATCTCTATTGCTTGTTCTTCGTGGACCAAATTTGCCAATTTTCCCTTTCCCTTGGCCATGGTTGCAAATGCTTGCTCCTTTGATCCCACATCATCTTTTGCTTTGAGTCTAGTTTCCTCTATCTTGCATAGAGACCATAGTTCACTTAATGGAGTAGCTTCCTTCTTGGCATATATGCTTGTTCCCATACTTTGATTTAGTAGCCCTTCATGACTTCATCTTGATATTGCTTCAACATCAAATGGTGCTTTTGCTGGATGACTTCTTCATCATGACATCTTTGTAGAGTTGAATCAGTTATTTGCACCTTACTATCTCCAAGGCCTTCATAGGTGTCAAGGGTCCTTTGATCTTTTTCTTCCTTTGTCAGAGTTGTCATGCCTTCTTTTGGGAGATGTCTTTAATGGATCTTGTCAGATAGTGATTCTTTGTGACCATGGTGTTCTTCACATGCTTGATCTCTTTCTTCATTTGCTTCTTCTTGGATGATTAGTCAACCACCTTATACTCCTTATGGGAGCACTTCTTTATGTTGACCTTCATTGCATTGTAGTACATGCCTTCGAGCATGTCATTGGTGAAAGAGATCCTTTTATACTTGATCATGCCATAGAACTATTCCCATGACTCAATAATATATATATGATGACATGACTTAACTTTGATGCATACATATCTCGTCCTGATTCTTCTTTGATCATCTTGGCTTCATTTGATTGTCCTTGGTGTGGCGTTTCTTACTTTATATTTTCTTGCCTGCATATCATCCTTTTCTTGAATCCCATGAATGGGACTCTCAATGAGACATCTTCTCTTGTTTATGAACCTTCTTTTGAAGATTATATCACAGGATCTTGAAGACCCTTACCTTGCAAATGTTTCTTCTTTTTGATGATGGAGGCCTTCTAAGATTTTTAATCATGGTCAATTATTCTTTCATTGTGGATGAGGTCCCATAATAGGTATGCTCCTTCTGCATGAATATCTTGAGCTATATCTACCATGCTCCTATATTCTAGAAGATATCTTTAACCATGCATTCTATTCTATTTCTACATGCTCCTATACTACTCAAAACTTTGAAAGAAGACTTTAAGTAAAGAGGTTGACTTAGTCATAATAGAGATCTGGAGGATCTTCCTTCTTTTGCTTCTTGTCTTCTTCTTTCACTTCTTGAGTTACATGAGGTTCTTCCCTTTTTCTTTTGTTGTTGTTGTCCTTCTTAAGTTTAGGACAATCCCTTTTGTAGTGTCCATATTCTTGGCATCCAAAGCATTGGACTTTGGACATATCTCTATTGCTTGTTCTTCGTGGACCAAATTTTCCAAATTTTCCCTTTCTCTTGGCCATGGTTGCAAATGCTTGCTCCTTTGATCCCACATCATCTTTTGCTTTGAGACTAGTTTCCTCTATCTTGCATAGAGACCATAGTTCACTTAGTGGAGTAGCTTCCTTCTTGGCATATATGCTTGATGTGAAGTCATTTCCCTGTTAGACATGACTTCTCCTAGCTCTTGAAGTTGATCCCTCATCTCAGAGATCTTCATAAAATATGGAGCTATTCCTTCCTTTGATATCTTTATCTTCTACAAATCATTTCGTTGAGACATCACTTGTCCAACTGTGCTTACCGGGAATAGCTCTATTAGCTTGTCATAGATTTCTTTTGAGGTTTCAAATTTGGAGACATAAGGAATGAGAGAGTCTTTGATGGATTCTATTAGAATCCTTTGAGCTCTTGTCTCATTCTTATTGTACTTGGCTAAGGCTTGAGTTTATTCCTTAGCAGGGATAGTGATATTCCCTTTGATGTGGTCTAGAAGTTCATTCTCTTTGAGAAGTAAATCAATGCTCTTCTTCCATGCAAAGAAGTTAGTGGTCCCAACCAATTTGTTGCTTTCCTTGCAAAAAAACATTGAGGTATATCCAGGAGGGGACATATACTTACTTGATAGAGTTTGAGATGTAGTGGACTTGCTTTCTTCTTGAAGACTTGATGGCTTGCCTTCCTTAGATCTTGATGTTCTTCAAGTTGTTTTCTCCAAATGGACTTGCTTGATGATGAGATTTGCTTGATGACTTGACTTTGTAGTGCTTTTCCTTTTGAAGATGGTGTAGCTTGATGTAGGTCCCTCTTTGGTTTTCTCTTCTTGTAGGTGCTTTTATATAAGGCTTATCTTCTTGCTTTGTAGTCTTTCTTGATGAATGATAGATGGTAGACCTTCTTGTCCTTGATGTGATTGAGACTTCTTGGCTTGATGCTTCAACCTTGTAGATGTTCTTCCTTGACGAGTCACCTTATGAGTGTTCTTGAGATGCCCTTTCATTGATGTGTCAGCTTAGCTTTGATACATTTTGAAGAATCTAGGGCAATGATGTATAGTAGGATTCTTCTAGACTTGATAACAATTTGTGAAGCTCTTTTACAATTTATCTTGTTAGCTTAATATTCTTCTCTTCTTATCAATGCATGTGTGTTTACTTCATCAAACTGCTACCAAAAACATAAGAACAAGAACACAAGATGCTGGCTCTCTGTTAGGGCAAAACATCTCTTTCTTAGAGAGGAAAACCCTTTCGTAAATTTCTCTTATTGAAGCTTCTTATTGATCAATGCCAAACCCTAGACCCTTGATAAGAATATCCTCCAAGCACA
This sequence comes from Pinus tabuliformis, assembly GCA_031772625.1. Classification (NCBI taxonomy): domain Eukaryota; kingdom Viridiplantae; phylum Streptophyta; class Pinopsida; order Pinales; family Pinaceae; genus Pinus; species Pinus tabuliformis. The sequence goes on from CM062819.1 coordinate 1,532,805,825, forward strand.
AGTCAAGTCCTTCCTTCTTCCTGCACTTTGTTTCCCGGCACTTCGTCCTCCTCCTTTCGGCACTTCATTCCCCGACACTTCGTCCTCCTTCCTTCTTCGACTAGAGATAGACCTTGTTTATGTGAGCTCTAAAAGAGATACTTGTCTTTTATACTTAGTGAGATCCTTCACTTATGGATACACCTTCCTTCTCTTGACCAACCGAGTTTCTTCTTGATGTGTAGTTGTAGGCTTGATGTGACAGTACAACAGCCCTAGTTTCTTGCACGTGTGGGTGGTTTCCTTCATTAGGGGAGTTTTGAGGTCTAAAATTGGCCTCCTAAGAAAAATGTACAACCAAAATAAACTTTATGAGAACCAATAGGATTCAAGATTCAAGATGATGATGTCAACCATGGGGGATGATTCACCATTTTTGGAGTAAAAAAATAAAAAGATTAAAAAATAATAAAAAGATTCAAGATGATGATGTTAACCATGGGGATGATTCACCATTTTTGGAGTAAAAAAATAAAAAGATTAAAAAATAATAAAATAATAAAACTACTTTTTCAACTCGTATTTTCAGCTTATCGCCCTAAGGTTTTACTCAAATTTTGAGTGGGAGTACTCGTTGGATGCAAAATTTGATTCCTCATCCAAGGAGCACCCATGTTGCATACTTTCGATGGATGCTACTACACGCAAACTGAGAAATACATAAAAAAAAAAACGTGATTGCAATCACGTTTTTCATGTATTTCTCATTTTTCATGTAGTAGGTTACATCTAAAGTATGCAACATGGGTACTCCTTGGATGAGGAATCAAATTTTGCATCCAACGAGTGTTTCCGCTCGAAATTTGAGTAAACCCATAAGGAGATAAGTTGAAAATATGAGTAAATACGAGTGTTTCCCCTCTAAAATTTGATGATGTAATGTAATCTTATTTTATTATTTCCACTATTATTTTATTATTTCCTTAGGAGGCCCATTTTAGACCTCAAAAATCCCCTAATGGAATGTTAGGCTCCTTTGACCATTGCTTGGGAGAGCCTCTTATTTGCTTGAGTAGGAGGCTTTATAGGCCTAACTTTCTAGCCCAAACGATAAGATATATATGATTGTGATCTTGCTGCTGATATAACCGCAGACTGTCCTCTATTTCTCGCACGTGTGACTGTTTTTCATCGTAAAAACAATCCCTTCCACTTCGGTTTAGACTTCTTCTTCTCCTCTGCACTAGAGGCTCCTTAAACTCGACTTTTCTTCACCTTTTCTAAGCTATCTCTCTTCGCTGATTTCAAAGGTGTGTTGGCTTGTCGTTGGAGGAGTGGACAACCTCTATATATAGAGGACTGCCCCTCCTTTAGGCCGACTTGAGGACAGTAGGCCGACTTCATTTTTCTTCTTCGTTTTTGCTCCTTTGAAGATGTCGTTGCATGGAGAGGACTTGTCTTTGCTTGGAGGGATATTCTTTGACTCTTATACAAATATATACATGGTGTAACATGCCCTTAAGGGTCTTCAACATTTTCTTTTGACTCTTTGACTCACCTATAACACTTTGACATGTGCTAGACCTATTTCAATGAGCAAGGAACTCATTGATAAATATAACAAAATAATATTTCTTTTCTTAAATAAATACAAATATCAAAAGTACATTTATGAAGACCGAACCTAGTTACACTTTCTTCAACAACCCTCTCAACCCATTGGCTAGACAGGGAGCTACAATCCCAAAAAGCCCAACTTGTGGGTATGATGCAAAGCGGGGTATACTCTGTTAGACCAAGTTAGGGGAGCAATATCTTCCACCCTATGGGTGATGGATAGGGACGATACCCTATTGTCCAGAGATCCCTCAAGCCCAAGAGTCCTACACCTCAATTCCTTACCCTAGGAACTCAGACATGGGGGAAGAGCTGACTCAATGTCCTCGATCAATCCTACTGTCTGTATATCAGAGACATATCAATGTGCTCATATTCGATACTTGCTTAAACATCATACTGCCTCATACATTATTAAGAGCAACAATCCTCTGATTTCTTGTTCATGCAGGTCATCAAATCAAATATTATGTTAGAATAAATACATGTCACAAAAGGATACCTTATTCATCCTCCCTCTCATGGAGGCAACAACCATAAACCTAAGCTTGTCTCATATAGCAACACTGTCTCAATGTATGAAGATGTCTTAGTCTTAACAATATATGGGATTTTCTGCCAATCAGATACCATTCTTTATAATTATAATGTATCATTGTCATATCCAAAACCTGCTCAAACAACTCTCCAAAAAGCTTCCTTAACCAAACTACCCCACAACTAGTCATGCTAACAACGATGTATTTAGCCTTGGTCGTGCTTAAAGCTATGGACTTTTATTTCCTACTCATCAAAATGTTATGGCAGATCCTAAGCTAAAACGACCCCCAAATGTGCTCTTTTTGACAATAATGCTTTCCATCCCAGTCAACATTAGTGTATCCATGTTGTCATACATATCTCAAAGTATATCTCAGACTAAGATTGATCGTCCTATGCAAATATCTCAAACATGTGCTTGGTGGCAACCCAATGTGTATGAAGCGGCTTTATCATGAATTAACTCAAGTTGTTTTCTACAAAACAAAATCTAGATGGGTGTTCACAAGGAACATCAATGCCTTAATCAACTATTGGTTGCCAAGTCAGGTTCAACAATATCTCTTGCATAACTTCTTGAAATTCAGGATTTGCATTTCCACTTTCCAAAAAACTTTTCAATAGCGTCACGTATATATATATATATATATATATATATATATATATATATATATATAGATATATCATTATTTTTTCTTTTCTTTTCCAAACTTTAGAAAGTAATTCATCATGCCAAGATTCTTCTTCTTGAATTTCAAAGGCCAACTCCCTCTTACTTTGATTATCAGAGGCTCATTACTTGTCAAGAATAGACCATCAACATAAAAAACCAAAATCAAAGGCATACCTTGGACCACTTTGTAGTAAATGTTCGGATCGACACATCTTCTTGGCTTCACCAGGTAACTGTCAATGCAGACCTACTAGGTTTGGGAAGCTTGCTTCAAACCATACAATGCTATCTGCAAACATTATACTGATCAAACCAATATACTCAGCCTCACACAAATCAATACTGTGCCATCAAATCAACTAAGTTAGTAAGTTAGTTTATCAAGCCTTAAATGCCAAACCATAAATTAATATCAAAGTCATAAAAGTTCCTGTCAAACTCTTCAGTCCAGGTGCCAGGTAGAGCTCACGTCCAAATACCAGGTTACAATCTTGTCAGGTCAATAACTATCATTTACTAAGCAATATCAAGCCAAGCTTCATCAAGTCATCCATATGATCATAATATGAATCATATTATAAATGCATACACCAAGGATAAGTCATATAAGTTTCATCCATTCATTGTGAGATTTCTGCAGTAAAAATCACTGCACATTGAATCACAATTGTTCATGCTTCAACCAATGTGCCAAATTCCAATGATGCCAATATAGAATCAATACTGAATATTGAGAGTCATTATGCCCACCCAGTCAAACAAACCATAACATTGTCAAGTACCAAATCTGATCAAAATTCTATCTTGTTATTACTGTGAATTCAATCAATCCATAAGCCAAAACATATCTCTGAACTATCAAAGCATCATGTCAAAGTTCTAAGGCATCATCAATTATCCAAGCCAATATTGCTCATCTATACTAAGTCAAGCCAATAAGTCAAATCTTGTCAAGTCCTTGCAACTGTTATCAAATACTGTCATATAATAGCTTAAATGATCGAGTCAAGGCAAACAACAAGATTAGCTAAGACATTCACATTCTTTATTATAAGTCAAGCATTATATAGATCTTAAAGACATCCCTGCTCACAGAATTCTCCATCATCTGCTCCATGTTTGTAGGTTGTCATACTCCTTGTGCACTCTTGGTCTCATAGAATTTTAGTTTTACAGGCTCAATTGCACATATAGGCCTTCTTCCATGCGGTTGAGAGGCTTATAACCGGACCCTTAAGCCTTTCTCCCAACGGTTGAGGCTTGGACTAGAAGAAACCTTCTCCGCTTAGATTAGAACTTGCTAAAAACTTTTTTAACAAGATTAGATGGTTATTCATGTACAAAATCCTTCCTTTAACAGTCAAGTGTCTTCTATTCATTTTCTGCAATTAATAATAGGTGTAGAGATCTCATGGAGAGTTTCTCCCTCTGAATGGGAAGCCACTTCAATCATCATCATTCAAGACATCAACTTGTCTATCATAATGTTGTCATGCATCGACAAAACTGTCAGATCATGAAGTCAAACTATATTAGGTTTTCAAATATTTATGCATCATATTCATAACATATCAGCGTCAACTACTTCTTCATCAAATATGAACATGACATCAAACATTCATCATGGTTTAATGTCAAATAATTAGAACAATTGATAGGAGTATACTTCAATGATCATAATCACAACATCACTCTTTTTTTTATCAAATTATCAAACCATCAAGACAGGGCATCCCTATTTACCACATTGTCAAATTTACTAAGCTTATCAAAACCTAACAATAAGATCCTGAGTATCAATCTCATTGTTACACCTTTATTTTCAAGGTTATCATGCTTATCACAAGCATTAATAATAGTATCAAGTTACCATATATTAAAAACAATATTTCTAGCCAGCTATATAAAATCAAGAAATTTGTCATGTCTAAATGTAAAATACTTGCCAAATATCAAGTGCACCAATAGATCACATGTACCATAAATCAAACTAACTCTCATATGCATATATAAGTCATCTATGAAGGTGATATTTTCATCATACCTAAGGGCTTACCTTGTCTTCCAATCTTGCAGCTAAAACATAACATTGAAACAATACACTATACATACCTTGTAGTATTCATATACCTTTGCAACTTGTAGCTCTTATTTGTTATTGGTAGTTGTAGCACTTGCATATTGTAATTTCCGGATGCTACTTTGAAAACTTTCAAAAACTTTCTTCAGGTACTTATTTCCTTTTCCAACACCAACTCTTCTCTTCTTGCACTAGCTTTCTTTTCCTGCATCTTAGATGATCCTTAAGAAGGATTTGCTTATCACATCATATCTTAGAGGTTAGAAGTATTCACATGCTCAAATATGCAGGAAGCAATAATCAAAACAATAAGTTAAAACAAGAATAGTATCACAAAGAAATAACATCATCCTAAAAGGTACTTATCTTTAACGAGAGGTGATCAACTCCCTCTTGAACCAACCTTCAAGAGTCATTACTGTCCATTACCCATGTAACAATGTTGCCTTCAATATTTCCAATCGTCTTCATCAACAACCAAGGCCTAATTGAGACTAGCCCATCTAGGGTTACACTAAATCTAACACAAGTGCTAGAACAACTTCTCACTGATCATGCTAGGGTTTCAAAACTGCAAAAACTCAAGTCATTATCTTATCCCAGGGTTTCTTCCAAACCCTAACCTCATGATACCCATCAAATCCTAATAACCAAATTGCCTAGGGTTTCCTTCAAACCCTAGCATTCTTTTAGGTCTCCTCCATCTTCTCTTGCTCCCATCAATGGTGTCTTCATAGGGGTGATCTTCAATGACTTTTCTTCAGCGCAACGCTCATACCATGTTAATTTTTCTTAGGGCTTCATTGTTCTTTGCTTTAGATAATTGCATTTCATCATTTACATATTGAATTCACCCCATGTTAAATTATTGTATGTTCTTTGCTTAGAGCAGTTTACTTCTTTTCTTCTTATTAACCACAGATTAGCAATCACTTATACATTAAGTAAAGTGCAGATAGAACATTAAACAATCAATAGAAAACAAGCCAAGACAAGAGACACAAGATGTGGCGGCTAGCCAGGGACAAACCCCAATGCGGGAAAACCCTTTGATCAAATCTTCTTTTATCTTCAATAGTTCAACAGAGAGAAATAATACAAAATCAGAATTTTGTAATTTTATATCAGCAGCAACAAACCCTAGATCAGCAAAGTCAAACTTGGTCAAACGAGTTGAAATTGACCTCCAATATGCTTGGTCAATTTCCGGTCAACTAGCCCTCGAATAGCCTAAAGAAATAGCCCTTGAACAACCCCAAAAACACAGTCAAACTGTTGTTGACTGAAGTCAACCTGCTGCCCAAAACTAGGGCAGTCAACGCTGGTCAAACCTGTGGACGGATTGTCTTGATTTTGTGCCAAAATCTGTGGCCTGCCTAGGAGAGGCAACCACACCAAAACCGCACCCTTGATGAGTCAACGCAGGTCAAAGAGACCTTCAGCAACTTCTGCATCCTCCTTTCAGCGTCCTCCTTGCCCTAATGTGTCCTCTTCTTCCCACGTGTGAGCTACTCCTTGTATAACCCAAAGCTAAGGAGAGAGAGAGAAGAATGAGTGAGATGAGATGATGAGAAAATGAATCAACCTCTCTTGTATTTATATGATTCACTGGGCATGTGTGCCACACATTTAACTGCTGGCCGACCTTGACAATTTGTCAAGTAAATACAGATAAATTCATATCTCCATAAATACTTGTCGGAGTTGGATGATCCTTAGATCAATCCTACAATGCTCGACAAGAGGAATCTAGGAAAAATATCAGCTGCCATAAATGAGGTGACTTACATGGAGTTTGGCCCTAGTTGCCAATTTTAACACTCCCTCTCAACTAGGGAGAACTCCATCTGCAATCCGTCTGACTGTCGCTACTATCCCAACCATCAAATGCACTGCCTTGCACTGCTTGGCCCTGCTTTGCTCTGCTCGAACTATGAAGAAGAAGAAATGATCAATTATTTATCATACCATCCTCCACTGACTTGAAGTCAGTCTCAGAGTGTGTCATACCACTCTCATTGATCTCAGATCAGTATCATTGATCCCAGATCAATGGAGGTCATCCTAGCATAGGGAGTACAGTAGATACAACGATGTGTCCATCGATAGTACTACTAATGGTCCCTAACCCCATTTCCCTACTCATTGATCAGATGAGAGGTACTTCCCATGAGTCCCAGACTACATGGGTAGGATGCCTCGACGGGAGAACTAATCATCCTGTTCACAGGGGAACGAATCATCTTGTCCAATAGTCGCCACAGGAGAACTAATCATCTTGGCCCACAGGAGAACTAATCATCCTGTTCCATAGTCGCCATGGAGAACTAATCATCCTGGCCCACAGGAGAACTAATCATCCTGTTCTACAGTCGCCACGGAGAACTAATCATCCTGGCCCACAGGAGAACTAATCATCTTGTTCCACAGTCGCCACGGAGAACTAATCATCTTGGTCCACAAGAGAACTAATCATCCTGTCCTACAGTCGCCACGGGGTGTCATAGGGGAAGGTTGAACCTTTCACCCTGTACATAGTGCACCACCAGGGGATGGTGAGTCGCCCTGTGGTCGCATGTTGCTCCAAGAAGTACCCCGCGCCCCCCCTGGAGCTCCCAGAGCTCAATACATCATACTTGACCCTCATAAGAGGGTCTCTGAACGACACCAAGTCGTTCTCGGAAAGTCAAGAATTTGACCTTTCCCAGGGGCTTCATCAAAATGTTGGAGCTTTATTGCTCCCCGCTGCACCATATCCCGAATATAGTGGTACCTGATATCGATATGCTTGGAGCGATCATGAAATACGAGATTCTCTGATAAACGAATCCCGCTCTGGTTGTCACACAGGATCACGGTGGTATCCAATGTAAATCCAAACAGCTCACTGAAGAGCTTTCGCAACCAGACCGCCTCACAAGAGGCCATACTAGCAGCAATGTACTCTGCCTCGGCGGTGCTCAAAGCCACCGACTTCTGCTTCCTGCTCATCCAGGATATCAAGGCAGATCCCAAAGAGAAACAACACCCGAAAGTGCTCTTTTGGTCCACCACACTGCCTGTCCAATCAACATCGGTATATCCAAGTAGTCTCACATCTTAGTGTATCTCAACCCATGAGTGATTGTGCCACGAAGATATCTCAACAGATTCTTGGCACCAATCCAATGTGTGTGGTGAGGCTCAACCATATGTTGACTCAATGTGTTGACTGCAAAGCATATATCCAGACGGGAGTTCACCAAGAACATCAATGCTCCGACGAGTTGACGATACTCGGTAGCATTTCGTAAAACAGGTCCAGTAGCACTACCGCTTAACTTCTTGAAGTCAAGCTCCATCGGGGTAGTCACGGGCTTGCAGTCCACCATACCGAATCTCTCCAATATTTTCACCACATATTTTCCTTGAGATAGGAAAATCTCCCCTGGTTTCTGCCAGACTTCCAGTCCTAGGAAATAGTGCATCAGTCCTAGGTCTTTCATCTCGAACTCGGAAGCCAACTCCCTCTTACATTTGAGAATGAGAGGGTCTGCACCTGTTAGAAAGAGGTCGTCAACGTACAACACTAGTATGAGAGGTTTGTCATCTTCAACCTTAAAGTAAAGGTTAGGGTCGACTTCACTCCTAGTGAATCCCAGCTTCATCAGGTAGCTATCGATCCTCTCATACCACGCTCGGGGTGCCTGCTTTAGCCCATAGAGGGCTTTCTTCAACCTGCACACGTGAGATTCTTGATCATGAATCTCAAATCCTTCGGGTTGCTCCACAATCGAACCATGCAAGAACGCGGTCTTGACATCCATCTGATGTAGGTTCCATCCTTGCGAAGCAGCAAGGGCTATGATCGAGCGGATGGTGGTATATCGGGCAACAAGGGCAAATATCTTGTCATAGTCTATAACTTCCTTTTGAGAGAAGCCACAAGTGACAAAACGAGCCTTATACTTTTCCGCACTTCCATAAAATGCATGCTTTATCTTGTAAAGCCATTTCGAAGTGACAACTGCTTTGTCCTGGGGTCTGGGGACCACATCCCAGATATCGTTTTTCATGATGGACTCATATTCCTCAGTCATAGCATCCTTCCATACTTGATGCTTGACAGCTTCTGCGAATGACGAAGGCTCATTTTGGATGATCGTGCTCATGATGGTCAAGTATCCCTGATACCTAGTCGGCTTCTTACTTTCCCGGAAGGTTCCCCTGTGTGCAACGTGCCCTTCAACATTATCAAGTGTCCCCCTTAGCCATGGAGACCTCTTCCTAGAAGAGGAAGTTTCTTGCAGAGGGGGATCAATAGGATCCATAAGTTCTTCCAGATCGGGCATCGTCTCATCTTCCTTTTCCTTTGGTTCCCTGGTGTCAGCTTCTTTAGATACCCTTTGAGTAGGAAGATTGTCAACTTTGCTAAGAGCCATATCTTCGTCAAAGGTGACATCATGGCTAATCTCGATTTCCCTTTGACCAGCCACATAGATTCTGTAGCTATTAGCCCTTAGTGTTTTCGCTATAGCCCACGAAGATTCCTTTCTTTCCAGATGCAGCCAATTTATTCCTCTTCTTCTTCGGCACATGAAAATCTACCGGACTTCCAAAAATTCTAAAATGAGATACGTAAGGTTTCTTACTAGTGAACATCTCTTCGGGAGTCTTGGACCCCAATGCTTGATGAGGGCATCAGTTTTGCACATATATGGCGGTATTCGCAGCTTCGACCCATAGAAACTTCAAAAGTCTTTGATCGTGAAGCATAGCACAAACAACTTCGACAATCGTACGATTCTTCCTTTCTGCCACACCATTCTGCTCAGGAGTATATGGTGTTGTAGTCTCCCTCTTAATGCCAACTTCTTTGCAAAAGTCATGGAACTCATTAGATTCATACTCAGTCCCATTATCAGTCCTTAAGATCATGATTTTCTTTTTGGTTTGATTCTCGATAAGGCTTTGAAGTGACGAAACCAAGTGAACACTTCATCCTTCTTTTTCAAGAAGTATATCCAAGTCTTGCGAGAATAGTCATCTGTAAAAGTGAGGTAATATGAATATCCTCCCAAGGAGTTCACAAGCATCATACCAGATATGTCTGAGTGAACCAACTGCAATATATCGGAGGTCTTGCTTTGGCTTGAGGGGAATGGTCACCTTTTGAGCTTCCCTTCGGCACATCCCGGACATACACCTTGCTCTACTCAGAACCCAGGCATCCCTGTCACCATCTGTCTTGCATTGGGTAGAGCTTTATAATGAAGGTGAGCAAACCTTCGATGCCATAGTTTAGACTGAAGTGATGTGTCACAAGACATGACACCCAGCGGATTTCCTCAGACCCGATATAATGAATCGACTCGAAACCCAAGAGTGAAAGCTTCTTTAAAATTCTTTTTCCACACACGTACCTTGCCATCAATGAAGGTTACCTTGTAGCCTTTGTCTTCCATTGCTGAAACAGACACCAAGTTCTTTTTGAGATCAGGTACATATAGGACTTCTTGCAAATGAATTGTATTACCCTGATTCAATTGAAGAGTGACATTCCCTACGCCTTTCACGAGATATTTTGCGTTGTCCCCAAGAACAATTTCTAGGCTGGTCTCCTTCTCCATCAGATTAGAGAGAGCTTCTTTGAAACCAGTGAAGTGCCTTGAGGCGCCACTATCAAAAAGCTAATTTCCCAGTGAGTCCAGGAGAAGCAGTAGTAGAGAGGGCCGCTGGTAGACAATATTCATCTTGCTTATTGTTAACAACATTAGATTCATACCTGGAGTTTCTTGCCTTCTTGAAGGGTTGTCCTCTTCTTTGATTTCCGACATTTCTTTTACGTTTACCATTGGACCTGCCATTCCTTTGATTGCCTTGAGAGTGATTTTGGTCATTGTCATGGTGTGACTCCCTTTTATCAGGGCACTCCCTCGCATAGTGGCCCATTTTGTTGCAATTGTAACATCGACCTTTTCTTCCACCCTTTTGTCTAGCCTTTCCTTTGGATTTAGCCCCATAATTGTTTCTTCTTTTAGCATGAGAAGAAAAGGCAAAGGGATGGCCTTTAAGTGCGGGCATTTCTTGCTCTTTCTTGTCTCTTCTTGAGTACATCTAGCCATCAATTCCTCAAATCCTGGGATGACATTATTGTTGAGAAGAGTAGTCCTGAATATATACCATTTAGGTGGCAGTCCTCCAAGAGTTGTGATAGTCATTTCCTTGTTAGGAACTACTTCCCCAATAGATAGGAGATCATTCTTGATCTCGGTGATCCTTAAGAAATATGCTTGCATACTCTCATCTTTGCCCTTCTTAATTTCCTTCAACTTATTTCTAAGGAACAGAACTTGATTTGCATCATTAACTTTCAATAAACTCACTAGTGTATCGTAGATTTCCTTGGAGGTTGTCAGCACGGAAATAGGCCACCAGGCGCTTGTCGATAGAGTTCTAGATGATCTTCCTTGCTTTGACTTCTCCCTTGGACCACTTTCTTTTGGCAGCAGCAAATGCATTTGAAGGAGGCGCAACAATATTGCCTCTCACATGGTCCAACACTTCCTGATCTTCTAAAGTCAAATTGAGAGACATCTTCCATCCGTGATAGTCAGACTTCTCACGGAGCTTGTCTTCGGCGGGCAAGAGTGTTGAGGACCCCATGAAGTTTTAAGGATAGCCTTGCCAACCTTCTCTTTGGTGATTGCTCTTGCTCTTGCTCTTGCTTGGGCTTTGTCTTCACCTTAGCTCCGATACCATGTTAAATTATGGTATGTTCTGTGTTTAGAGCAGTTTACTTCTTTTCTTCTTATTAGCCACATATTAGCAATCACATATACATTAAGTAAAGTGCAGATAGAACATTAAACGATCAACAGAAAACAAGCCAAGACAAGAGACACAAGATGTGGCGGCTAGCCAGGGACAAACCCCAATGCGGGGAAACCCTTTGATCAAATCTTCTTTTATCTTCAATAGTTCAACAGAGAGAAATAGTACAAAATCAGAATTTTGTAATTTTATATCAGCAGCAGCAAACCCTAGATCAGTAAAGTCAAACTTGGTCAAACGAGTTGAAATTGACCTCCAATATGCTTGGTCAATTTTCGGTCAACTAGCCCTCGAACAGCCTGAAGAAACAACCCTTGAACCCAAAAACATAGTCAAACTGTTGTTGACTGAAGTCAACTTGCTGCCCAAAACTAGGGCAGTCAACGCTGGTCAAACCTGTGGACGGATTGCCTCGATTTTTGTGCCAAAATCTGCGGCCTGCCTAGGAGAGGCAGCCACACCAAAACCGCACCCTTGATGAGTCAATGCAGGTCAAAGAGACCTTCAACAACTTCTGCGTCCTCCTTTCAGTGTCCTCCTTGCCCTAATGCGTCCTCCTTCCCACGTGTGAGTTGCTCCTTGTATAACCCAAAGCTAAGGAGAGAGAGAGAAGAATGAGTGAGATGAGATGATGAGAAAATGAATCAACCTCTCTTGTATTTATATGATTCATTGGGCATGTGTGCCACACATTTAACTGCTGGCCGACCTTGACAATTTGTCAAGTAAATACAAATAAATTCATATCTCCATAAATACTTGTCGGAATCGGCTGATCTTTAGATCAATCCTACACCTCTCGACAAGAGGAATCTAGGAAAAATATCAGCTGCCATAAGTGAGGTGACGCACATGGAGTTTGGCCCACATCTCCTCCCAACTGGGAAGAGAAGCCCTGCCAAAGATGCTTTGGATTAAGGTTTCCTAGTCTTTAGTGACTGCATTCAGGGCAGTACTGACCATAAATTCAGGATCTGGTGTAGCCCCTACGGAAGTTAGTTGGTCATGGATCCCTTGCAACCTGAGAAGCAAGGGATCGATTTCTTCTCCCTTCTGCATCTGAAATTGTCTCAGTTGACTCTCAAGCAACATCTTCCGCTGAATGGAAGTTCCCTCGTATAATGTGGTCAAGGCCTCCCACATTTACCTTGATTTCTTCTCCCTTCTGCATCTGAAATTGTCTCAGTTGACTCTCAAGCAACATCTTCCGCTGAATGGAAGTTCCCTCGTACAATCTGGTCAAGGCCTCCCACATTTCCCTTGTTGTGTCTTTCTCGATAATATGTGGTATCACATGATCTTTAACCCCGTCCAAGATCATGCACTTTGTTTTAGCCTGAGCCTCCTCGTACTTCTTGAGAGGATCAATATCAACCAGAACAACAACCGTTTTCAAGGCATTATCCTTGATGCGATTTTTATCCAAAACTGCCAGGATCCTGGCCTTCCAGATGACGAAGTTGGATGCTCCATCCAACCTGTCCTGATCCCTTAGTTCGTTAACTACCATCTCTGCTCAAATCAATGTCGAATTGGTTCTCTTCTCCCTCTTTCGCTACTGCCCCAACAAAACTCGGATCTGGATTTCTTTGGCGCTAGAAATCCTCTAAGGAACAAGCTCCCTCTGAATTTCAATTTCCTTCACAAAAATCCTTCTGCCAACCACTGTCGAATCACCCCTCTCCGATCTCTCTTTGCTACTGCTTAGCACTGGATCTAGATTTCTTGGCAAGAAACCTTCTGAGGAACTGATTCCCTCTACTTTGCTTCTGCCCCACTATGTACTGTTCTTCACCAACAAAATCAACACCCCACCAAGGGAGGCTCTGCGTGAGCCTCCCTTGGTGACTGCGTCATCCCTGCTCTGCTCTCTCGGCCAGAAACTGCGATATCTCTTGGGACAACTATTTTCAACACATATTTTCCTTTGTCCTTATGCCGATGGCTTCAGTCCTCCTTGATCTGGAATCGCTTGGATACCATGTGAAAATTTCTGAATCGAACAAGTCAAAAAACCTATTGTAGCAAATTGATTTGCATTACTTGCTTGTGTTATTCATTTAACAAGCTATTTTCAGAAATATTCAGAAAATATTAATGTAAATACACTGTAGCGTACACCAATATACAGATCAGGTACTGAAAAAAATGAGACAAACACACAAAGGACACACTTATTATTCGACTAAATGTCCCCAAAAAACCCAATGCGGGAAAATGGGTGCAACAACTCTAAGGGTTTTCTGTTATTAAGTAGAAGTTCTGAAGACAAATGCTGGTTGCCTTCCCGACAAATCGGTGACAGATATATATAATGGAGGAAAACCTGAGTGACTTTTACCTCACTTCACTTGGCAGATTCCGACAGAAAAACTGGCTGGCCCTTGCTACAACTGCGCTGCCCCTTCGTAGTAACTGTGTGGGCCTACATGGAGCTCTTTGAGGCTCTGCGTCAGCTCTTTTGCCTATTGCGTTAGCTTTACCGGCTGTTTCGACAGCTCCGACTCTCAGTGTGGAAGGTAGCTTCCTCCCTCTGCGCTGGCCCTTCTAGCTTCGCGTCAAGGCTGCTTGGGCCCAGACTGGCCCAATGTCAACTCTTCCTGGCTACTGCGCTGCCTCCACAAGTTTCTCTCCGCCTCTTTGTTAGTATTCCTGAACTATCACTGCCCCTCAGCTCCAAGATCTCCCCAATCGATTTCCCTCCTAAGAACTTATCACCTAAGAAAATCGACTTCCTCAATCTCTTTGTGTGTTCTCCAACAGACCCCAAGGCTCCACTTATACTTTTCTTATTGAGAAATCAACGGTCGTGATCTAATCTCTAATCAACGGCTAAGATTAAATTAGACTTGATCCTCGTATCTTAGAAGCTTCTCACCCATATATTCATTAATACCCATTACTTAGGAACCCCATTAAAATATTAATTATTTTAATAAAATACAATCCATGTGGAATTTCACCAAATGATTTTTGGGTCTTGGAGATCACATGTGTTCTAGCCCCTCCACAAAATTGGAGCTAGAGAACATATGAGGCTACCCTAAAACAACACTTCCCTCTACTGCCTACTTCTGCTACTTGAATGAGGCAAACTTAGGGCATAGAGGGTTGCTACCTATCACTGTCAAAAGTCCTTGTTCAACAACAAACACGGGCTAGTCAAAGTGCTCCCTTGACCTCCTTCTTTTGTCCATCAAAGATCAATCTTGATCACCCTTTCCTTTGCCCTTCTAACTATCCTCAAATTCTTTCTCAAGTGATTGTACTTATGTCATGGAGCAAGACACTACAACACTCCGAAAACTGTTCTTTTGGTTGCTCCAAATACTATCCTAAACTACAACACCAATCTTGCACTTTTGCTCCTTGTATATGTCCACTTTTGCTCTCCCAAACCCTTGGATATGAGTGAGACTTTTTTTGAAGAACTCTGCCCTAACTAGGGCAACCTAAAGCAGGTCATGTTGCAACCCACTCCAACAACTTGTGATTTCTTCACTCCTACTGTAGATGAGTGTGGCCTATCCTTGGCTACCAAGTAGGCTACTCAACTCTCTAATAATCATCATTTTGTCCACTTGCAATACTTCATAAATCTCAGCTTGTTGGAGAGAGCTTGCTTATGTTTTCATGCTCATCTTTTGTCCTCAAAAGTCTCGTCCAAGTTTCCTACTCGTTGCTTTTACCTGAATAACCACAACCCAAAATAGTCCCAAAACCAGCCCTAACCATAATTGATCCTTTCTCCTTGGTTGCAGACTCGACCTCCTATTTCAGTGTTCACATGAGGAATAAGTGACTTGATTGGGTGAGGAATGAGGCTCTTCCCCATACCTATTTATATCATTCCTTAGGGTGATGTCTAACCTTCTTAAATTGTCTCCTCAAATCAACTTGAAACTAAGATAAATTCACCCATAGAATCAAATAGAAATTCTTTTCTCTCAATCCACAAGGCCTCTCTTCGTGCGACAAGTGGCCCCTTGTTTGTTTAAGGGTGCCCTACAATCTCCAAGTGCCAGGTGTTCAAATCCATACATGGTTTCACATCCACAAGTGACTTTGTGGTGCCAATTCATCCACAACACTTTGTGGTGCCAATTCATCCACAACCCTGGAGCCTTAGATTTTGAGCATCACCCAAGTTACCAATCTAAACATGTTCAATATGTTTAAATATGCTTGGATCCCTCTTACAAAAAGGATTATTTATCTTACGATAACATTGATTGCATTATTCTTAGTAGAATTACATCTAGTTTAGAAAACTTATATATTTTGAGATATAGCATGGAATATAAATGGACTGGAATTAAGTTGGTTCACAAGTTCATGCCTTCAACTCTCTAGTTTAACTTTTATTAGAATTCTAATATTTTATTTTCTATCTACTGCAGATGGTTGATTTCAGTGAGCAGAAATACGTAAAATACAAAATGGATTATCCTCCTTTATATAAAAAAGCTCAAAGTCAGGTATGTTTCACATTATGATTGATTGTTGCATTCAACTCTCCAATTTAACTCGTATAATAATTTTGACAACTTATTATGTATCTGTTGTAGATGGCTTGTTTTGGTGAGCATGAGTAAGTGGAATACAAAATGGAATGTCTATCTTTATATAGCAAACTCTAGACGAGGTATGTTTGGTATTATGAATAATTATTTGTTTTGAATTATGCTTGCCATTACTATCTGTGTCTTTATTTTAACCTTATTCACACCAATTTTTTTCCTTTTAGCGGAGGAGAAGACACTACAATAAAGATAATGTGAAAAGGGGAAGTTTGCAATTTTTTGTTTGTTGTTGTCTACTTTATTTATTTTTGTTGAAGTTCATGCCTTCAAACTCTCTAGTTTGACTTTTATTAGAAATATAATATTTTATTGTGTATCTATTGCAGATGCCATGTTCCAATGAGCATGAATACGTGAAATACAAAATGGACTCTCCCCTTTTATATAACAATCTCAAAGAAAGGTGTGTTTCTTATTATGATTAATTATTGCGTACTCTCTAGTTTAACTTATATAACGATTCTAATATCTTATTGTGTATCTTTTGTAGATGGTTGGTTTTGATGAGCACGAGCAAGTGGAATACAAAAGAGTGTCCATCATTATAAAACAAACTCTAGGGGAGGTGTGTTTCCTATTATGAATAATTATTGGTTTTGAAATATGTTTAACATTACTAATTGTGTATGTATTTTAACCTTATTCAACTCACCTTTTTCCCCTTTCAGCAGAGGACAACACATTGCAGGAGAGATGATGTGCAGAGGGGATGTTTGCAATTTTTTCTTTGTTCTTATCTGCATGTTTTGTTTTGTTGAGTTTGAGCATGGCCATGCTATGTTGTACTTGTCTTCCTTTTCTTTGCAATTTTTTTCTTGTTTTTTGTAGTATATATTGGTTTCGTTTGTTGGGTTTGTTGTACTCTTCCTTTATTTTGTTATTTTGTTTTTGTTTTCTGAACGTTTGTTGTAGTTTGGTCTTGGTTTTGTTTGTTGGGTGCGGAAATGGAAATGAAGGAAGCAGACAAAGAAAATTGAGGTTATTGTTCATAAATGAAGGTGAGTCAACATATCTACATGCAATGCAGTTCACTTAAAAGTATCTTTCGCTAATTTGTGGCTCCATTTGTTTGCTATTAAAATTATTATATGTTTTATCTATGCTTTCATAGTCAACTATATTGATATTTTTTATGTACTGAGGAACTACAATTGTATGGTCTACAAAGGTTAAGTGGTGAATATGCACTAGACATTCTACAAACGGGACACAAAGGATGAGTGAGGCATACCTTACTTAAGAACCCCATTAAAATATTTATTATTTTAATAAAATACAATCCATGTGGAATTTTATTAAATGATTTTTGGGTCTTGGAGATCTCATGTGTTCTAGCCCCTCCACAAAATTTTGGAGCTAGAGAACATCCGAGGCTACCCTAAAATCAACACTTCCCTCTATTTCCTACTTGTGCTACTTGAATGAGGCAAACTTAGGGCATAGAGGATTGCTACCTATCACTGTCAAAAGTCCTTCTTCAACAACAAACTTGGGCTAGTCAAACTGCTCCCTTGACCTCCTTATTTTGTCCTTCAAATATCAATCTTGATCACCCCTTCTTTTGTCCTTGTAACTATCCTCAAATTCTTTCTCAAATGATTGTACTTATGTCATGGAGCAAGCCACTACAACCCTCCCAAAACTGTTCTTTTGGCTGCTCCAAATACTATCCTAAACTAGGACACCAATCCTGCACTTTTCCTCCTTGTAGACATCCACTTCTGCTCTCCAAAACCCTTGGATTTGAGCGAGACTTTTTCTGAAGAACTCAGCCCTAACTAGGGCAACCTAAAGCAGATCATGTTGCAACCCACTCCAACAACCTTTGATTTCTTCACTCCTACTGTAAATAAGTGTGGCCTATCCTTGGCTGCCAAGTAGGCTACTCGACTCTCCAAGAATCATAATTTCGTCCACTTGCAATACTTCATAAATCTCAGCTTGTTGTAGAGAGCTTGCTTTTGTTTTCATGCTCATATTTTGTCCTCAAAAGTCTCGTTCTAGTTTCCTACTCGTTGCTTTTACCTAAATAACAACAACCCAAAATAGTCCCAAAACCAGCCCTAACCATAATTGATCTTTTCTCCTTGGTTGCGGACTTGACCTCCTATTTTAGTGTTCACATGAGGAATAAGTGACTTGATTGGGTGAGGAATGAGGCTCTTCCCCATTCCTATTTATATCATTCCTTAGGGTGATGTATAACCTTCTTAAATTGTCTCCTCAAGTCAACTTGAAACTTAAGATAAATTCACCCATAGAATCAAATAAAAATTCTTTTCTCTCAATCCACAAGGCCTCTCTTCGTGCTACAAGTGGCCCCTTGTTTGTTCAAGGGTGCCCTACAACCTCCAAGTGCCAAGTGTCCAAATCCATACATGTTTTCACATCCACAAGTGACTTTGAGGTGCCAATTCATCCACAACCTCGGAGCCTTGGGTTTGGAGTACCTCCCAAGTTACCAATCTCAACATGTTCAATATGTTTAAATATACTTGGATCTCTTTTACAAAAAGGTGTATTTATCTTACGATAACATTGATTGCATTATTCCTAAAAGAATTACGTCTAGTTTAGGAAACCCCCTTGTTCGTTCAAGGGTGCCCTACAATCTCCAATTGCCAAGTGTCCAAATCCATACATGGTTTCACATCCACAAGTGACTTTGGGGTGCCAATTCATACACAACCCGGGAGCCTTGGGTTTTGAGTACCACCCAAGTTACCAACCTCAACATGTTCAATATGTTTAAATATGCTTGGATCTCTTTTAAGAAAAGGTGTATTTATCTTACGAGAACATTGATTGCATTATTCCTAGAAGAATTACTTATATATTTTGAGATATAGCATGGAATATAAATGGGCTTGAATTAAGTTGGTTCATAAGTTCATGCCTTGAACTGTCTAGTTTAAATTTTATTATAATTCTAATATTTTATTTTCTATCTATTGTAGATGGTTGATTCCAGTGGGAAGGAATAAGTAGAATACAAAATGGATTATACTCCTTATATAAAAAAGTTCAAAGTCAGGTATGTTTCATTCCAGTGCGAAGGAATAAGTAGAATACAAAATGGATTATCCTCCTTTATATAAAAAAGCTCAAAGTCAGGTATGTTTCACATTATGATTGATTGTTGCATTCAACTCTCCAATTTAACTTGTATAATGATTCTAATATCTTATTATGTATCTGTTGTAGATGGCTTGTTTTGGTGAGCATGTGTAAGTGGAATACAAAATGGAATGTCTATCTTTATATAGCAAACTCAAGACGAGGTATGTTTGCAATTACTAATAGTTATTTGTTTTGAATTATGCTTGCTATTACTATTTGTGTCTTTATTTTAACCTTATTCACACCACTTTTTTCCCTTTCAGCAAAGGAGAGGACACTACAATAGATATAATGTGCAAAAGGGAAGTTTGCAATTTTTTGTTTGTTGTTGTCTACATGATTTGTTTTTGTTGAAGTCCATGCCTTCAATCTCTCTAGTTTGACTTTTATTAGAAATCTAATATTTTATTGTATATCTATTGTAGATGCCATTTTTCAATGAGCATGAATACGTGAAATACAAAATGGACTCTCCCATTTTATATAACAATCTCAAATAAAGGTGTGTTTCTTATTATGATTAGTTATTGCATAATCTCTAGTTTAACTTATATAACGATTCTAATATCTTATTGTGTATCTTTTGTAGATGGTTGGTTCTGATGAGCATGAGCAAGTGGAATACAAAAGAGTGTCCATCATTATAAAACAAACTCTGTGGGAGGTGTGTTTGCTATTATGAATAATTATTGATTTTGAAATATGTTTAACATGACTAATTGTCTATGTATTTTCACCTTATCCAACTTGCCTTTTTTCCCTTTTCGCAGAGCACAACACATTGGAGGAGAGATGATGTGCAGAGGGGATGTTTGCAATTTTTCCTTTGTTCTTGTCTGCATGTTTTGTTTTGTTTGAGTTTGAGCATGGCCATGCTCTATTGTACTCGTATTCCTTTGTTTTGCATTTTTTTCTTGTTTTTTGTAGTATATATTGGTTTCATTTGTTGGGTTTGTCGTACTCTTCCTTTATTTTGTTATTTTGTTTTTGTTTTCTGAACATTTGTTGTAGTTCGGTCTTGGTTTTGTTTCTAGGGTGCGGAAATGGAAATGAAGGAAGCAGACAAAGAAAATTGAGGTTATTGTTCATAAATAAAGGTGAGTCAACATATCTACATGCAATGCACTTCAATTAAAAGTATCTTGGAGATCTCTTGTGTTCTAGCCCCTCCACCAAATTTTGGAGCTAGAGAACATCCCAGGCTACTCTAAAATCAGCACTTCCCTCTATTGCCTAATGTGCTACTTGAATGAGGCAAACTTAGGGCATAGAGGGTTGCTACCTATCACTGCCAAAATTCCTTGTTCAACGACAAACATGGGCTAGTCAAGGTGCTCCCTTGACCTCGTTCTTTTGTCCTTCAAAGATCATTCTTGATCACCCCTTCTTTTTCCCTTCTAACTATCCTCAAATTCTTTCTCAAGCGATTGTACTTATGTCATGGAGCAAGACACTAAAACACTCCCAAAACTGTTCTTTTAGTTGCTCCAAATACTATCCTAAAATATGACACCAATCTTGCACTTCTGCTCCTTGTAGACGTCCACTTCTGCTCTCCAAAACCCTTGGATATGAGTGAGACTTTTTTCTGAAGAACTCATCCCTAACTAGGGCAAACTAAAGCAGGTCATGTTGCAACCCACTCCAACAACCTTTGATTTCTTCACTCCTATTGTAGATGAGTGTGGCCTATCCTTGGCTGCCAAGTAGGCTACTCAACTCTCTAATAATCATCATTTTGTCCACTTGCAATACTTCATAAATCTCAGCCTGGTTGAGAGAGCTTGCTTATGTTTTCATGCTCGTATTTTGTCCTCAAAAGTCTCGTCCTAGTTTCCTTCTCATTGCTTTTACCTGAATAACCACAACCCAAAATAGTCCCAAAACCAACCCTAACCATAATTGGTCCTTTCTCCTTGGTTGCGGACTCGACCTCCTATTTCAGTCTTCACATGAGGAATAAGTGACTTGATTGGGTGAGGAATGAGGCTCCTCCACACTCCTATTTATATCATTCCTTAGGGTGATGTCTAACCTTCTTAAATTGTTCCTCAAGTTAACTTGAAACCTCAAGATAAATTCAAAGAATCAAAAGAAATTTTTTCTCTCTATCCAAATAAAAATTCTTTTCTCTCTATCCACAAGGGCCTTCCTTGTTCGTTTAAGGGTGCCCTACAATCTCCAAGTGCCAAGTGTCCAAATCCATACATGGTTTCACATCCACAAGTGACTTTGTGGTGCCAATTCATCCACAACCCTAGAGCCTTGGGTTTTGAGTACCACCCAAGTTACCAATCTCAACACATTCAATATGTTTCAATATGCTTGGATCTCTTTTATATAAAGGTTTATTTATCTTACGATAACATTGATTGCATTATTCCTAGTAGAATTATGTCTAGTTTAGAAAACTTATATATTTTGAGATATAGCATGGAATATAAATGGGCTGGAATTAAGTTGGTTCACAAGTTCATGCCTTGAACTCTCTAGTTTAAATTTTATTATAATTCTAATATTTTATTTTCTATCTACTGTAGATGGTTGTTTCCAGTGCGAAGGAATAAGTAGAATGCAAAATGGATTATACTCATATAAAAAGTTCAAAGTCACGTATGTTTCACATTGTGATTGATTGTTGCATTCAACTCTCGAATTTAACTTGTATAATGATTCTGACACCTTATGATGTATCTATTGTAGATGGCGTGTTTTGGTGAGCATGGGTAAGTTGAATACAGAATGGAATGTCTTTCTTTATATAGCAAAATCTAAACGAAGTATGTTTGCTATTATGAATAATTATTTGTTTTGAATTATGCTTCCCATTAATATCCGTGTCTTTATTTTAACTTTATTCACACCTCTTTTTTTCCTTTTAGCGGAGGACAAGACACTACAATGGAGATAATGTGCAAAGGGGAAGTTTACAATTTTTTGTTTGTTGTTTTCTACTTGATTTATTTTTGTTGAAGTTCGTGCCTTCAAACTCTCTGGTTTGACTTTTATTAGAAATCTAATATTTTATTGTGTATCTATTGCAGATTGCTTATTCAAGTGAGCATGAAGATGTGAAATGCGAAATGGACTCTTCCCATTTATATAACAATTTCAAAGAAAGGTGTGTTTCTTATTATGATTAATTATTGCATACTCTCTAGTTTAACTTATATAACGATACTAATATCTTATTGTGTATCTTTTGTGGATGGTTGGTTCTGATGAGCATGAGCAAGTGGAATACAAAAGAGTGTCCATCATTATAAAACGAACTCTATGGGAGGTGTGTTTGCTATTATGAATAATTATTGATTTTGAAATATGTTTAACATGACTAATTGTCTATGTATTTTAACCTTATCCAACTTGCCTTTTTTCCCTTTTCGCAGAGGACAACACATTGCAGGAGAGATGATGTGCAGAGGGGATGTTTGCAATTTTTTCTTTGTTCTTGTTTGCATGTTTTGTTTTGTTTGAGTTTGAGCATGGCCATACTCTATTGTACTCGTCTTCCTTTGTTTTGCAATTTTTTCTTGTTTTTTGTAGTATATATTGGTTTTGTTTGTTAGGTTTGTTGTACTCTTCCTTTTTTTTTTTTGTTTTTTTAACGTTTCTTGTAGTTTGGTCTTGGTTTCGTTTGTTGGGTGCGGAAATGGAAATGAAGGAAGCAAACAAAGAAAATTGAGGTTATTGTTCATAAATGAAGGTGAGTCAACATATCTACATGCAATGCACTTCACTTAAAAGTATCTTTCGCTAATTTGTGGCTCCATTTGTTTGCTATTCAAATTATTATATGTTTTATCTATGCTCTCATAGTCAACTATATTGATCTTTTTTATGTAGTGAACAACTACAATTGTGGTCTGCAAAGGTTAAGTGGTGAAGATGCACTAGACATTCTACAAACATGACACAAAGGATGAGTGAGGCATACCTTACTTAGGAACCCCATTAAAATATTAATTATTTTAATAAAATACAATCCATGTGGAATTTCCCCAAATAATTCTGGGTCTTGGAGATCTCATGTGTTCTAGCCCCTCCACAAAATTTTGGAGCTAGAGAACATCCCAGGCTACCCTAAAATCAACACTTCCCTGTATTGCCTACTTGTGCTACTTGAATGAGGCAAACTTAGGGCATAGAGGGTTGCTACCTATCACTGTCAAAAGTCCTTGTTCAACAACAAACATGGGCTAGTCAAAGTGCTCCCTTGACCTCGTTCTTTTGTACTTCAAAGATCAATCTTGATCACCCCTTCTTTTGCCCTTCTAACTATCCTCAAATTCTTTCTCAAGTGATTGTACTTATGTTATGGAGCAAGACACTACAACACTCCCGAAACTGTTCTTTTGGTTGCTCCAAATACTATCCTAAACTACGACACCAATCTTGCACTTTTCCTCCTTGTAGACGTCCACTTCTGCTCTCCAAAACCCTTGGATATGAGTGAGACTTTTTATAAAGAACTCTTTCATAACTAGGGCAACCTAAAGCAGGTCATGTTGCAACCCACTCCAACAACCTTTGATTTCTTCACTCCTACTGTAGATGAGTGTGGCCTATCCTTGGCTGCCAAGTAAGCTACTCAACACTCTAATAATCATCATTTCGTCCACTTGCAATACTTCATAAATCTCACCCTGTTGGAGAGAGCTTGCTTATGTTTTCATGCTCATATTTTGTCCTCAAAAGTCTTGTCCTAGTCTCCTACTCGTTGCTTTTACCTGCATAACCACAACCCAAAATAGTCCCAAAACCAGCCCTAACCATAATTGATCCTTTCTCCTTGGTTGAGGACTCGACCTCCTATTTCAGTGTTCACATGAGGAGTAAGTGACTTGATTGGGTGAGGAATGAGGCTCTTCCCCATTCCTATTTATATCATTCCTTGGGGTGATGTCTAACCTTCTTAAATTGTCTCCTCAAGTCAACTTGAAACTTAAGATAAATTCACCCAGAGAATCAAATAAAAATTCTTTTCTCTCAATCCACAAGGCCTCTCTTCGTGCTGCAAGTGGCCCCTTGTTCGTTTAAGGGTGCCCTACAATCTCCAAGTGCCAAGTGTCCAAATCCATACATGGTTTCACATCCACAAGTGACTTTGTGGTGCCAATTCATCGACAACTTTGGAGCTACAAAGGCTAAGTGGTGAAGATGCACTAGACATTTTACAAACATGACACAAAGGATGAGTGAGGCATACCTTACTTAGGAAACCCATTAAAATATTAATTATTTTAATAAAATACAATCCATGTGGAATTTCACCAAATGATTTCTGGGTCTTGGAGATCTCTTGTGTTCTAGCCCCTCCACCAAATTTTGGAGCTAGAGAACATCCCAGGCTACTCTAAAATCAACACTTCCCTCTATTGCCTAATGTGCTACTTGAATGAGGCAAACTTAGGGCATAGAGGGTTGCTACCTATCACTGACAAAAGTCCTTGTTCAACGACAAACATGGGCTAGTCAAGGTGCTCCCTTGACCTTGTTCTTTTGCCCTTCAAAGATCATTCTTGATCACCCCTTCTTTTGCCCTTCTAACTATCCTCAAATTCTTTCTCAAGCGATTGTACTTATGTCATGGAGCAAGACACTAAAACACTCCCAAAATTGTTCTTTTAGTTGCTCCAAATACTATCCTAAACTATGACACCAATCTTGCGCTTCTGCTCCTTGTAGACGTCCACTTCTGCTCTCGAAAACCCTTGGATATGAGTGAGACTTTTTCTGAAGAACTCTTCCCTAACTAGGGCAACCCAAAGCAGGTCATGTTGCAACCCACTCCAACAACCTTTGATTTTTCACTCCTATTGTAGATGAGTGTGGCCTATCCTTGGCTGCCAAGTAGGCTACACAACTCTCTAATAATCATCATTTTGTCCACTTGCAATACTCCATAAATCTCAGCCTGGTTGAGAGAGCTTGCTTATGTTTTCATGCTCGTATTTTATCCTCGAAAGTCTCGTCCTAGTTTCCTTCTTGGTGATTTTACGTGAATAACCACAACCCAAAATAGTCCCAAAACCAACCCTAACCATAATTGATCCTTTCTCCTTGGTTGCGGACTCGACCTCCTATTTCAGTGTTCACATGAGGAATAAGTCACTTGATTGGGTGAGGAATGAGGCTCTTCCCCATTCCTATTTATATCATTCCTTAGGTGATGTCTAACCTTCTTAAATTGTCTCCTCAAGTCAACTTGAAACTTAAGATAAATTCACCCACAGAATCAAATAAAAATTCTTTTCTCTCTATCCACAAGGCCTCTCTTCGTGCTACAAGTGGCCCCTTGTTCGTTTAAGGGTGCCCTACAATCTCCAAGTGCCAAGTGTCCAAATCCATACATGGTTTCACATCCACAAGTGACTTTGTGGTGCCAATTCATCCACAACCCTAGAGCCTTGGGTTTTGAGTACCACCCAAGTTACCAATCTCAACACGTTGAATATGTTTCAATATGCTTGGATCTCTTTTATATAAAGGTTTATTTATCTTACGATAACATTGATTGCCTTATTCCTAGAAGAATTATGTCTAGTTTAGAAAACTTATATATTTTGAGATATAGCATGGAATATAAATGGGCTTGAATTAAGTTGGTTCACAAGTTCATGCCTTGAACTGTCTAGTTTAAATTTTATTATAATTCTAATATTTTATTTTCTATCTACTGTAGATGGTTGTTTCCAGTGGGAAGGAATAAGTAGAATGCAAAATGGATTATACTCATATAAAAAGTTCAAAGTCAGGTATGTTTCACATTGTGATTGATTGTTGCATTCAACTCTCGAACTTAACTTGTATAATGATTCTGACACCTTATGATGTATCTGTTGTAGATGGCGTGTTTTGGTGAGCATGGGTAAGTTGAATACAGAATGGAATGTCTTTCTTTATATAGCAAAATCTAAACGAAGTATGTTTGCCATTATGAATAATTATTTGTTTTGAATTATGCTTCCCATTAATATCTGTGTCTTTATTTTAACTTTATTCACACCTCTTTTTTTCCTTTTAGCGGAGGACAAGACACTACAATGGAGATAATGTGCAAAGGGGAAGTTTACAATTTTTTGTTTGTTGTTTTCTACTTGATTTATTTTTGTTGAAGTTCGTGCCTTCAAACTCTCTGGTTTGACTTTTATTAGAAATCTAATATTTTATTGTGTATCTATTGCAGATTGCTTATTCAAGTGAGCATGAATACGTGAAATGCAAAATGGACTCTCCCCTTTTATATAACAATCTCAAAGAAAGGTGTGTTTCTTATTATGATTAATTATTGCATACTCTTTAGTTTAACTTATATAACGATTCTAATAGCTTATTGTGTATCTTTTGTAGATGGTTGGTTTTGATGAGCAAAAGCAAGTGGAATACAAGAGAGTGTCCATTGTTATAAAACAAACTCTAGGGGAGGTGTGTTTCCTATTATGAATAATTATTGCTTTTGAAATATGTTTAACATTACTAATTGTGTGTTTATTTTAACCTTATTCAACCCACCTTTTTTCCCTTTCAGCAGAGGACAACACATTGCAGGAGAGATGATGTGCAGAGGGGATGTTTGCAATTTTTTCTTTGTTCTTGTCTGCATGTTTTGTTTTGTTGAGTTTGAGCATGGCCATGCTGTGTTGTACTCATTTTCCTTTGTTTTGAATTTTTTCTTGTTTTTTGTAGTTTGGTTTTTGTTTGTTGGGTGTGTTGTACTCTTGCTTTGTTTTGTTTTTTTGTTTTTGTTTCTTTAATGTTTCTTGTAGTTTTGTCTTGGTTTCGTTTGTTGGGTGCGGAAATGGAAATGAATGAAGCAGACAGAGAAAATTGAGGTTATTGTTCATAAATGAAGGTGAGTCAACATATCTACATGCAATGCACTTCACTTAAAAGTATCTTTCGCTAATTTGTGGCTCCATTTGTTTGCTATTCAAATTATTATATGTTTTATCTATGCTTTGATAGTCAACTATATTGATCTTTTTTATGTAGTGAACAACTACAATTGTATGGTCTACAAAGGTCAAGTGGTGAAGATGCACTAGACATTCTACAAACATGGCACAAAGGATGGGTGAGGCATAGCTTACTTAGGAACCCCATTAAAATATTAATTATTTTAATAAAATACAATCCATGTGGAATTTCCCCAAATAATTCTGGGTCTTGGAGATCTCATGTGTTCTAGCCCCTCCACAAAATTTTGGAGCTAGAGAACATCCCAGGCTACCCTAAAATCAACACTTCCCTCTATTGCCTACTTGTGCTACTTGAATGAGGCAAACTTAGGGCATAGAGGGTTGCTACCTATCACTGTCAAAAGTCCTTGTTCAACAACAAACATGGGCTAGTCAAAGTGCTCCCTTGACCTCGTTCTTTTGTCCTTCAAAGATCAATCTTGATCACCCCTTCTTTTGCCCTTCTAACTATCCTCAAATTCTTTCTCAAGTGATTGTACTTATGTTATGGAGCAAGACACTACAACACTCCCGAAACTGTTCTTTTGGTTGCTCCAAATACTATCCTAAATTACGACACCAATCTTGCACTTTTTCTCCTTGTAGACGTCCACTTCTGCTCTCGAAAACCCTTGGATATGAGTGAGACTTTTTATAAAGAACTCTTTCCTAACTAGGGCAACCTAAAGCAGGTCATGTTGCAACCCACTCCAACAACCTTTGATTTCTTCAATCCTACTGTAGATGAGTGTGGCCTATCCTTGGCTGCCAAGTAAGCTACTCAACACTCTAATAATCATCATTTCGTCCACTTGCAATAATTCATAAATCTCAGCCTGTTGGAGAGAGCTTGCTTATGTTTTCATGCTCATATTTTGTCCTCAAAAGTCTTGTCCTAGTTTCCTACTCGTTGCTTTTACCTGCATAACAACAACCCAAAATAGTCCCAAAACCAGCCCTAACCATAATTGATCCTTTCTCCTTGGTTGCGGACTCGACCTCCTATTTCAGTGTTCACATGAGGAGTAAGTGAGTTGATTGGGTGAGGAATGAGGCTCTTCCCCATTCCTATTTATATCATTCCTTGGGGTGATGTCTAACCTTCTTAAATTGTCTCCTCAAGTCAACTTGAAACTTAAGATAAATTCACCCAGAGAATCAAATAAAAATTCTTTTCTCTCAATCCACAAGGCCTCTCTTCGTGCTGCAAGTGGCCCCTTGTTCGTTTAAGGGTGCCCTACAATCTCCAAGTGCCAAGTGTCCAAATCCATACATGGTTTCACATCCACAAGTGACTTTGGGTGCCAATTCATCCACAACTTTGGAGCTACAAAGGTTAAGTGGTGAAGATGCACTAGACATTTTACAAACATGACACAAAGGATGAGTGAGGCATACCTTACTTAGGAAACCCATTAAAATATTAATTATTTTAATAAAATACAATCCATGTGGAATTTCACCAAATGATTTCTGGGTCTTGGAAGATCTCTTGTGTTCTAGCCCCTCCACCAAATTTTGGAGCTAGAGAACATCCCACGCTACTTTAAAATCAGCACTTCCCTCTATTGCCTAATGTGCTACTTGAATGAGGCAAACTTAGGGCATAGAGGGTTGCTACCTATCGCTGCCAAAAGTCCTTGTTCAACTACAAACATGGGCTAGTCAAGGTGCCCCCTTGACCTCGTTCTTTTGTCCTTCAAAGATCATTCTTGATCACCCCTTCTTTTGCCCTTCTAACTATCCTCATATTCTTTCTCAAGCGATTGTACTTATGTCATGGAGCAAGACACTAAAACACTCTCAAAATTGTTCTTTTAGTTGCTCCAAATACTATCCTAAACTATGACACCAATCTTGCACTTCTGCTGCTTGTAGACGTCCACTTCTGCTCTCGAAAACCCTTGGATATGAGTGAGACTTTTTCTGAAGAACTCTTCCCTAACTAGGGCACCCTAAAGCAGGTCATGTTGCAACCCACTCCAACAACCTTTGATTTCTTCCCTCCTATTGTAGATGAGTGTGGCCTATCCTTGGATGCGAAGTAGGCTACTCAACTCTCTAATAATCATCATTTTGTCCACTTGCAATACTTCATAAATCTCAGCCTGGTTGAGAGAGCTTGCTTATGTTTTCATGCTCGTATTTTGTCCTCAAAAGTCTCGTCCTAGTTTCCTTCTCGTTGCTTTTACCTGAATAACCACAACCCAAAATAGTCCCAAAACCAACCCTAACCATAATTGATCCTTTCTCCTTGGTTGCGGACTCGACCTCCTATTTCAGTGTTCACATGAGGAATAAGTGACTTGATTGGGTGAGGAATGAGGCTCTTCCCCATTCCTATTTATATCATTCCTTAGGGTGATGTCTAACCTTCTCAAATTGTCTCCTCAAGTCAACTTGAAACTTAAGATAAATTCACCCACATAATCAAATAAAAATTCTTTTCTCTCTATCCACAAGGCCTCTCTTCGTGCTACAAGTGGCCCCTTGTTCCTTTAAGGGTGCCCTACAATCTCCAAGTGCCAAGTGTCCAAATCCATACATGGTTTCACATCCACAAGTGACTTTGTGGTGCCAATTCATCCACAACCCTAGAGCCTTGGGTTTTGAGTACCACCCAAGTTACCAATCTCAACACGTTCAATATGTTTCAATATGCTTGGATCTCTTTTATATAAAGGTTTATTTATCTTACGATAACATTGATTGCCTTATTCCTAGAAGAATTATGTCTAGTTTAGAAAACTTATATATTTTGAGATATAGCATGGAATATAAATGGGCTTGAATTAAGTTGGTTCACAAGTTCATGCCTTGAACTGTCTAGTTTAAATTTTATTATAATTCTAATATTTTATTTTCTATCTACTGTAGATGGTTGTTTCCAGTGCGAAGGAATAAGTAGAATGCAAAATGGATTATACTAATATAAAAAGTTCAAAGTCAGGTATGTTTCACATTGTGATTGATTGTTGCATTCAACTCTCGAACTTAACTTGTATAATGATTCTGACACCTTATGATGTATCTGTTGTAGATGGCGTGTTTTGGTGAGCATGGGTAAGTTGAATACAGAATGGAATGTCTTTCTTTATATAGCAAAATCTAAACGAAGTATGTTTGCTATTATGAATAATTATTTGTTTTGAATTATGCTTCCATTAATATCTGTGTCTTTATTTTAACTTTATTCACACCTCTTTTTTTCCTTTTAGCGGAGGACAAGACACTACAATGGAGATAATGTGCAAAGGGGAAGTTTACAATTTTTTGTTTGTTGTTTTCTACTTGATTTATTTTTGTTGAAGTTCGTGCCTTCAAACTCTCTGGTTTGACTTTTATTAGAAATCTAATATTTTATTGTGTATCTATTGCAGATTGCTTATTCAAGTGAGCATGAAGATGTGAAATGCGAAATGGACTCTTCCCATTTATATAACAATTTCAAAGAAAGGTGTGTTTCTTATTATGATTAATTATTGCATACTCTCTAGTTTAACTTATATAACGATACTAATATCTTATTGTGTATCTTTTGTAGATGGTTGGTTCTGATGAGCATGAGCAAGTTGAATACAAAAGAGTGTCCTTCATTATAAAGCGAACTCTATGGGAAGGTGTGTTTGCTATTATGAATAATTATTGATTTTGAAATATGTTTAACATGACTAATTGTCTATGTATTTTAACCTTATCCAACTTGCCTTTTTTTCCCTTTTCGCAGAGGACAACACATTGCAGGAGAGATGATGTGCAGAGGGGATGTTTGCAATTTTTTCTTTGTTCTTGTCTGCATGTTTTGTTTTGTTTGAGTTTGAGCATGGCCATGCTCTATTGTACTCGTCTTCCTTTGTTTTGCAATTTTTTCTTGTTTTTTGTAGTATATATTGGTTTTGTTTGTTGGGTGTGTTGTACTCTTCCTTTATTTTGTTATTTTGTTTTTGTTTTCTGAACGTTTCTTGTAGTTTGGTCTTGGTTTTGTTTCTTGGGTGCGGAAATGGAAATGAAGGAAGCAGACAAAGAAAATTGAGGTTATTGTTCATAAATGAAGGTGAGTCAACATATCTATATGCAATGCACTTCACTTAAAAGTATCTTTCGTTAATTTGTGGCTCGATTTGTTTGCTATTCAAATTATTATATGTTTTATCTATGCTCTCATAGTCAACTATATTGATCTTTTTTATGTAGTGAGCAACTACAATTGTATGGTCTACAAAGGTTAAGTGGTGAAGATGCACTAGACATTCTACAAACATGACACAAAGGATGAGTGAGGCATAGCTTACTTAGGAACCCCATTAAAATATTAATTATTTTAATAAAATACAATCCATGTGGAATTTCCCCAAATAATTCTGGGTCTTGGAGATCTCATGTGTTCTAGCCCCTCCACAAAATTTTGGAGCTAGAGAACATCCCAGGCTACCCTAAAATCAACACTTCCCTCTATTGCCTACTTGTGCTACTTGAATGAGGCAAACTTAGGGCATAGAGGGTTGCTACCTATCACTGTCAAAAGTCCTTGTTCAACAACAAACATGGGCTACTCAAAGTGCTCCCTTGACCTCGTTCTTTTGTCCTTCAAAGATCAATCTTGATCACCCCTTCTTTTGCCCTTCTAACTATCCTCAAATTCTTTCTCAAGTGATTGTACTTATGTTATGGAGCAAGACACTACAACACTCCCGAAACTGTTCTTTTGGTTGCTCCAAATACTATCCTAAACTACGACACCAATCTTGCACTTTCTCTCCTTGTAGACGTCCACTTCTGCTCTCGAAAACCCTTGGATATGAGTGAGACTTTTTATAAAGAACTCTTTCCTAACTAGGGCAACCTAAAGCAGGTCATGTTGCAACCCACTCCAACAACCTTTGATTTCTTCACTCCTACTGTAGATGAGTGTGGCCTATCCTTGGCTGCCAAGTAAGCTACTCAACACTCTAATAATCATCATTTCGTCCACTTGCAATACTTCATAAATCTCAGCCTGTTGAGAGAGCTTGCTTATGTTTTCATGCTCATATTTTGTCCTCAAAAGTCTCGTCCTAGTTTCCTACTCGTTGCTTTTACCTGCATAACCACAACCCAAAATAGTCCCAAAACCAGCCCTAACCATAATTGATCCTTTCTCCTTGGTTGCGGACTCGACCTCCTATTTCAGTGTTCACATGAGGAGTAAGTGACTTGATTGGGTGAGGAATGAGGCTCTTCCCCATTCCTAATTATATCATTCCTTGGGGTGATGTCTAACCTTCTTAAATTGTCTCCTCAAGTCAACTTGAAACTTAAGATAAATTCACCCAGAGAATCAAATAAAAATTCTTTTCTCTCAATCCACAAGGCCTCTCTTCGTGCTGCAAGTGGCCCCTTGTTCGTTTAAGGGTGCCCTACAATCTCCAAGTGCCAAGTGTCCAAATCCATACATGGTTTCACATCCACAAGTGACTTTGTGGTGCCAATTCATCCACAACTTTGGAGCCAAAGGTTAAGTGGTGAAGATGCACTAGACATTTTACAAACATGACACAAAGGATGAGTGAGGCATACCTTACTTAGGAAACCCATTAAAATATTAATTATTTTAATAAAATACAATCCATGTGGAATTTCACCAAATGATTTCTGGGTCTTGGAGATCTCTTGTGTTCTAGCCCCTCCACCAAATTTTGGAGCTAGAGAACATCCCAGGCTACTCTAAAATCAGCACTTCCCTCTATTGCCTAATGTGCTACTTGAATGAGGAAAACTTAGGGCATAGAGGGTTGCTACCTATCACTGCCAAAAGTCCTTGTTCAACGACAAACACTGGCTAGTCAAGGTGCTCCCCTGACCTCGTTCTTTTGTCCTTCAAAGATCATTCTTGATCACCCCTTCTTTTGCCCTTCTAACTATCCTCAAATTCTTTCTCAAGCGATTGTACTTATGTCATGGAGCAAGACACTAAAACACTCCCAAAACTGTTCACTTAGTTGCTCCAAATACTATCCTAAAATATGACACCAATCTTGCACTTCTGCTCCTTGTAGACGTCCACTTCTGCTCTCGAAAACCCTTGGATATGAGTGAGACTTTTTCTGAAGAACTCTTCCCTAACTAGGGCAACCTAAAGCAGCCATGTTGCAAGCCACTCCAACAACCTTTGATTTCTTCACTCTTATTGTAGATGAGTGTGGCCTATCCTTGGCTGGCAAGTAGGCTACTCAACTCTGTAATAATCATCATTTTGACCACTTGCAATACTTCATAAATCTCAGCCTGGTTGAGAGAGCTTGCTTATGTTTTCTTGCTCGTATTTTGTCCTCAAAAGTCTCGTCCTAGTTTCCTTCTCGTTGCTTTTACCTGAATAACCACAACCCAAAATAGTCCCAAAACCAACCCTAACCATAATTGATCCTTTTCCTTCTCGTTGCTTTACCTGAATAACCACAACCCAAAACAGTCTCAAAACCAACCCTAACCAGACTTGATCCTTTCTCCTTCTTGGTTGCGGACTCGTCCTCCTATTTCAGTCTTCACATGAGGAATAAGTGTCTTGATTAGGTGAGGAATGAGGCTCTTCCTCATTCCTATTTATATCATTCCTTAGGGTGATGTCTAAACTTCGTAAGTTGTCTCCTCAAGTCAACTTGAAACTTAAGACAAGTTCACCCACATAATCAAATAAAAATTATTTTCACTCTATCCACAAGGCCTCTCTTGTGCTACAAGCGTCCCCTTGTTCCTTTAAGGGTGCCCTACAATCAAGTGCCAAGTGTCCAAATGCATACATGGTTTCACATCTACAAGTGACTTTGTGGTGCCAATTCATCCACAACCCTAGAGCCTTGGGTTTTGAGTACCACCCAAGTTACCAATCTCAACATGTTTAATATGTTTCAATATGCTTGGATCTCTTTTATATAAAGGTTTATTTATCTTACGATAACATTGATTGCCTTATTCCTAGTAGAATTATGTCTAGTTTAGAAAACTTATATATTTTGAGATATAGCATGGAATATAAATGGGCTTGAATTAAGTTGGTTCACAAGTTCATGCCTTGAACTGTCTAGTTTAAATTTTATTATAATTCTAATATTTTATTTTCTATCTACTGTAGATGGTTGTTTCCAGTGAGAAGGAATAAGTAGAATGCAAAATGGATTATACTCCTTTATATAAAAAAGTTCAAAGTCAGGTATGTTTCACATTGTGATTAATTGTTGCATTCAACTCTCGAACTTAACTTGTTTAATGATTCTGACACCTTATGATGTATCTGTTGTAGATGGCGTGTTTTGGTGAGCATGGGTAAGTTGAATACAGAATGGAATGTCTTTCTTTATATAGCAAAATCTAAACGAAGTATGTTTGCTATTATGAATAATTATTTGTTTTGAATTATGCTTCCCATTAATATCTGTGTCTTTATTTAACTTTATTCACACCTCTTTTTTTTCCTTTTAGTGGAGGACAAGACACTACAATGGAGATAATGTGCAAAGGGGAAGTTTACAATTTTTTGTTTGTTGTTTTCTACTTGATTTATTTTTGTTGAAGTTCGTGCCTTCAAACTCTCTGGTTTGACTTTTATTAGAAATCTAATATTTTATTGTGTATCTATTGCAGATTGCTTATTCAAGTGAGCATGAAGATGTGAAATGCGAAATGGACTCTTCCCATTTATATAACAATTTCAAAGAAAGGTGTGTTTCTTATTATGAAAATTAATTGCATACTCTCTAGTTTAATCTTAATTGTGTAATCTTTTGTAGATGGTTGGTTCTGATGAGCATGAGCAAGTGGAATACAAAAGAGTGTCCATCATTATAAAACGAACTCTATTGGAGGTGTGTTTGCTATTATGAATAATTATTGATTTTGAAATATTTTTAACATGACTAATTGTCTATGTATTTTAACCTTATCCAACTTGCCTTTTTCCCTTTTCGCAGAGGACAACACATTGCAGAGAGATGATGTGCAGAGGGGATGTTGCAATTTTTTCTTTGTTCTTGTTTGCATGTTTTGTTTTGTTTGAGTTTGAGCATGGCCATGCTCTATTGTACTCGTCTTCCTTTGTTTTGCAATTTTTTCTTGTTTTTTGTAGTATATATTGGTTTTGTTTGTTGGGTTTGTTGTACTCTTCCTATTATTTGTTATTTTGTTTTTGTTTTCTGAACGTTTCTTGTAGTTTGGTCTTGGTTTCGTTTGTTGGGTGCGGAAATGGAAATGAAGGAAGCAGACAAAGAAAAATGAGGTTATTGTTCATAAATAAAGGTGAGTCAACATATCTACATGCAATGCACTTCACTTATAAGTATCTTTCGCCAATTTATGGCTCCATTTGTTTGCTATTCAAATTATTATATGCTTTATCTATGCTTTCATAGTCAACTATATTGATCTTTTTTATGTAGTGAGCAACTACAATTGTATGGTCTACAAAGGTTAAGTGGTGAAGATGCACTAGACATTCTACAAACATGACACAAAGGATGAGTGAGGAATAGCTTACTTAGGAACCCCATTAAAATATTAATTATTTTAATAAAATACAATCCATGTGGAATTTCCCCAAATAATTCTGGGTCTTGGAGATCTCATGTGTTCTAGCCCCTCCACAAAATTTTGGAGCTAGAGAACATCCCAAGCTACCCTAATATCAACACTTCCCTCTATTGCCTACTTGTGCTACTTGAATGAGGCAAACTTAGGGCATAGAGGGTTGCTACCTATCACTGTCAAAAGTCCTTGTTCAACAACAAACATGGGCTAGTCAAAGTGCTCCCTTGACCTCGTTCTTTTGTCCTTCAAAGATCAATCTTGATCACCCCTTCTTTTGCCCTTCTAACTATCCTCAAATTCTTTTTCATGTGATTGTACTTATGTTATGGATCAAGACACTACAACACTCCCGAAAATGTTCTTTTGGTTGCTCCAAATACTATCCTAAACTACGACACCAATCTTGCACTTTTTCTCCTTGTAGACGTCCACTTCTGCTCTCGAAAGCCCTTGGATATGAGTGAAACTTTTTAAAGAACTCTTTCCTAACTAGGGCAACCTAAAGCAGGTCATGTTGCAACCCACTCCAACAACCTTTGATTTCGTCACTCCTATGTAGAAGAGTGTGGCCTATCCTTGGCTGCCAAGTAGGCTACTCAACACTCTAATAATCATCATTTCGTCCACTTGCAATACTTCATAAATCTCAGCCTGGTTGAGAGAGCTTGCTTATGTTTTCATGCTCATATTTTGTCCTCAAAAGTCTCGTCCTAGTTTCCTTCTCGTTGCTTTTACCTGAATAACCACAACCCAAAATAGTCCCAAAACCAACCCTAACCATAATTGATCCTTTCTCCTTGGTTGCGGACTCGACCTCCTATTTCAGTGTTCACATGAAATATGTGACTTGATTGGGTGAGGAATGAGGCTCTTCCCCATTCCTATTTATATCATTCCTTAGGGTGATGTCTAACCTTCTTAAATTGTCTCCTCAAGTCAACTTGAAACTTAAGATAAATTCACCCACAGAATCAAATAAAAATTCTTTTCTCTCTATCCACAAGGCCTCTCTTCGTGCTACAAGCGGCCCCTTGTTCGTTTAAGGGTGCCCTACAATCTCCAAGCGCCAAGTGTCCAAATCCATACCTGGGTTCACATCCACAAGTGACTTTGTGGTGCCAATTCATCCACAACCCTAGAGCCTTTGGTTTTGAGTACCACCCAGGTTACCAATCTCAACATGTTCAATATGTTTCAATATGCTTGGAAATCTTTTATATAAAGGTTTATTTATCTTACGATAACTTTGATTGCCTTATTTCTAGAAGAATTATGTCTAGTTTAGAAAACTTATATATTTTGGGATATAGCATGGAATATAAATGGGCTTGAATTAAGTTGGTTCACAAGTTCATGCCTTGAACTGTCTAGTTTAACTTTTATTATAATTCTAATATTTTATTTTCTATCTACTGTAGATGGTTGTTTCCAGTGCGAAGGAATAAGTAGAATGCAAAATGGATTATACTCATATAAAAAAGTTCAAAGTCAGTATGTTTCACATTGTGATTGATTGTTGCATTCAACTCTCGAACTTAACTTGTATAATGATTCTGACACCTTATGATGTATCTGTTGTAGATGGCGTGTTTTGGTCAGCATGGGTAAGTTGAATACAGAATGGAATGTCTTTCTTTATATAGCAGAATCTAAACGAAGTATGTTTGCTATTATGAATAATTAATTGTTTTGAATTATGCTTCCCCATTAATATCTGTGTCTTTATTTTAACTTTATTCACACCTCTTTTTTTCCTTTTAGCGGAGGACAAGACACTACAATGGAGATAATGTGCAAAGGGGAAGTTTACAATTTTTTGTTTGTTGTTTTCTACTTGATTTATTTTTGTTGAAGTTCGTGCCTTCAAACTCTCTGGTTTGACTTTATTATTAAAATCTAATATTTTATTGTGTATCTATTGCAGATTGCTTATTCAAGTGAGCATGAAGATGTGAAATGTGAAATGGACTCTTCCCATTTATATAACAATTTCAAAGAAAGGTGTGTTTCTTATTATGATTAATTATTGCATACTCTCTAGTTTTAACTATATAACGATACTAATATCTTATTGTGTATCTTTTGTAGATGGTTGGTTCTGATGAGCATGAGCAAGTGGAATACAAAAGAGTGTCCATCATTATAAAACGAACCCTATGGGAGGTGTGTTTGCTATTATGAATAATTATTGATTTTGAAATATGTTTAACATGACTAATTGTCTATGTATTTTAACCTTATCCAACTTGCCTTTTTTCCCTTTTCGCAGAGGACAACACATTGCAGGAGAGATGATGTGCAGAGGGGATGTTTACAATTTTTTCTTTGTTCTTGTCTGCATGTTTTGTTTTGTTTGAGTTTGAGCATGGCCATGCTCTATTGTACTCGTCTTCCTTTTGTTTTTCAATTTTTCTTGTTTTTTGTTATATAATTGGTTTTGTTTGTTGGGTTTGTTGTACTCTTCCTATATTTTGTTATTTTTGTTTTTGTTTTCTGAACGTTTCTTGTAGTTTGGTCTTGGTTTTGTTTTCTTGGGTGCGGAAATGGAAATGAAGGAAGCAGACAAAGAAAATTGAGGTTATTGTTCATAAATAAAGGTGAGTCAACATATCTACATGCAATGCACTTCACTTATAAGTATCTTTCGCTAATTTATGGCTCCATTTGTTTGACTATTCAAATTATTATATGCTTTATCTATGCTTTCATAGTCAACTATATTGATCTTTTTATTAGTGAGCAACTACAATTGTATGGTCTACAAAGGTTAAGTGG
The DNA here is from genome assembly GCA_031772625.1 of Pinus tabuliformis. Classification (NCBI taxonomy): domain Eukaryota; kingdom Viridiplantae; phylum Streptophyta; class Pinopsida; order Pinales; family Pinaceae; genus Pinus; species Pinus tabuliformis. The sequence goes on from CM062819.1 coordinate 1,532,844,522, forward strand.
TGAAGATGCACTA